>OZ010593.1:31928895-32036395 GCA_963932145.1 Acanthosepion lycidas | reverse complement strand
AGAGTAAGGATATAATCGTTATATTTAGTTTTTATATGTTTATATTTGATTTGTAACCTGTAGTCGATATTAATTTTGTCAAAATTTCTTAATTACACAGCGGCCCTTTTATAAATACCCTTCAGTTTTAGTTTCCCCTGCCCCATCTCTCTCCCCCCCACCCGTTTTTCTCTTCTTTTCCTCTCCCTCCCTCTTCTTCTGATCTTTAATGATTAGATCGTCTATTATGTGTGTATGTCACCACAAAATGTATCCTTTCCGGTTACATCTTTAATATATTAGACATCCGACAACATTCATATTTCTCTCTCTTAAACCGTCTTTGACTCCCCTCTCTAAAACTTCTCTCTGTTAAGTTTTAATCCCCCACCTTCTCTCGTCTGTTACCCCTCCCATACTTACACTCTCTCTAAATTCTATTTTTATTTCCGGTGTTGTTTTTTCTGTTTTCTTTTGAATTTGTAGGGCTGATGAATTGGGTCGTTTTTACGATTCCGATGGTATAAATTATGACCATGGAATATTAGTTTTTAAGCCTTTTTATTATATATATATATATATATATATATATATATATATATATATATATGTGTGTGTGTGTGTTTGTGTCTGTATGTATGTATGTGTGTATGTATGTATGTATTCTATCTATCTGTTATTCTACTTGTCCAGCTTTGTTCCAAATCATTTATATCAAATTGTATATACCTATCGCTGTCTGTCCAATATCTATTTATCTGTCCTTATAGCTAGCTTGCTAACTCGGTCTCTTCACATCTATCTTATTTACTACCTTAATCCCTGATCATATCTGTTTATTCCATCCATTTCCTTTTCTATTTAAATATATTCTCCTTATCATTATCAATCTTCGTATTTGTTCTTCATTCCGTTCATTCGACTTTCTATACATATTTTACTCATTAAGGAATTTTCCCTTTCGATTTTAAACTTATGACTTCATTAACTCAATCTATTTATTAGCTTGGTGCAAAAATAATGTCGTTTTCTCACATATGCTACTTTGTGAGAAAACGACATTATTTTTGCACCAACCTAATATTTCGCTGTATTCATAGTCCAAAATAACACTTTTTACTAATTACATCTTATTTTAGTAACCGGTTTAGGATGAGGCCTACGAATAGAGATTGTTCAAGCCTAATAATAAATTGGATACTTAGTTATCTTTGGAACGGCGAGGAGGCCAGATTTGGCGGAAATTAGAGCTGGAACGAAGTACTGCTTTGTTAAGACACTCAAATTTTGAAAATCAGTATTGATGATGTTAGCTTCTAACTCTGTTTGAACACTATTCTAAATAGATACACAACTGTTCCGGCCATAACGATTGCTATATATGGCAACCCTTGCCATAATTCTATCTTCGCTTGGCAGGGCCATTTTTTACTATTCGTATTTCCCTTAAATAAAGGAAATTCTTTATTCTATCGTCTGTTAGATCTATCGAGTAATCGGAACAGATTCTACAACAGTCTGTGATCCTCGATCGTAGTGTTAATATTAATTCTTTATTTTTTTTATGCGCCGTCTCCCTCCAGGATGTAGGCGATCATGGCTCTCCACAACTCCCTGTTACTTTTAACTCTTAATGAACCTTGTTTTCCCAATCACTGTTCCACCATCGATTTACTCCAACTCATCAAGTATGCCATACGCTGTCTTCCTCTGTGCCTCTTGCCATCTATCTGTCCTGTGAGTATCAGATTCTCCAAACCCTGCTTCACCATTATATATCCTAGGAACTTCAAGTTTACAATAAAGAAACGCAGCTTGCTGTTTTTATGTTTGAAAGAAGCCCTGCTGAATGTCGAAGAGGTGAGGATTAGAGATTTAAAATGGATTCTTTGTTCTCAATGATATGATTACTTCTCATATTAGAAATAAAAAGTAGGGTTTGAACATGAATAGTCACGTTTTATGCACGTCCCTGCAAAATCCACATCGGCACATGGTAATCTGTCCTTAGTTGGTAACTTGTCCACATTTAGTATACTTCTATAATCACGTCAGACGTGTCTTTAATCATGTAACTCATGACACTGTCATAAAGCCCCTCTTGTTATGACCCTATTATCATGATCCTGTTATAATGACCCTGTTATTATGACCCTGTTATGATTGTCCTGTTATCCTGACCATGTTATTATGACCATGTTATTATGATTCTTTTATCATAAACCTGTTATCATGGCCCTCTTATTATTACCCTGTAATTATGGCTCTGTTATCATGACCCGATATTATGGACCTTTTATCATAACCCTGTTTTTATGGCCGTTATCATGGCCCAGTTATTAGGACCTTGCTACTATAACACTGTTATGATGGCTCTGTAATCAAGACTCTTATTATGGCCGTGTTATTATGACCTTGTTATCATAACCCTGTGATCATGGTCCTCTTATTATTATTCTGTAATCATGGCTCTGTTATCATGACCTATTATCATGGTCCTGTTATCATGTCCCTGTTATTATGGTCCTGTTATTATGAGCCTGTTATCATGGCCCTGTTATCATGACCTATTATCATGGTCCTGTTATTATTATCCTGTAATCATGGCTCTGTTATCATGACCTATTATCATGGTCCTGTTATTATTAGCCTGTTATCATGGCCCTGTTATCATGGCTCTGTTATCATGATCTTGTTATCACACCTTTTATCGGATACAGGAAAATAAAAAAGCAACTCGAGACAATAACATTAGAAATCATTTAACGAAAAATTTATGTAATTATTCTGTCTTATCAAAGAGTTAAGAGTTGAAAACTCGCTTTCTTTGCTTTCCTTTCGTCTTCCGTGATATCTGCTTGGGATGTACACATGACACGAAAAACTGAAGGCTTTTAAAAAGTCATAACTAAATAATAATAAATGTAGAGCATCTCTTGGAGACTAAAATGGCTACGTATGATTTCCTGCAACGTGTAAAACTCACTGAGTTTTCTATTCCAATGAAAGATCAATTATTCAAACTCAGAGAAAATACCGGCAACATTTTAATGTCAGAGTATCTCCTAACGATAACATAATTCGGAACCTAATCTCCTGGTTTAAAAAAACTGGATCAGTCGGCGATCTTCCCGGAAGAGGTCCTAAGCGCATGGTGCGCACTGACGGAGCAGTGGAAGCTGTACGGTAGTGTGTCCTTGAGGATCTATCAGCTTCTACCCGTCGCCTCTCTGCTCAACTAAGCATCGCCAGAACATCGGTTCAGAAGATTTTGAAACTGGATTTAAAAAAAAATTTCATACAAGTTTCAAATTGTTCAAACTTTTCTACCCCAATATATTCATGTGTTTGCAAAAGTTATTTTTGTTTTATATCATTCAGTTTTTCAATGCCGACACTGCAGCTATCAGCATGGAAGATGAGAACTACATGCCTAGTTCAGACCCCAGCCAAGATCGTTGCGTTCACTTTCAAACCCTAATACATTTAGAAAAGAAATAAATCCTTCATTTTTTTTTATCTTTATTTAACACTTACCTATTAAATAGCAGAACTACTTTGTAGTTTAGGTTGGCAACCAGTCTTGGAGAAGGATAATTCTAAATTCAAACCCATATGGGCCTAGGGTTGGCAACTCGATTTTCAAAAAAATAATTTACTTGCTACAGAAAACTACAGCAGCAACACTAACATGGCGAGGTTGTGGTCCTAGCGTTGTGAGGCTGTGGCGCTACACGTCATATGGGTTGAAAAGTGCTCATCGTCGATACTTGCTTGACTTTTAAATAACTTCAAAAATGAAAGCTAATTCTCAATCATGGCCGAACTGAAACGAACGACAGAGATATCGTAATGATAAACAAAACGTCACTGAATGTGGGGAACAGGATTGTTCTTTTGTTCGTTTTGTGAGTATTGGTGTTTTTGTTTCTTTTCGGACGGTGTGTCGATTTTTTTGTTTTGTTTTTGTTTTTTTTCCTTTAGAAATGCTCATGTCGCCTTCAAGGTGATTAGATGTATCATGGCTGCCATTGATAAATGTCGTCTGGTTGAAAAACTCAATGGCAATAGCTAATACGACCATTTAAGTCCCTTTTTTATGATCTTTGTGATATTTTATTTGTTCTTTCATTCGTTTAGATCGCTTTTAACGATCTTACTGATTTTTTTTTCATTGACGAAGGAGCTAGCGTTATTTTGAAAGAATGAAAAGACTGAAAACCAGGAAAAATAAAGTGGAGAGTTGTTTTCATGCGAATATTTCGAAAGAAAAACTAAAAACATGAAAAAAAAGCTTTGCGTCAAATCAAATGCATTTTATAGTAAATAAGAATATGGAACACGCAGTGAAGGACAAAAATTATATTATTTGGTATTTAAAATTTTTTCCTCGAAATGTTTTGATAAATATAGTGTGCCAGAATGGATACGAGTAAACTAATATATTAATATATACACTGACATGCCAAAATTCATACGATAAGTGTAGGATCCCATCTGAATTTGGAGAAGTGTATGTCAATATGACATCAGTTTTCCAAGTTCGAAAGATAAAACGGAAACATGCCGTCAAAACCTGCGCTCAGTTTCTTGATATTTGTAGGTGCACAATCTTGTATGCGAATATTCCACTACAACATATCCCATAAATATACTTCCTACCCGTTCTTTTGAACAGGAGTAGAGGTATATCCTTTTTCCCTGTTAAGGATTAGGTATCCCGTTCCTTCTAAAGTCTTTTTATTTTCCTTAACTTCCAATAGCTCCTTACGTCTTAGTGGCATCATCGCCTTACTTAGGGTTGAAAAGATTAAAATAAATAAAATCTCTCTCTCTCTCTCTCTCTCTCTCTCTCTCTCATATATATATATATATATATATATATATATATATATATATATATATATAGAAAAAGTTGCAAATTAAAAAAATAATAATGTTCTTTTATGAAAGTATTTATTTATTTGTATATATATATATATATATGTGTGTGTGAAAAGTGTGTGTATATAAATATAAATAAATATATATATGTATAATTATTTATATATTATATGTGCGGTACTTATTAGAAAGCGCTCAATATCAGAGATAGAGCTAACATATATGGTTGGATAGATGTGAGCTTGTGACCCTGGGTTTCACGCTTTAGCGATCGTCAGACAAACTGATTAATTTTTTTTTAAATTTTGGTTTTATGTAGATTGCGTGTATTGGTGTTATTGTGGAAGTGGTGGGGGAAACTTCGTCGTTTTTTCATCGTACTGACGCAAACATCGATGTATGTTGGCACATATACATACTTGGTCGTCCGTCGGGACTCATACATATAGAAACATATGTGGGCAGTTTCGGATATGACATATGTATGTATACGGGTGGTGTTGTGTCTATACATACGCATTTGTATGTTGAAATTTAAAGATTGGAAGTGTGGCGGAAATGTCTCGTGAATGTCTCGTGAATGTATACATGTCATATATTTTTTATTTTTCCCGCTGAATAATATTTCCTCGCATGTATGTATATACGTGTGGTGGGGTTTGTGTGAAATTATGATAGGTAAAAATTATTATTATTTATATTTATTTTTAAATTTTGAAAAAAATCGCGGTTTATTTGTTATATATTAAGGCTGGTTATTTGTTTGTTTTTGACTGTGTATATGTAACAGGTAGAAATTTGTAATCTTTATTGGTTATTTATATGGTGATGTTTAGTATTTAATATGCTGGGTGAGAGGGTAGTTTGATTTAATAACGGGTCTATATGATATGATGTGACAGTAATGTTGCAAGGGATTGGAGGCAATGATAATATAATTAGCTAATAGTAATTGTAAATTGGTAGAAATTGTAAATTGGTAGAAATGATTAGTAACGGTTGTGGGAGAATGATGAAACCATGAATGTATTAGGTTGGTGCAAAAATAATTTCGTTTTCTAACATATGTTACTATGTGAGAAAACGAAATTATTTTTGCACCAACCTAATAGTTATAGTGGTGATAGCTAAAGACTGGTTGTTGGTGTTTTATTTTATTTTATTTTATTTTGTTATATGTATCAATTTATTTTGGTATAAATCCTGATAATAGGTATTCTGTGTAAAATTATGGTAGATGAAGATTGCTATAATATTTTAATTTTTAATTTACAAAAATATTATTGTTTATTATATTAAAGCTCGCTATTTCCTTGTTTATTTGTGACTGTGTATATGTGGCTGGTAGAAATTTCAGTTTGTAATCCTTATTGGTTATTTTTATGGTGATATTAAATATGCTAGGAGAGGGGGTAGTATACGTTAATAATTATGGCAGGATTATAGGGTAATGTTAGATATGGTGTGATAGTAATATGTAAGGTGGATGGTGGCAATAATAATATAAGTGGTTAATATTTATTGTAAATTGTTAGTAGTGATTAGTAATGTTGGTGGGAGAATAATAAAACCTATAAATGTAATTATTGTGGCGCTAGCTTGAACTAAAGGGAGGTTGTTGGTGTTTTATTTTATTTTATATTTATTTGTTTATTTTTATTTTATTTATTATGAATCCTGGTAATGGGTGTTTATTCTCATGGTTATATATGGAAATTATATCTGATCTTATTGTTTTAAGGTGTTAAATATGCTGGGGTGGGGGGTAATATACGTTAAAGATTGTAGAGGATTTATAATAATAGGTGTGATGTGTAAGTGATGGTGCTGGGTGTTGGTGGTAATGATAATATTATTAGATAATAGTTATTGTAAAGTGGTAAAAGTGATTACTAATGGTGGTGCAATGATAATAATGATAGATGCAATTATTTTGATGGTATCTTGAAATTAAATTGTGATTGTTGGTGGTTTGTCTATTTTATCCGTTTGGTATGAATTCGGATAATAGGTACTTGTTCTCATGCCTGCATTTGGAGATTATCTCTGATTTTTATTTAGTAGGTTCTTTTGCGGTTTGTGTGATATTATTGCTACTTTTTCGTGTAGGCAAAGTAGGCATTTTTTTGTAATGTTGCTGTAGGCAGGGGCTTTTTTCAATATTTCCCAACTTATTGTTGGTGTAATATTATTGTCTTTTTGCTGCCATATGTATGTAGAAAGTGTCGTGCTGTTCGAATATTTCCTGTTGGTGAATGAAAGTTTGTGATTGTTATTCCTCATCTTGAATGGAACTTCAGTGGCACCGATGTAGTGCATTATGTTGTTGTTTGCACTTACCTTGGCCTTGTATATTGTGTTTGTAAGTTGGCAATTTCTCTGGAGTGGACATGTTGCTCTGTTTCTGCAGTTGCATATTGGATCCTTGGTTTCATTTTTGTAGGTTGTCATTTTTTTGTTTTGGCTTTTGATTATTTCTGTTATGTTTTTGTACAGCTGTAACTGATCTTTACGTTATTTTTGTTAAATATTTTTGATAATTTGTTTGCTTCGGTGAAGTGTTTTTCTATTAAGTTTAGGAATATTTTGCCTATGTTCGTTTTAACGGTTTTGTTATATGGTGGATTAAACCAGATGATGTTTCTCTTTCTGTTTTTGCGTTTTGGCTGTGGAGGTATATATTGTAGATGTTGTGTGTAACCACTTGCTTTTAGTGCTTCGTTGTATGGTTCTTTTTTGCTATTGAAAATGTGTATGTTAGATGAGTTCTCAGATAATCTGCGGCTGATTGAATTTGGTATTTGTTTGATGATAGAAGGTGGATGGTTGGAGGATGTGTGTACGTAAGTTGGGGTGTCATTTTCTTTTTTCTATGGTTCATATGTATTGTTGATCAGGTTAAGAGTGACGTCAAGGAAGTTTACTATTGTTGTGCTTGTATTTATCTCTATTTTGAATCCAATATTTTTAGGGCATTCACTATCTTTTTCCTGAATTTGTCTACTTTGGGGCCATTGGATTTCCTTATTAAGATAAGACCGTCATCTCTGTATAATCCTGTGTCCTTTCTCTCCAGGATTCTGGCCAGGTATGATAGGATGAGTATGCCTACTAATTCGCATATTTAAGCTCCATCGTAGCTACCCATTGTTACGTCAAATAAGTTGTAGTTTTGTTTCTTTACCCATGGTTCATTGTTGTGAAACAGCAGGGAGTTGCGGCAATGCTTGATTATTTTTATATCTCCGTCCGTGAGTTTTACATTTAGTTGTGCCATATATATATATATATATATATATATATATATATATATATATATATAGATTAATGAGAAGCCACGTATACTTTCTTAATATGTATATATATAAAAAGTTGCAAATTAAAAAAATAATAATGTTCTTTTATGAAAGTATTTATTTGTATATATATTTGATATTTCAGATTGGCCTCAATCTTTCTTCAGAAATAACTGTTTGTTTACAAGTAGCGTCCGTCGCAAGATGCGGACGTCACGTGATATGGAACGAATATTCCTAACGTAAATCTAACTGTAATAATATCTTAGGTTAAATAAAGACTTGGGTATTTTAAATCTTTATAAATATTTCAATAGTTAAACATTTTTTAGATATAGTTAAAAAAAAATTTTATTTGCTATTTTATTTTTTTAATTTTTATATGTATTTAATTTTAAAATCCAGTATTTTTCTTTTTTCTGCGTATGTATTTTTTAATTTGCAACTTTATATATATATATATATATATATATATATATATATATATATATAGTTATCCACAGGCAGCCTGTTTCGCTGTATCACAGTTTCTCAGTGTGGCTAGACATTCGATTGCTTCAAGCCAGGATCGAAACTCAACCGATCTGACATCATTCAAAGATTCTTACTCCTAGGCTGTCGGTGCATGACAAAGAAAGAGAATTTTTAAAGCATTATATACGTGCTATATAAACGCCATATCGGCCGCTATAGCGTCTAATTCTTACAAAGAACAATGCATTAAAGCAGCAGCCGTTAAATATCCCCTTTTCTCTATAGTGCTCAATCAGCGAACGAGAGCAGATATAGATATATGTAACTTTTTTTTATGTGTGTGTTACAATTGAGGGGTTGTGTGCAAAATTTTGAGATGAGACACACAGAAGTCAAGACCCCATTCAGGTTCACACACAAAAGCTATCTCGCTAACAAACAACAAAGATACCGCCCCAAACAACGGTGACGTAATTTACAGTAAGAACTAAATTCTAACTATTGTGCGTGTATGTCTGTGGGTTGTATGTGTGTGTGTGTTTGTGTGTAACAAACCCCTTATTTCCTTGACTCTGAAATTACAGATTGAATCTACGGATTGTCAAGGATTACTCAGATCATCCAAAGTTTGCACAAAAAAATATTGTGCTTTAGGAACTTTTGCAGTAAACATAATTCTGGTTGTAAATATGTAACATTTTTGAGGATAAAATATGGATATCTTTTCCGTGGTGTTTATAAATTGTACACTGTTCAATTATTAATGTTACAAACGAACTATTTTAAATTAAAAATATCTACATGGATTAAACTAAAATTACTTACAATATAATACATATTACTTATAATACATTCCGTCTTGCCGACAATTTTAACGGTCCGAGTACACTAGCACAAATAGTTTCCATTCATGTTCTGTCCTATATCTGTTGTTTATTTCTCTCTCTTATTTCTGCTGATGAGGGGATTCTTTTTTATCTGCCTAGTTTATGGACCTTCAAGTAGCAAGTAAATGCCCGTAAATTTGTTAGGAAGGTGCTTAAGAACCAACTCCTCTTCTGTGGATTCTATAAACTAGGGAGAAAAAAGGACTTTACACATCAACAGAAATAAAAATATATACGTTGGCCTATCATCTGGTTCACACTCCACGCCGGTCTTTTGAACAGGAGTAGTGGTTTATCCCTTGTTTTCTGTTTAAGATTGGATTTCCGATTCCTTCTAAAATTCTACATTCACTCTATATATCTAATGTTTTTGCCTAAACTCTATTATTTGCCTATTTATTTATTTATTTATATATTTATTGTTTTCCTCAATAGGAATAGACATGTTCTCCTATCGCCCGGTCCACAATCAACCCCGGCGTTTTGAACAGGAATAGAGGTTTAACTCTTGGTTCCTTTTTAGGATTGGGCTTCCAATTCCTACTAAATTCTTCCCGTTCTCTTTTAGTATCAATATCTCCTTGCGTTTTAGTGGCATTATCGCCTTCCTTGGTACGATTTGATTAAAAAAAAATTGATTAAAATATAGTATACCTTAAAATATATTTTTCATAAATAGATAGGTAGATAAATAGATAGATAAAAAGACTGATCTTTTGATTCGAAGAGCTAACTTATTGATCTTTTTATTTATCAATTAACCACATATATCTATCTAAAGTCCATAAATCATGGTGCCTACCAACTGGAATAAAAAAGCAGATTAGTTATATTCCATCATTGCCGATCGGAGCCGGAACTACCGCCAGTCTCGATCGATTGATGTTTCCTCACTGAGGCTCCATCCCTTGAGAGACTATTGGGTCTTGAACTCACACATGGCCTCGTGAAAATCGTATATACAATCAATCGTAAAAGATTTAGGGAAAATGATCAGCTCTCTGTAGTGCTCTAGTAAGTACTTGACTTCGTATTATACCATCTTTCTTTACAAGAGCCAGATCAGAGTAAAATAGAGTACTAATTTGATATTTGAGCGGGAGCGGCTCAGTCTTCACTTTCCAGCCTCTATAGTGATTTTCCAAGCGTAGCTTAGATGTGGTACAAGGCCAAATGTATGGGACACCCAGTGAGGATAGAACTCACTACTTGGTCGTAACTGTTCTAGCAAGACAAGCTCGCTAACCATTACACTGCCTCGAGATCGCCGGTGATTTTCCAAGTGTAGCTTAGATGTGGCACAAGGCCGAATGTATGGGACACCCAGTGAGGATAGAACTCACTACTTGGTCGTAACTGTTCTAGCAAGACAAGCTCGCTAACCATTACATTGCCTCGAGATGCCCGGTGATTTTCCAACCGTAGCTTAGATGTGGCACAAGGCCGAATGTATGGGAGACGCAGTGAGCATAGAACTCACTACTTGGTCGTAACTGTTCTAGCAAGACAAACTCGCTAACCATTACACTGCCTCGAGATGCCCGGGGATTTTCCAAGCGTAACTTAGATGTGGCACAAGGCCGAATGTATGGGACACCCAGTGTGAATAGAACTCACTACTTGGCCGTAACTGTTCTAGCAAGACAAGCTCACTAACCATTACACTGCCTCGAGATGCCCAGTGATTTTCCAACCGTTGCTTAGATGTGGTACAAGGCCGAATGTATGGGACACCCAGTGAGCATAGAACTCACTACTTGGTCGTAACTGTTCTAGCAAGACAAACTCGCTAACCATTACACTGCCTCGAGATGCCCGGCGATTTTCCAAGCGTAGATTAGATGTGGCACAAGGCCGAATGTATGGGACACCCAGTGTGAATAGAACTCACTACTTTGTCGTAACTGTTTTAGCAAGACAAGCTCGTTAACCATTACACTACCTCGAGATGCCCGGTGATTTTCCAAGCGTGGCTTAGATGTGGCACAAGGCTGAATATAAGAGGCACCCAATGAGGTATCGAACTCAGTACTTAGTCGTAATTGTTCTAGCGAGACAAGCTTGCTAACCATTACACCCCCTTGAGGTTCCCCTCCAGCCTCGATAGAGTCCAAAAAGCGTCTTCGAGTCCTTAAGGGTGACAAATTATTTTCCACCATGCAACCTCTCACTCACAGGTGGGATGTGGCAAGCCTCTCGCTACTCTGTTGCTACTACCATGGAAAGCGCTCGGACAAACTATGTTTCTTGGTTCCGGCAGTTCAAACCTTCACAGCTAGGACCCGCGATGCCACTCACATTGTAATAAACCACACATATTCCCTCTGTGTTTCGTTGGTAAAAAGTAAGTTCCACTGGAACAGCTTCTTTCCGTGAACCACTGCTCTGTGGAACCAACTCTCAAGAGGATGCTTTCCCGATCACTACAATCTTAACCATTATCTTCCTCTTGGGAAACTTATTCCTCACAAGGCCTACTTCGGGCAATAGAGATAGATGAAGGCAGCATGCCACTCTCCTGACGAACTTATGCGATTGTGGAACGGTGGGCGGGAGCTTTAGCAAAAAGTGAAAAACTTCTATGGGCCAAAAAAAGATAGGAAGCCATGATCGCCCATGTCTTGTAGCAACGAGGAAGTCTTTAAAATGGCAAGAAAATGAAGATGTATATTTAGAACAAAGAACAGATAGCTGAAATTGCTTAGACATAATGAGGAAGGCGGGCTTGGAAATTTTAACCCTCACAAGTCATACTGAGGGCAATAGTGATAGGGGATAGCAGTGAGCCATGTTCCTGACGAGATTGTGTGAATAGTTTGTGGAATGGTGGGCGGGAGCTTTAGCAAAGTGTGTAAACGACAAAAGAGTTAGGAAGTTGTGGAGTCAAAAGAGTTAGGAAGTTGTGGAGAGCCATGTTCTGAAGGGACGCAGCGCATAAAGAAGAAGTATGGAAAGAGTTGCCTTACTTTTCTCGTAGAAATTTAATTAAATTGCGAATGTTTTTCTCTCATGTTCACTCTCTCATATTTCTTTTCTCTTTATATCTACACTCCCTTCCTCTCTCTCTCTGTCTCTCTCTCTCTTTCCGTTTACCTCTCTTTGCTCTTACACAAGCTTTTAGCTTCCTTGTCCGTCTTTTCATCCCTTCAGTCAACATCTGTATAGCAGCAATTAAGTAAAGAAGAAAGAAAAGAACGGATTGTTTTCACACACACTTTTCACTTCGTTTATTTCGCATTGTTGCCAATCAACATTAATGTCATCATCTCTGGCGTCCAATCAAATCAGCGAAATATATATTTACGATGTTTGCATTTGAAAATTTCCCCGGTGCGGTATTACATACACTTACTAATGACATTCGTTTCATGATGTTCATCAAAAGCAAAGACACGAAGCAAAAAATAAGAGAATATAAAAAAAAAAAAACGCCACTTTATATACGCTGTCCTTTCGAAAACGAACGCAATTATATATTCCATATAAATATCTTCCGACGTTGCTACATTCTTTCAACTTGAATAATTGGCTCTACACAGTCTTTCTGATTTCGTTTTCCTCTATTTCGCTTTAGTGTAAGCTAAGATGAGTACAATTTACAATTGAGCTGGCTATATATAACCGTAAATTCTATGCTAACCATTTCTTTTCTCACTTGTGGAACTCGCTTCTGGTTTTATGCTTTACAGCCAACTTTAATCTGCAAAAATTTAAGTGCAGTGTAAATCGCTATCTATTCTCCATCTGAATACTCTTTCCTCTTCCCGATCATTATCAATGTTTCTGTTCCTAATTCTTCCACACCCTGTAACCCCTTATACTAAGAATCGGAATGAGACAGTTGAAATTTCTAGGACAAATAATGAAGAGATAGAGAGAGAGCTTAGAGAATTTAGCGCGCATATTGAAAGCAAAATAAATAGGGAAAGCAACGTGTAATCTACTCAACAAGCTTGTGCCAATCAATGGCAAGTGGAAAGAATGGTAAAAGGACAAGCATTTATCAGAGTTGATAGTAAGTTATGGAGAGCCATGACTAGCTATGTCCTCAAGGGTCACAGCACATGGAATAAGACTTAACTGCATTTTCAACAAGTACACCGCGCAAAACTAACATAAATTTCCTATAAGTTGTCATGGATGGTTGAGATGATATCGACAAGCAATTCCTTTTACTTTGGTTTGGTTTGTTTTACGGAATATCAACCTCAATGGGTTATTTAATGCCGACAAGACTTTTATTGCTGGTAATATTTTTTTTCAAAAATTTATTGCTGCAAATATTTTTTTTTTTCAAAAATGTATTTGCTGGCAATTTTTTTTTTTTTTTCAAAAATGTACAGCTGCTAATAATTTTTTTCTTCAAAAATTCATTGCTGGTAATACTTTCAGAAAAAGATATTAAAACCTATTTTTACACCTTCATAGCGCTCCGACCCCAACCACCTGCCCACAGCCTGGACCCCAACAGGTGCCGCCACCCCGGGCCAAGGCGGACCCGGGAACAACAGCAACCAAGGGGCAGTTCCACGCTCCTTAAAGCTTCCTGATCAGAGGCCTTGCTGCCTGACGTGGTTCATCGTCTTACTTCGGACACGGATGTAGTTTATCGCCATACTCAGGACAGTCTGCTTTTGGATGACAAGACCCTATCAAGGATGCTGAAAATTATCTGTGATTGAAGTCATGTCATTCGTTTTAAGAGCGTGTTCCCGAATTACAGGATCAAATCCCTTTTTCAGCGAATGTTTTCCAATCATCGTTTACCATTTGTCTCCACACAGATCGATTTTCTGTCAAGTTTTCTCAGCCTTTACCAACGCTTTTAAGATTGTTTTCAACAAAATCCTTAAAGTAATTCCCCGTAATATATATGCAACAATTTTAATACTAACAAGGCATATTAAGGGAGACAAGTAATAAGGTGCAGAGGAATTTATTGAATGATTTGCTTCACACCTTGAAAAAACTTTCAGGATATATATATATATATATATATATATATATATATATATATATATATATATGTGTGTGTGTGTGTGTGTGTGTGTGTGTGTGTGTGTGTGTGTGTGTGTGTGTGTGTGTGTGTATGTGTGTGTGTGTGTGAAAATATTGTAGAAAATATTGTAGAAAATAGGAAAGACACTGGTTTGGTATATGATCCAAAGTTCCTTAGTATTTTTGTTATTATTTTTTAAAAATAGTGCTCGATACGAAAGTAGAGCATAAATATAATTATTTAATTGCGACTTGGAATCATATTTTTAAATAATTATATATAGTGAGGGGTGAGGGTAAAAATATATAGAAAATAGGAAATAACTCATTAGGTAATTAATCAAAAGTTCTTTAGTATTTTTGTTATTATTTAAAAAAAAAATAGTGCTCGATACAAAAGTAGAGCATAAGCTTATTTTTAAATAAATAATTATATATATATATATATATATATATATATATATATATATATATATATATATATATATATATATATGGGGGGGTCTTTTGAACAATAAAAAATATTAAAAAATTAAAATTTTCAGACACACTGGGTTGTATATTAATATTTTTTGTATTATTATTTAAATTAGGTTCTTCGACTAGTTTCGGCCAGCATGGCCATCATCAGGAGAAAAATTTCCTGCTTGTTAGTAGCAGTATACTATATATATATATATATATATATATATATATATATATATATATATATATGACTGAATGGGTAAATATAGGTAAGTATACGAGCGAACGATCGTATACAAATAAGTATAAATACTCTATAGTGCAGGAAAAACAGTGCTCAGTTTTAAGTAACAGAGCTATTTAATATATATATATATTCAGAAATATACATAATATCTTACATTAATTTCAAAACACCGAGTTTCATGCCGAAGCAATTTTCTGTTGTGCAATTTATGTAAGATATTATATATATTTCTTAATATATATATATATATATAGAGAGAGAGAGAGAGACAGAGAAAGAGAGAGTGAGAGAGGAAGCGGAAGAAATACTTCCTGCATATACCTCCCACATAATGGTAAGAATTTAGTGGGAATGGTGTCTTCATTGAGCTGATGATTCACCATTATGTGGGAGGTGTTTAGAAAAAAACGTTCCTATAGATCTAATTATTTTATGGATCAGTTTTCATATTTTATATTACTATGATTCACTTGGATTATATACCAACGGATCCATTATCTTTACGATATATATATATATATATATATATATATATATATATATATATATATATATATATAAAGAGTGAATAAAAGTAATAAACCATTAATTATAACAATTCAAATAGAAGGGGAATTAACTGGCATTTGGTTAAGGCTTCTTTAGAAACATCAGTTTTTTCGTTGATATTTCAGCAAGACCTGCGTTCAGAGGTAATTTACTTTCCCGTTTGATCTGCATGCGCTGCATTATACGAAGTACAACTTCCCTAGCCCCCCCCCCCCCACTAAAAAATAGGAAAAGAAAATTCAAATCGGTCGTATGTCTAGAGTTGTTCCAACTCGCCACAAAAAAGGACAACTGTTGAAATAAAAGAAGAAAAAATGAGAAAGAGCTAAATAGCAAGTGTACAGTGAAAAAAAAACAAATGATCACGACACCCTACACGTAAACATATACGCGCAGACGAGCGCACGCGCGCGAATGCATATCCACAGACGAGCGCATTGTTGCACGCGCATAAACGCACACACAAACACAAAAGATACAGAAAAATCTTGCACCAATATCAAATGTATAAAAAGGAAAAAAATATAAGCAGTAAATTGCTGATACCCCCAGAAGATTGAAAACTCTGGAAACGGAATAACATCAATCAGCTAAGTGACAAACTTTTATCCATATTAATTCTAAATTATATATATATATACATATATATATATATATATATATATATATATATATATATATATATGGGGGGTGCATAAAAGTAACATCGATAATATTATGGCTATTATCTGCATTTTCCCTGGTAAATTATTATGTTACTTAAAAAAAATAATTTCGCATCAAAAACATTGATATGGTAAATTTCGGTTTAATACTACCAGTCGTTTTGCTGTCTGTATATCCTGGACACACGCGCACAGACACAGAGATACACACACAGATATATTGGTCGAATTATGGAAGATGATGACAGGCAAGTTTTCCCTGATAGCTATTTCACAAGTGTATGTTTTCTGACAATCGTCGCGAGTCTTTTGGAACACCCTGTATGTTGTTCGTGTAGCTCTTTAGATACGGCCTTGTGTCAAACATATACCGGGTGTAACAGTAAAGTTGTCCAAATTGTGTAACTGTATGGGATAATTGTCCATCCCACAACATGTTTAATATCACTAGACTGTGTTTCTTTTTCCAGGCTTTCAGATAAGACGTTTAGCCATTTTGACATCATTTGTTGTAAGAATCACAGAAAGCCATCTGAGTTATTCAGCTAGAAAGTGAACAGGTTAAAATCATTTTATTTCAGCCTCACTATGTCTTCCCAACAGAGCAATGTTGAGAGGAAAAAGATCATTCAGGCTTTCAGTAATGTTACCAACATCCATAATGTGGCTTCCATCTTCAAAGAACCATCAAGAGAACGGTGAATGTTTTTTTTTAAAGATGGAACAGTAAAGAGGAAAACTGGATCAGGAGGCTACAACAGCAAGAAGGATCATCATTTCAACTTAGAGTTAAATACATTTTTATTTTCAAAGTAGAGTCCAATAGTGTTATAAAAAACTTCGGAGAATTCTAGTAAGATATCTTTAATAATTTCTAAGATTATACGATTCAGAGCTTAATCTTACAATTGGACAATTTTGCTGTGACACGATTTGGACAATTTTACTGTTACACACGGTATAAAGAGAGAGTGGGAGAATGAGAGAACGTGTGAGGAAAACCGGTTGTAACAGTGAATATAGATTAAGTGGGAGGTATACAAGGGGAGAGATAAATTGAGGAAACAGATAGAAGCGAGTAAATATTAGTAGAAAAAAGAAATGATAAAAATCTAATGTAGCAGGGATATGTAATATTCATAAGCTGAAAAGAAGTGTTAGTTATAAAAAATAAAAGTACGATGAACAAAACTATCTTTAAGTACTTAAACGAAACATCCAAAGCAGTATGTGTTTTAAGATGGCACAATTTCTTTAAAGCCGCTACTACAAATAAGAAAATGGCGCAAAATGTTAGTTGAATTAAAATAAAGTAAACAAAACAAAGGAATGATTCTCTTTTTCTTTGCCTACAAAACAATAGTAGTGGAACGTCCATTTAAGTTCACGGTCCGTATTGACTTAGCCTATTTGATATTCAACTTTAAAGAAAATTAATTTAATCCTGATCCATAATAGCTATTAAGAATGGCAGAATTCAAGGGAGATAACCTCGACACAGTTTAAATTTACTACCAAAGATTACTTTTTCTTTTATCTGTAATCTTAATTAAATTTTCCATTCTTTCCTTTTATGCCGAACGCCTCTCCCCGTCTCGTACCATATTTCTCATTTAATAACATTAGATTTTCTCACGGTCCCAATATACGTCTTTTTGTATTTATTAAAAAGAAAGCAAAACAAGCATTTTTCGGGTGATTTTTTTTATAAAATCGATAATATTGTTTGTTTTGTTAATTATTGATTTTTTGATAGTTTTAAATTTTAAAAAAATATCCTTTTATTATTAAAGAAAAAATGTCTTGCATATAGTGTTTCAGAGAAGATAATTTTTCATAGGTTTTAATTTTAATTCTTTCTAGATTTTCTTTTTTTTAATATTTGTTGAAAAGTATTTTACTTGTTCTCAAATGAGTTTGTTTTTTTTTACTAAATACATATTTTTTTCCTGTTCTATGTGTTCCTTTAAATTTTATTAAGATTTTGTTCCTGAATTTATTAAAGAAAGATCTCCCAGTTCTATTTCGTATTTAATTTTTCGTCGTCTTCCGAGAGTTCTCCTTATTCACATAAGGCTTCATTCATAAGAAATGGATGAAAAATTTGATCCTGTTATGAAGCGTCGATTTTGACAAGCCTTCTTCTTGAAAAATCGAAATCCCGTGAAGGATGCGTACAATATAATAAAATCAGAAATCAATACGACACAGTAAGAAAATAATGACGAAAGGCTAAACAAAAAGAGAGGGATCACTGGGGAAAAAAAAAGAAAAACAAGAAATATAAGGCAGAGAAAGAAAGATCGAAGGTGTGCAGAAGAAAAATGAAAAGGGCGAAAAAAAGAAAAAAAAAGAACACTTTGATAATGAAAAGAAAAAAAAAAAAACAAGAAAAAAAAAAGAAAAAGGAAAGGAAAGAGGGAAAGGACAGGAGAAGGAAAATAACCAGTAAAGGAAAGAAAGTAGATGTGACTAAGAAAGACAAAGAGAAAGAGAAAGAGAAAGAGAAAGAGAAAAACAGATAAGAAAGGAAAGACGGATAGAAGAAAGAGGTAAAGAAGGAAAAACAAAAACAAAAAAAAATAAGAAAACTAGGTAGAAAGTAAGGAAATAAGAAGTCTTTTAGTCGATGATACCATAGGCGCAACTTGTGAGTAAACAGAAAGTTTTACGGAAAATCGAAACAAAAAGTGCGTTTATAAATCAGAAAGAGGCACTTGAAATTTCTAACACAAATATTGAAGAAAGAGGGCTTGGAGAATTTAACACACATATGACATTGAAAGCAAGGTAGATGAAAAACAAAACAAAACAAACATATATTGTTTATTCTACACAATCTCTTAATCCAATGATCAATATTAATACAATATTAATACAATATTAATCTCTTAGAACAGGGAAAAGCTGTGAGTATTTAACAAGCTATTGTAAATGTATGACAGAACAGAGTGGGAGGAATGGTATAAAATAGGCATAGGTAACCTTTTCTGACTAGTGGGTCGCATGTGATATGGCTCATCATAAATTGGGCCGCACTAATAAAAAAAATTCATAGTAATTTTTCGTTGAAAGTAAAACGGCCATTTTCCGTACAGAAGATCATACGAGTAAGTATGACTTAGAAATGGAGAAAAGTTGATATTTTTTATTTGAAGAAAAAATTGTTTCGCTAATTTAAAAACTGAAGATTTCGTATAATATTATCAAGGATGATTTTGTGATTTGCTTCTTATTTATTCATTTGAAAATACAAAAAATCTTTTTAAAAGACAAAAAAATTCTTTATCAGAGAAAAGAAAATAGTATGAAAGTTTCTTGTTTCTAAAGCAAAATATTTTTTACACGTATGCTTTTCCATAATGAAAATCGTCAATGATTTAAAATACCGAGAACGTTACCTTCAACGAAAGGTTAAAAAATTCAAGAAACATTCTTAATCGTTATGTATGTGGTTTAGTCGAACTGTTCTCATAAGGCAACAAGCCTTAATAAGTAAGGATGATTATTCAGGCATTTAATAATTATGTCACTTTGACACCTGGTATTATCCCATAGCTGGGGAGGGGGGAATATGATTTCAGACCATTCTCAAGGGTTTTTGAATGTAAGTAAAGGTAATGAATTCGACTGGAATTTGAACTCTTATCTCGGGTCATCAATCCGGACTTTATCCATTACACCACCCCACCGGCACAAAAGATGGTACAAAACCCAAATATTAACGTGAAAATTCGATTGAAGATTTTAAATAATTTCATCTGATCTAGACATTCATTTGGATGCCATGAGTGACGTCTAACTTCTTCAGAAATATCTAAGCTATCATGGCGCCTAACTTATTCAGAAATATCTAAGCTATCATGGTGGCTAACTTACTCAGAAACATCTATCATGGCGTCGAACTTATTCAGAAATATCTAAGCTATCATGGCGCCTAACTTCTTCAGAAATGTCTAAGCTATCATGGCGTCTAACTTATTCAGAAATATCTATCATGGCGCCGAACTTATTCAGAAATATCTAAGCTATCATGGCACCTAACTTCTTCAGAAATATCTAAGCTATCATGGCGCCTAACTTATTCAGAAATATCTAAGCTATCATGGCGTCTAACTTATTCAGAAATATCTATCATGGCGCCGAACTTATTCAGAAATATCTAAGCTATCATGGCACCTAACTTCTTCAGAAATATCTAAGCTATCATGGCGCCTAACTTATTCAGAAATATCTAAGCTATCATGGTGGCTAACTTACTCAGAAACATCTATCATGGCGTCGAACTTATTCAGAAATATCTAAGCTATCATGGCGCCTAACTTCTTCAGAAATGTCTAAGCTATCATGGCGTCTAACTTATTCAGAAATATCTATCATGGCGCCGAACTTATTCAGAAATATCTAAGCTATCATGGCACCTAACTTCTTCAGAAATATCTAAGCTATCATGGCGCCTAACTTATTCAGAAATATCTAAGCTATCATGGTGGCTAACTTACTCAGAAACATCTATCATGGCGTCGAACTTATTCAGAAATATCTAAGCTATCATGGCGCCTAACTTCTTCAGAAATGTCTAAGCTATCATGGCGTCTAACTTATTCAGAAATATCTATCATGGCGCCGAACTTATTCAGAAATATCTAAGCTATCATGGCACCTAACTTCTTCAGAAATATCTAAGCTATCATGGCGCCTAACTTATTCAGAAATATCTAAGCTATCATGGCGTCTAACTTATTCAGAAATATCTATCATGGCGCCGAACTTATTCAGAAATATCTAAGCTATCATGGCACCTAACTTCTTCAGAAATATCTAAGCTATCATGGCGCCTAACTTATTCAGAAATATCTAAGCTATCATGGTGGCTAACTTACTCAGAAACATCTATCATGGCGTCGAACTTATTCAGAAATATCTAAGCTATCATGGCGCCTAACTTCTTCAGAAATGTCTAAGCTATCATGGCGTCTAACTTATTCAGAAATATCTATCATGGCGCCGAACTTATTCAGAAATATCTAAGCTATCATGGCACCTAACTTCTTCAGAAATATCTAAGCTATCATGGCGCCTAACTTATTCAGAAATATCTAAGCTATCATGGTGGCTAACTTACTCAGAAACATCTATCATGGCGTCGAACTTATTCAGAAATATCTAAGCTATCATGGCGCCTAACTTCTTCAGAAATGTCTAAGCTATCATGGCGTCTAACTTATTCAGAAATATCTATCATGGCGCCGAACTTATTCAGAAATATCTAAGCTATCATGGCACCTAACTTCTTCAGAAATATCTAAGCTATCATGGCGCCTAACTTATTCAGAAATATCTAGGCTATCATGGATGACCGCTTGTGATTATCAGCTGCTGAAATTATCGGGTAGTATAATGGATGATGTCTCAGAATTCTTAATCGGATAAACGAGTTCCAATTCCAGTTGGGTTCGTTGTATTCACTTAGGCGCTAATAATCTTGAGAAAAGTAGGAATCCACATCTTCTCCAGCTATAGGTTAATTAGTAAAACTTGTGTCATTTTAGTGTTATCTCAAAAAAAATTCTTGTAGTTTAAATATATTTTCTTGTTTTAAATATCATGTCAAAGGTTGATAAGCTGTAAAAATTGAATCAGTCAATCAATTAACCAAGAGCAACAAGTAAAAAAGTACTTGTAACTAGAAGATATAATAATGCAATCAAAATACTAACTTTACACACAACCATAAACAAAAGGTTTGGATGGAAACTCCCTTCGATACTAAAAAAAGGGATGACAGTAGAATTAAGAAGTCTAATTCTCCGAGAAACTGTTTTCAGAAAAATATTTAGTTTTATAAATATTCAACTGATAGTTTGGTTTAGTTTGATTTTGTTTTACGCTATATCAACCTCAATGGATTATAAAATGCCGTCAAGTATTTTTTAAGATAGTTTTGTATGAATAGAATATGTATTTGTAAGAAATCAGTTTGTAGTTTAGGTTTCATTGGCGTATTTTTTTAAAGGTTTTTGTCGATAGTCAAATCTATTACTGGTAAATTTTTTTTCAAAATGTATTGCTGGTATTTTTACTATAAAATCTATTCTTATACTTTCATGGTGTTTTGACCCCAGTTTGGGGATTAACTATTTTCCCATAACCGGGAGTTTAACAGGTGCTACCAACCTGGGTCAAAGTAGACCTGGGAACAACAACAACGAAGACGTGGTTCTACGTTCCTTAACCCCGCCTCGCCGTTCAGAAGCCTTGCTGCCGGATGTAGTTTATCGTCACACCCAGGACGTCAACATAGTTATTCAGTTCATGTATGACGAATATTTTACGCAGCGTGTAGGATGTCTTATCGTCCATCTGCAGCTCGTTTCCCACAGGTGCAATATCGTAAAACTATCGCTATTTTTTCACTAATTCCATGGTATAATTTCAGACGAGTTCCATTCTGTAGAGCCAATAGTTCAGACCTTTACAGCTAGGACCCGACTTGCTAAGTCTAAAGGTTTCAATCATTCTCATTCTAAATATCTTTCATTGATTAGAAAGATTTTCCAATCAGGCAGCTGCTTACCAAGAATCGCTACTTTGTAGCACCAACTCCCCCGAGGTTGCTTTCTAGAGAACTACACGCTTAGCCTCTTCAAATCTATGTACAATCGTTAATCATCCTCGACTCCCTCGAAATATCTACTTCCTATTACGATAGTTTCACTAACCTCAGTCATTAACTCTCTACCTTGAGTATCTTTCTGGCTATGTATTGGATGAATATTAGTGTAAAGTTAACGCGGAAATGGGCTATTCTACCATGAGTGAAGATGTTGGTCACATTCACATGGTGTAATGATTAGCAAGCTTGTCTCGCTAGAACAATTACGACTGAGTAGTGGGTCAATCCATACGCCCGGCCTTGTGCCAGGTCTAAGCTTCGTTTAGACGTGGTGTAATGGTGACAAGCTTATCTCGCTAGATTACGACTCACTAGGTGCTCCATACTGTTGGCCTTGTGCCGCATCTAAACCAAGCTAAGAAAATCACCAGTAATGATCAGCAATCTTGTCTCGCTGGATCAATTACGACTAAGAAATGAGTTCGATCCTTACTATGTGTCCTATAATTTCGGCCTTGTGCTCCATCAAAAGCTACGCTTAGAAAATCATAGCTCAACGTGGTGCAATGGTTAGCAAGCTTATCTCGCTGTCACAATTACGACTGCGTAATGAGTTCGATCCTCACTGGGTGTTCCATACTTTCAGCCTTGTGTCACACGAACCATAGGACACCTCGACGTTGTGTAATGGTTAGCAAGCTTGTCTCGCTGTCACAATTACGACTGCGTAGTGAGTTCGATCCTCACTGGGTGCTTCATGCTTTCGGCCTTGTGTCACACAAACCATAGGACACCTCGACGTTGTGTAATGGTTAGCAAGCTTGTCCCGGTAAACTGGGTAGCGAGTTCGAGTTTCAGTTGGTGATCCATATTTTCGGCCTTGTGCCACATTTAAGCCAAGTACTGTAATGATAACGACGTTGTTTTGCTGGATCAATTAAGACAGAACAGTGAGTTCGATCTGCAGTGGGCGCTCCACACTTTCGGCCTTGTGCCACATCTAAGATACGGTTAGAAAATTACGCTTAGAAAATCACAGATTCCCCCACCCCGCTCAGTCGACGTGGTTGGCAAAGCTTTTTCTCGCTAGAACAATTGCGACTGAGTTGTGAGATCGATCCTCATACTTTCATACTATGCCAGGTTTAGAAAATCACCAGGGCACTTCGACGTGGTGTTAGCAATCTTGTCTCCATGAGTTCGATCCTCACTGGTGCTCCAGACTTTCGGTCTTGTGCCACGTCTAAGCTACGGTTAGAAAATTAACATTATGGAAGAGGTACGAAGCCGGGAGACGAACACACCGACTCCGTGAAAGATCAGAGACCAAAATTAATAATAACCTGGAAAATAATTAAAGATTAACATCTGCAAACTTAAGAAGAAGAAGCGAAGAACCAAATTTGCTATCATTTTTCTGACATCAAGAAATTAATAACTATTACTGAGGTCTAAGGAAATTGCGTATTTTTCACCGGCTCTTGATTTCGAGTACTGGCGAAAGTCGGCTAAATGCAGATTTTCAAGTGAAATAAGCTGTTCCAACTTGGACAAATGCCTTCCTCTTTCGTGTTGTGTTCAATACATATCATTAAAAGAGTTATTTAAAAAAAAAATAGACAGGAAAGTAAATTAGGAGATCGAATGTAGTTCACTGGAAATATTTGGTTCCATTAAAAAGAAATGCTGACTGAACATTCTACAAAATGAAGGACAGAAAGAATTTAATGAGATGATTGACAAGGAGATAGTGTCGGCTAAAATGGAGGAAGATGAAAGAGCAAGACGAAAGCAGGAAAAATAATGTTAAATATTCAAAAATAAAGAAAAATATAGACATAATTATAATGTAATAGAAAAGACACAGAAAAATGGATGAGGAAAAGAAAAGAGAGCTTCTGCTGTGGAAAGTCAGTGAGCGAGTGTCAGAGTTTGATAATGGCTTCCGTACGAGTAAGCACAAAAAATATCTTCTGAACATAGATAGAAAGAAAGAAAGAAAGATGGACGCTCATAGTATGAGAAATAAGAAATAAAAAGAAGGTATGGCATCTTATAGTTTCGAAAATAAATTTAGAAAAGAAGAAAAATACGAATAAATAAATGGAATTTTAGCTTTAGGAAAAAATAAGAAATAATGAAAGAATATATTGTGATTTTAGAAAGAAAGAAAGAAAGAAAGAAAGAAAGAAAGAGGTAGACAAAGGGAAAGAAACCGAAAAAGCAAAGAAAGAAAGAAAGAAAGAAAGAAAGAAAGAGGTAGACAAAGGGAAAGAAACCGAAAAAGCAAAGAAAGAAAGAAAGAAAGAAAGAGGTAGACAAAGGGAAAGAAACCGAAAAAGCAAAGAAAGAAAGAAAGAAAGAAAGAAAGAAAGAAAGAAAGAAAGAAAGAAGGAATTAAGAAAAAAAGAAATAATTACGAAAAAAAGAAAAAGAATTCTGAAAAGAAGAAAGAGTTAGGAAAAAGAAAGAAAGAATTATGAGAAGAAGAAAGAAAGAAAGAATTAAGAAAAAAGAAAGAAAGAAATAAAGAATTTTGAAAAAAGAAACAATTACGAAAAAAGAAAGAAGGAAAGAATTATGAAAAAGAAAGAAAAATTACGAATGAAAGAAAGAAAGAATTATGAAAAAAAGAAAGAAAGAATTACGAAAAAAGAAAGTAAGAATTATGAGAAGAAGAAAGAAAGAAAAAAATTAAAAATAAAAGAAAGAATTATGAAAGAAAGAAAGAATTTTTAAAAAAAAGAAAGAAGGAATTATTAAAAAAGAAAAAAAGTATATTCACAATATGAAACATTAAATAATTCTATTTCAGTTAAGAAAAAGAAGGACAGGTACGAATATAGAAGTATGGAAATATTACGACTGGAATTACAATGGAAAATTAAAAGGAATAAGAGAAAACCAAGTTGATAAATAGAGAAAATAAAAAATACGAATAAAGGGAGAAGATGGACGCTCAGGATAGGAAAGAAAAAAGAAAGGACATATTACGATTTCGGAATAGAAAGAAAGAAATACGAAAGACGAACGCTCAAATTATGGAAAATTAAAAGGAACAGAAAATATATTATTTAATCTGGCTTCAGAGAAAAAGTGAGAAAGAAAAGAGGAAGTCAAATACGAATAAAGAAGAAAGGAAATATTAGGATTATGGCAATAAAGTTTGCAAGCAAGCAAGCAAGAAAGAAAGAAAGAAATAAAGAAAATCCGGAGGATGCCGATATAATGGAAAATTAAAATAAGAGAAAACAAAGATGATATATTCCCAGCTTGAGAAATAAATTAAGATAGAAACAAAAATACAAATAAACAAAAAAATGTATGCTCAGGATACGGAAAAAAGAACGAATAAAGAAGTAAGAAGATTATGGAAAAGAAAGAAAGAAATACGAAAAAATAAAGGGTGACGTTCACAATATGCAAAATTACAAGATAGGAACAAAAAGGATAAAAGATATGATATATTGCAGTTTCTGATAGAAAGAAAGAGAGAAGGAAAGAAAGAAAGAAAGAAAAGGTAAATAAATAAGAAAGGATAAAAAGAAATATGATTTGAGGAAGAAAGGAAGGAAGGAAGAAAGGAAGGAAGAAAGAAAGAAAGAAAGAAAGAAAGAAAGAAAGAAATTAAGAAAGAAAGAAAGAAAGGAAAACGTAAATAAATAAGAAAGGATAAAAGGAAATATGATTTGAGAAAGAAAGGAAGGAAGGAAGGAAGGAAGGATGGAAGGAAGGAAGGAAGGAAGGAAAGAAGGAAGGAAGTAAGGAAGGAAAACGTAAATAAATAAGAAAGGATAAAAGGTAATATGATTTGAGAACGGAAGGAAGGAAGGAAGGAAGGAAGGAAGGAAGGAAAACGTAAATAAATAAGAAAGGATAATAGGAAATATGATTTGAGAAAGAAAGAAAGAAAGAAAGAAAGAAAGAAAGAAAGAAAGAAAGGAAAACGTAAATAAATAAGAAAGGATAAAAGGAGATATGATTTGAGAAAGAAAGGAAGGAAGGAAGGAAGGAAGGAAGGAAGGAAGGAAAGAAGGAAGGAAGGAAGGAAGGAAGGAAAACGTAAATAAGAAAGGATAAAAGGAAATATGATTTAAGAAAGAAAGAAAGAAAGAAAGAAAGAAAGAAAGAAAGAAAGAAAGAAAGAAAGAAAAAGTATAAGACATATTGAGGCTTCATAAAGAAAATAAGGAAAAAGAAAAAATACAAAGAGAAAAAAATGACGCTCGGGATACGGAAAAAAAAGAAACGAATAAAGAAGATATTACGATTATGGAAAAGACTGACAGAAATTCGAGAAAGTAGAAAGAATGCTCACAGATAGGATATATTGCAGTTTTTGAAAGAAAGTCAAAAAGAAAAAAAGGAAAATATAAATAAATAAGAAAGGATAAAAGTAAACATAATTTGGGAAAGAAAGAAAGAAAGAAAGAAAGAAAGAAAAGAAAAGAAAAGAAAGAAAAGAAAAGAAAGAGGAACGTAAAAGATTACAACTCAAAGATAAGAAGAAAGAGGGAAAGAAAACATTGCAGTAATAAATAAAGAATATTTTACAGCCGATATAACATCCCATAATTTTTTTTAATTTTTTTTTCTCAATATGTTTTCTGCTTATTTGGATTCTTCAGTTCACAGTTTTCTTTTGTTGAAAGGTTTCTTTTCATTTTCCGTTGTTTTGTAAGCCATCTCCAAACTGGGTCTTCCCGAATCGGAACTATTACAAGTAGAGCAGAGCGAAAATTGCTTGTTTGTAATCAGCCAATGAATAAATAGTGATTGACAATTTCACACGGGGAATTGCGATCGGCGAAAGTAAAAGAAAGAGGGTGTGTAATAGAAAAAAAAAAATATCCGCCCGGGAAAACCTAAAAAAAATAATGCGTTAACAAAAATTATTACGTAAATCAAATGGTGGGGACATATAAATTAAAAAAAGAGAGAATGAAAAACGCTAAAGATGTTTTGTTGCCTGCGCAGAGACATAAATACATACAGGCATAATAACTGGCTACCATATTCGAGGATACGTATCTACTAAGGAAACTAGCCAATCCCTGTTGTAAACGCCTGCTCCGGTACATCTGTGTTTGTTCAACACCCACAGAGTCCACATGTGGTTTATACTACGGACCTTAGTGCACTCAAACCCTCGGTCACGATGACTTGTGACTAGATAATACAAAAATCGACGCCTACCCACAGAGTTCCGTCAACCCAATTTCACTCACAAGTATTGAATTAACTCGTGGTATTTTTTCAGGCACTTTCCACACTGGGTTCGGCTCGCCTAGACAGATAACATCAAGAATTCATTTTCCTGACAAATTGACCATGGTGAGATCTGAACATGGGTCTCCTTGTCAGAAAGCGAACGATCTAACCACTCGGCCATGCGAACGAAATAAATACATACATACATAATAGATGGCCAATCGTATTCGAGCATACCCGTTTATTAGGGTGGCTAGCCAATCCCTATTGCAGACGCTTGCTCAGGCACATTTGTGTTTATTGAACACCCTCAGAGACCACCTGCGGTTTATACTGCAACTATGCTGAGCAGACCTTAGTTACAGTTTCTGGGAAAGAGCGTGTTATCTAACGTGATCAACAATCTGAACAAGGCCAGCACGCTCAAACCCTCCGTCATGATGACTTGTGACTTCGTGCTAGCATAGCTATCAACAGCACCTAAGGGTTCCGTCTACCCAATTTCACTCACAAGATTTGTGTCAGCCCATGGTATGGTTTTCAGGCAATTTCCAAATGTGCCACACGCTGAGATCGACCAACATCACGAAGTCTCCTTCCTCACAAATCGACCATATATATATATATATATATATATATATATATATATATATATATATATATATATATCATTTTAACCTCTTCTGTGAATTTTATTTGACTCTTTATTGTAGTTCTGTTTTAAATTTTGCTTTCCTATCTCCTGTCCTTCTCTTACACTTTATATTAACACTTTTTCTGTTCTCTCTCTTCATAATGTAACCCCCACCCACAATAACTTTTCTCGATCAATTTATTTTTGCTTGTTTTATCTTGTATTTTTTATTCTATATTTTTTATCTTTATATATATATATATATATGTATATATGTCTCTCTAGGATATCTTGAATCCATTTCATAAAATATCGCCAGCCTGATGAGATGAATATGCTAATATTCATCGAAATAAATTTATTACAGACGATGGATTTTTAAGATTTTTTTCCTAATTATTCTTATAATTTCCTCTGTATCATACATTGAGCTCTCATATAAACTGAAAAGTCCTGTTTGGAATAATCCCTACCAATTACATGTTGGTATCATATATAAAGAGAGAGTTTGTCTGACGATCGCAAAGGCGTGAAACCCAGGGTCATAAACTCACATTAATACAACTAAGTATGTTAACTCTTTTCACCGATATTGAACGCTTTCCAATAAGTATCGCACATATATAATATATAAATAATATAGAGAAATTATATACATATATATGGTGGACTCTCCTATCCCGAACGATAAATAAGGGCGCCTTTCGTTTTACGCTTATGCATGCTAGTAGGGGCTATTGTGGAGAAAATTAGGTAAAGGAAAGACATATTTCATGTGTGCTTTCTTAAGTGTGGTAAACAAGGCCAGCCTTGCCGTGGGCGACAAAGCCACACTGACAGATGATATTTGTTAAAGCAGGATTTTAATTGTGTCTTTGCTTCAGAGCTTGACAAAGCTGATCACGGTGCTTAAGTCTACTACCTTCAAAACCCTTTAACTTAACGAAACATGCTTTGCGCTACTCCTTTCTGTTTGATACTTCGGCTTCCTAGGTTTTCAGATCAAAGTTGAGACGTTTCAAATTCGTCTTTGTACCGTAAGAGTGGAGGTCTACATCCAACTAATGCTCTGCGATGGAGAAGCTAAGGACAAAAAAAGCAGACGTAGCTCTTGGGGCACTGTTCCGACTGAGTAGCGGCGCTATATCGAGTCTAGTTTGCGTCTTCTTCGTCACCGATGAGGCACAGTTAGTATGACGTTTGCGTTGTATCGAAACGGTCCGGGTTCGATTATCGGTAGTGGATGCCCACTGCTGATGAATCCCAGAAAGAGAACGAAACGGCCGCCCAGTGCTTTCTGATGAGAATTATTCTAGGCTCGACGAATTTATATATATATATACATATATATATATATATATATATATATATATATATATATATATATATATATATATATATATGAGTGGCACTGATATCAACACCAAGCAGCGGCAGTCTGTTTCATACTTGAATGTAATCTTCAGACAACCTGTGTTGTGTTTTGACTTGACTATTTATATATACATATTCTTTATGCGACATTAAATTACGTCACTTAACATTCTCCATAATTTACCTGCACTTTTCAGTTAACCAGATTAATATTTTTTAGCGTCTCTAAAATTAAAAATATATTAAAACGTATCAATTTTCCTTTTGTTCATAAATACTCCTTACATTTGCCTTGATAAAGTCCTTCAGGGGACGAAACGCGTCGACTAAGATAAGTTTTCCTTATGTATATATTTATATTGTCCTTTTACACTACATATATATTTAAATCTTAAATTTCACACACACACACACACACACATACACACACACACACACACACACATATATATATATATATATATATATATATATATATATATATATATATATAGATGACGTTATATTGACTCCTGAAATAAATATTAATTTCGGTTGAGTTCTCTAGGGAGTAGGTTTGGGTTTGTAAACAGTGACTATTATAGCTTATATATAGCGAGACTCTTCGCATAGCGAATCGAGTCACTGTCACTGTCAGTCACTGGGCGTGTTTCTAAAAATAAATACGCTAAAAATCCACCTGCTTCCCTGCCGTGGGCCGACGGCTTAGTGGTAGAATCTCCGCCTGATACCAATTAAGTCGGGTTTCTATCCGAGCTAGAAACAACCGGATGTCTATCCACACTGATGAGCAGCGAAACAGTCTGTCTGTGGATGACGTTATATATATAAGTAACGAAAATCTTGGTAATCCGTATGGATAATCCCAAGGAGGATGAAATCCTGAGAGCTCAATATTAAGTCAGAGCGAATAATTTAATTTAATGAAAAACAGACCACTTTAAGGCTACATAAGACCACTTTAAGGCTACAGAGATTTTATTTTTCTCTGGATCTTCAGACTTCACTTTCAAAGTTGAAATGAAAAATGAATTTAAAATTTACACTTTTGAAGGGCAGTATTAAGCAGATATAAGGTGACATAGAGGATGGCGAGGAATAGTGTGTGAAACCTGGTCGAGTTTAGAGTGGGAAGTGAGAGTTTTAAAATTTATTTTTATTTTTATTACAATACCTAATTTTGAGGGGGAGGGGGTAAGTAACACACACACACATATATATATATATGTATGTGTGTGTGTGTGTGTGTGTGCCTGCGTATGTGTAGGAGTCGGCGTCTTTTTTTGAATAGGCAACAAAAGGTTTCCATTTTTTTCTCGTTTATGGAGCTTGTTTCTTTTTCTTATAGTTTTCGGTTCGTAAAATATGCCTACAGTTACTCCTCATTCACACACATATATATGTAGTAAAAAGTTCTACATTTTGTTACATTTTTCTTAATTTCATTTTACCTCATATATATATATATATATATATATATATATATATATATATATTAGGTTGGTGCAAAAATAATGTCGTTTTCTCGCATATGTTACTATGTGAGAAAACGACATTATTTTTGCACCAACCTAATATATATATATATATATATATATATATATATATATATATATATATATATATCCTCCATTTTCTTAGGCATTCTTTTAATGTTCACGTTTTTTTTTCTGTTTCCTTAGGTTTTTTTGGTTTTTTTTGTTTGTTTTTTTTATTCCAAGACCCTTTGTTCCTTTTCATTCATCTTTATTCATTTTCACTACTTCTTTTTTTCTTTACTCATTCGACTTCCGGTTAATATCATTCCTTTATTCCTCTTTATAGCCCCCCCGCTTTGTCAACTCTATTGTTGCTGCCTATGCTAGAATAAAATTGCACACACAGAGAAATCCCAACAAAATATCAGACAACCTCAAAACTAGCATTAGTTACACGTCATTCAGTGTATTTTCACCAAGCAACGGTGTTTTGCCACGTTCTTTTCCTTCTATTCTGTGTCGGGAAGGTATTATTACATATGCAATAGATGAAATTCGATGTGTGCGAAAATGGGTAATGTTTGGGACGAGCAAAAACGAAGCCAAAGAGAAAAAGTAAAACGCTTAAAGAGAGGTGGCAAAAAAAAATTCGGAACTAATTTCGTGAACAGAATAAGTTAGAAAACGTTTCTTCGTCGAACAACAAACGAGGTAATGTTCGGTTTGGGCAAAACCATATCACTACGCGTCAATATTATTTGCTGTTTTTTTTTTTTTTGTCTCTTTTTTGAAACGTTGTCATTTTCGTAATTTTCCTCGATCAATTGAATAGATCATTTATTACGAAAGGAAACAGAACTTTTATTTATGTTTGAATACGCACACACAAATATATATATATATATATATATATATATATATATATATATATATATATATATATATTAGCCCGCAGTGAGTGATTGTGGAAATAAAAGAGTGATCAATGTATACTAACATAGCTAATATTTATACTAATAATAAATATATATATATATATATATATATATATATATATATATATATATATATATATATATATATATATATATATATATATATATATATGTTCTTCAGCGTTTAGTACAATAGTCAGACACAAATTGAAAACTGACCGTTGTAAAATTTAAATATTGATATTTATAACCTACTTCTAAGATAGTGAAGCCGTCCATTTACTTATGGAATATACATAGACATAAACATATATCTATATATATCTATCTATATATATATATATATATATATATATATATATATATATATTATTTAAGCGTTTCACCCCAAGCAAGGCGAGAAGCCACTAGGACGCAAGGCGTTACAGAAGATTTGGAGCAAGATCAGATAGGAGTGATAGAGGAAAGGATGAGGAGAAGGATAGTGGATAGATCAAGGCAACTGGAGATGTCAATTGACATTACATTTGAATAGTTCGAGATTATAGCTCTCAGGGAAACTAGAATAGGGAAGGGAGTTCCACAGGCGAGAGATGCAAGATATGAAGCTATTGGAGTAGAAGAGAGGGCTACATTTAGTAGTTTCGACAGTGAAAGGGTGAGAGCGGGATGCCAGCCTCATAGGGCGCTTGAATTCATTAAGTCTGGGAACCAGCGAAGTATTTGTAAAAAAAGACAGAGAGAGAGGCGTCGGCGCGTCTGTGGGAGAGCGACTGTAGACGAGATGCCAGATTAGGGCTACTTATATTGCATATCCGACTCTGGATCTTATCAAGAACCCCGAGGCAAACAGAAGGGGCTCCAGACCATATATAGCAGCAATACTCCATGCAAGGGCGAATTGTTGATTTGTACATCTGAAGGATCGATTCCGGGGAGAAAAATATTCCTGGCGCGGCACAGGGAGCCAACTTTCCTTGCGGTGGACGAAGCATTTGATTCAATGTATTTGTTCCATCTCAGGTCAGCAGTCAACGTGAGACCGAGCAGCCGCAGACAGTTGCTCTCGAGAAGTTGAGCGTCAGACATTCTAATGGAGGGCTGGGAAGGATCTCTGTGGTGATTAATAGAGAGCAGTTTTGTTTTTGAGGCATTAAAGTTGACCAGTCAATTCCTGCCCCAGTTCACAACCGATTGGAGGTCCTTTTCGAGACGCACGGCCAGGTTAGTTTTGTCAGTGACACTAGATTTGTTTTTGAGGCAGGAGTAAATTTTAGTGATAAGGAATAGAGTAGGGTCCAGCATGGAGCCTTGAGGAACACCTGCGTTCGTGGAATAGGACCTGGAGGAGAATCCTTTGAGAACAACCTTCAATATATGTGTGTGTGTGTGTGTGTGTGTACGTATATATATATATATATATATATATATATATATATATATATATATATATGTGTGTCTAAAAATACATTAAAATAATTGTCGGACTAAGTCCATTTCATAATATATGATGTCGTTTGTTTACGTTAAGATACGCTTCGAGGAGATATGGACGTTCAAGTGAAATCATGCGAAATTTGTAGTTAAAAACAGTAAATCGACCTTGATAACCAAACGCTTCCTTCCTAGCTAAACTGTTATAGCAAATCAGGCTATATAACTGCTCCGTGTAGGATACAGACTCGATTCCTGTCGTAGGACGCATATCTTCTATGAAATTTCTCAGATATTCAGACCCGTAAATGTTGTTAATACTGTTTATTATAAACAGACCATTTATTTAAATATTTTTGTCTATATAAATAACGTAGAACGACAATATATATATATATATATATATATATATATATATATATATATATATATATATATAGAAAGAGAGATAGAGCGATAGAGAGATAAAATACAAAATGAATTAAAACATACTCTTACATACGGAATGTTCGAGAAATCACATTCTCGAACATTCAGGCCGGTAGACGAAAATAAATAAATATACTATTTAATAAATAAACGCGTCGTCTACTCAAATACAAGTATGTACTAAGAATAACGTTCAAAGTGATAAAAACTATGGCATTAATAAAAAATCCATTCTAGAAATATATACAGACCTAAATAACCCCCGCCCCGCCCTTTAAAATGGCTAAATTCCATATCAACTGGAACAAATTTTGTGAAATTCCTATGTGCAGCATCTCAGATATTGGCACCCACCCATGAGAAACTTAAAACCCTAAAATCCTACCGTCCTAAAACTACTATATGACTTTCAATTAACAACTTTGTATCTTCTTGGAATGTAAATTTATGAAGTTCCAAAGTTTACAAACTATTTTGAAATCAGCCAAAACTGACACCAAATTTCAAGAGGCCATAACTTCTGAACTAATATCTTAAGAAAGCTAAAATTTTAGGCGTTTTAGTTTCTCATAGGTGAGTACAACATACTAAATTTTCATCAGAATCTGAAATGGTGCCTATGTCACCACTGGCTGAGTTTTCATAGAATCACCCATATATATTTCTTTTTGCTTATAAAAAGCAAATATCTAGTGGCTACAAAAGTTTGAGTAAACATCCCTACCCACTTACTGGCCTAGAAAACAAAGGTCTTATTAAAGAAAACGTGACTAAACTTGTTTAATAAAAAGGGGAATGTCAACTCATTTTACCTCATATATATATGGCAAGGCTGGTCCTACCTATGAAGGTCTGAACTGATGGAACGAAGGAACGTAACTCATCTAAACATCTGCCATAGTAATCATGATAGAGTAGTGAGAGGTTATCAATGTTTTGTTTGTAAGATAAGCGTTGCAGGGTAGAGTATAATTTACCGCCCACAAGTATGCGAAATCGCTTTTGAGCACCGTAAGTACTGAATATTTTAAGTAGGATCGGCGTACCAAATTGTTTTAACCTAGAAAAGGTTACTGAATGAGGAATAACCAAAACGGAGTTTAGAAATGAAATTTTAAACTTTATAACATCAACAAAATAAAATACTCGCCAGCGGCGTGAAGTAGGTAAACCACTGCTAGTGGTGGACTACTTAGACAGCATATTACCCCCACTTACAATAGTGTCCGACGTATTTATGACGATTGGGACATATCCATTACTGTTTATAGGTACGGTATACAACACAAGTTCAAATTCTGGCCGTGTTCGCTGCATTCACTGTCACACTAAGGAAAGTTATTAATGCAGCTCTTCTCTCTATAGATACGGATTAAGTATCAGCTTGGCGCAAAAATAATGTCCTTTTTCAAGGTTATATTAAAAATGAAAAAAGCCCATGATTATAACAATATTTATTCGTTAACATAACCCCTTCTTGCTTTCTAGAACGCCATTCCATCTGTCAACAAGCTTATAATTGCCACGCCTATAAAGTTCCTTTGGTTTTGAAGCAAAATATGAATCCAACTCATTTTCAACCTTCTCTTGATGTCAACCTAAGACAATCCAAATGATTCTGTAGTCCCGAAACAGGTGATAATCAGAAGGAGCAAAGTCAGGAGAATATGGTGGATGAAGCAATATTTCCCAACCAAGCTCTTCCAAAAGATTTTTAGTCAGCTAAGCTGTGTGAGGACGAGCATTGTCGTGATGGATGATTACACCCTTTCTGTTTACTAAGGAAAGTCGCTTTTGGTTCAATGCTGTTTTTAAACGACGGAGTTGATCACAGTACAGATTAGCTGTAACTGTTTGATTGTTGTTTAACAGTTCGCCATGTAAAATTTCTTCAATATTGCAACATATACTCAATATGACCTTCTTTGGGTGAAGTTCTCCTCTTGATTTTTGAACTGATCTTCCTCCTCGACTGATCCACGATCGGCTGCGTTTAACATTATCGTAAAGGATCCACTTCTCATCACCTGTAACAAGCCTACCTAAAAATGGTGCCTGTCGGTGTCGTGAAAGCTATGAATCACAAGCAATACCCTGTCGCAGATTGTGTGGAGACAGTTCGTGTGAGACTTATTTCTCGACCACTGAAACCTTTCCGATTCTTTTTAATTGGTATGGCACGGTTGCATTAAATTTTTTGTAAGTTCCCTAGAGGTAATGGTGAGATTGTCTGTGACAATAGGTTCCAACTCTTCGAGATCATTTTTTTTTCTTTGCTCGTTTTTCAGATTGAAATCTCTACTAAAAAAAAAACCGGAAAAACCACCTCCTGCAACTTATTTCATTCGTTGCATCATCTCCATAAGCGCTCTGAATAGATTTTGCTGCTTCACTTGCATTGGCATCTTTATGAAACTCATATAGTAAAATATGTCGAATGCGATCTTTAGATGGGACAAACATGGCTGCGGATACTTGGGAAGATAATGAAAAATATTATAATCTGAAAGAGAAAGGTATAAAATACGTATTGTGACATTCCTTAACTATAACGAGAAGCACAAATTTCATAAATACTATCTAAAATTATCTTCTCAAAAGTCGGGCATTACTTTTGCACCAAAATGATAGTTTAGTGGCATAAAGAAAAGTTTTTAGACAGGAAAAATAAACTACACCCAATTTCAAAGTTTAATTACGTAATCCCTACTGAACATAAATAAACAGTATTTGGAACTAGTATAGATTAGGTCCTCCATTTGCTAGTTTCAGTGCTTGTATTTGATTTTTTATGGATTTGATCAAGTTATCAAAAATCGTCTGATCCATATTTTGCCACTCCTTTAGCGGTGTTTCATTAAGGGTTGCCAGTGACGGGATTTTGGGTGCACGCTTTCGAAAAGTTTTCGGTCAAGATGCTCCCAAATGTGTTCTATTGGATTTTGGGCTACCCATGGCACTGACTTGATTCTTTGTGATTCCTTCCGGGCCTTTGCTACTTGGCTCCTATGACATGGCGCTCCATCTTCTTGAAAAAGGTAGACATTTTTGTCAATCTGATTGGTTTCAAATAGTGAGAGTACTCCTTTCTCTAATATTTGTCAGTATTTTGGACCATTCAACCTCTCAACAATAATCAGCTCAGATTTCCCTTCAAATCAGAGAGCACTCCACACCATTAGTCCAATCTCTCCGTTTCATGGTCGCCTGCAAACATTCAGTGTCTCATTCTGATTTCTCCAAACATAAACCTGTCTCGATTTCGAATACTGGCAGAATTTACTTTCATCTAACCAAATTATAGACTGCCAAAATTCATAATCTTTCCTCTCGAATTTTCTCACCCAGTCCGTACGCCTGTTCCTGTTAACCTCTGGAATCAAGTGCTTCTTTCTTGCAACTCTCCTTTGATAGTCTAACTCTTTTAGAGTCTTTCTCACCGCATATGGCGACATTTCCATGCTGTTGGTGACATCTTTGACTCTCTGGCGACGGTTTCTAATGACCTCCATATTTTCAGTGTCATTTTCGTTCGTTCAGACACGATGCTTGGTCTTCCTGAACGTTGTTCCACGCGACAATGGCCTTCTTCATTAAATTTCTTGACAATATTATTAACAGTTTGATGGTTAACCTGGAAAAACCTAGCAATTTCTCTATTTGACTTACCACATTGATGGCATCCTATTATTTGCCCTCGTTGAAATTCACTAATTTCCTTACTTCTATAAAACTTTCATTGCAAGATATAAGTCAACTATCGTTCATTAGAGATTAGAGTAGCTTGATACTAACACGGTATTGTCTGAAAAAAAAGAAGAGACGTTATTACACAGGCTAAAATTGCTTTAATCAAGGGCAGCTAAAAACTTATCATAAACCACTGTAAGCTACACTGGCTGTACTCTACGAAAAGGGCAACTCTGAAATCAAAATCGTTTGGGCTAAGGGCTAACAAAACCCTACTTGCAACAAAAATTAGCATGATGAGACCGTGGCTCGATACTTCCACAGATGAGTTTAATAACATTAAAGAGGAAGGAGGAAGGCTTTAACTAACATTTGCTCAAAGAGTTCATTTTTCAAGATCAAGTTCAAGAGACCATTTTTAGTAGGTATATTAAACTTGCGTGATTTCTCTTATATGTGTATTTCGAACATTTGGAACGTGCATGTATATATACATATATGCTTTCATCTGACTCTCTCTCTCTCATTGTCTCATTCTTTCTCTCTTTCACTCACACGCATACTCACATATACCACTTTTTCAAATTCTTACTTGCCACTTTCTCTCCAATCTCTCTCACACACATATTCCTTCTTAATTTTTTATCTTTTCTCCCTCTCTCATTTTCGCTCAAATCTCTCACGCTTTCACATGACTTTTTATTTCTCTCTATATATTTCCCATCTCCACCTCATTTTTATCCGTCTCTCTCTCTCTCTCGCTCTCTGCCCTCACCCTCTCTTTTTAAACCTATACATCCCCCTCTCCCTTTCAATTTTTCTCTCCTTTCCTTCCTTTTACCGCAATTCCTAATTCTCTCTCATCACTCTCGCCTCCTCTCTGACACTTATCCCTTCTCACGCACCTTTCCCACTTTCACTCAACCCCCTCAAGTCCATACGTCACATTCTATTTCTCTTATCTCTTTTAGTTCTCTATGTCTACTCTCTCTACCCTCTCTCTCTCCCACTCTCTCTTTAGGCACTATCTCCCTCTCCTTCCCTCTCTCACTTTTCAACCTCTATATCCCCCCTCTCTCTCTCTCTCTCTTCTTTTCTCTCTTCTTTTCTCTCTTCTTTTTCTTTCCTCTTTTCATCCCTTTTTCTGTCTCAACGTCCATATCCCTGTTTCCGGTCGTCTCTCTTCCAAAGCCTTCCCCACTTTTCCCCTAATGATCACTGGTATTTTATCAAACTTGCAGATCGTAGTAGTGAGGATCGTGCATGCCGTTTTATTCGAAATTGTACATCATGGGTCAACCTCCGTACAAGACTTCGACTCTTTGGAAACGTTTCTCTGAAGAGAACCGACGCTCGAAGCCAACGCTTTGATATTTTCTTTTTGATCCAGCCTATCTACTTACCTATTTATCTACACACTATTCTTTTTTTATTTACTCTTCAGTTCTTTCTCCATATTCAACTTCCTAAGGCACCCTCAGAAAATCTCACATTAAACACCGAGGAAGCTTTATATATATATATATATATATATATATATATATATATATACACACATCCGAGTCAGATGATATATAACCATTGATCTTTTCCCACAACTTGACTCAGCATCTGTAGCTGCCCGATAATATCTATCTATCTATCTATCTATCTATCTATCTATCTATCTATCTATCTATCTATCTATTTATCTCAGTCCATTCATATCTATCTATGTGAATCTGTTCATAACTATCTTTCTCTGTTCATTCATATCTATCTGAGTCAGTTCATTGTCTATTTATTTCAGTCCATTCATATCTATGTTCATTTTTATCTAAGTATGTTTCTCTCTCTCTCTCTCTCTCTCTATATATATATATATATATATATATATATATATATATATATATATATATATATATATGAATCTCTTCATATTTATCTCTCTCAGTCCATTCATATATTGTCTCTGTGAGTCTATTCATATCTATCTATCTATCTATCTATCTATCTATCTATCTCGCCCCAGTCATTCTATCTATAGCAATTTTAGCATGTTCCTCTCTTTTTCCCTATCTCAGTCTATTCATTATCTCTCTATCTATCTGTCTATATTTTTATCTATCTCTGTTTATTGATAATCACTTCGTATAGTTATGAAGTGATCGATTAATAACATCGATAGCAATCAAGAACAACAAGGCAAATAAATCGAATCCTTTTCGCAAAAATCAACCAAAACTATTTTTAAAAATTTGGTCAGAGCGTTCTTGGTCGAAACGTAATAATAATAATAATAATAATAATAATAATAATAATAATAATGATAATGATAATAATAATGATGATCATGATAATAATAATAATTAAGAAGAGAAAATAAATAAAAGACACACTGTTTAACATTATTTCGAAAGTATGTCTCCTTCAAGAACGACCGCAATATCAACGAACACCTTAAGGTACACATTCTGAAAAAATATTCAGAATCCATCGACCTTTCGTCACTTAAAACGCATGAAGGTAATTACATATGCAAACTGTTAACGTCCCACCCAGGGAAATTGAACAAAATGACAGAGGATGTTCATAAGATTTATACTAAACTATTTGATTAATTGCTCTTACTAACTGATCACCGCCCTGTCAGCTAGGGCTTCAGAATACGCCTACTGTGCCTCTACAGAGAGGTAAGACCCCCAACCCCCATGAGGCGTCCTTGGTATGATGATAAACTACATCCGCGTCCTGGGTAAGACGATAAACTACATCCGGCAGCAAGGCCTCTCATCGGGAGATTTTGCGGAGGGGGGAAGCACTTCTTAATTAATGTTGTTCCCAGGACCACCCTGATCAGGGGTGGGCAAATAGTTAACCCCCAATCTGGTGTCAAAAAGCTATGACCGTATGAAAATAGATTTTAATACCAGGAATACATTTTTGGAAAAATATTACCAGCAATAAAAATCTTGTCGGTATTAAATAACCCATTGAGATTGATATGCCGTAAAACAAAACCAAACCAAACTAATTGATCATCTAAAATAAAATTTTAAGATGAGTACAATCGACATCATGTTACTTCCGGTTTCAGTTGAATTCCATTCAGGCTGACGGTCTTTCATTCATTTTGTCGCGTTGATTAACACTACAACCGTTTTTCTCAATACAAGCAACATTCATATAAAAAGTTGTATTTTTATATTTTATTATTATTATTATTATTATTATTATTATTATTATTATTATTATTATTATTATTCTATATATGGGCACGTGGTTAGAACGTTCGCATTCTGACCATGAGATCTGGGTTCGAATCTCACTATGGTCGATTTGTCCACACCATGCCTTCTGAGTAGACGGAACCCCTGGGGTCGGTCGATAGCTGTGCTAACACGAAGTCATAAATCATCATGACCGAGGGCTCGAGCGTGCTGGCCTTGTTCAAATTGATGATCACGCTAGAACCACAGTGGGTGCTGAATAAGCGCAAATGCCCCTGAGCAAGCGTCTGCAATAGGGATTGGCTAGCCGCCCTAGTTGACTGGTGTCCTCGAATACGAGTGGCCAGCTTTTAGATAAACACACAGTGGCTGAGAGAACTCGATTCGATTTACTGAAGAGTCTTGGATTATTAGCCGTAATAGTCAGTTTACAAACCCACACTTCCTCCTCAGATATATATATGTGTGTACATATATGTATATATATATATATATATATTAGTAAACCTGAAAGCCAAACTTCGAAGGTAGCCATGGCATTTCTGGGGTATTATATGTAAGTACTAAGAAAGAAATACTGGAATATGTTTACTTTGCATATCTTCCTGTCAAGCGATGTCCATCAACACAAAATAAAATATTCATTAATAATACGCGTATACACAAAATACTTTTAAATTTAAAACGTGTTTTTACAGATATAATATATAATATATAGAACATTTCAAGATATATGAGTAGCGTTAATAATTCCCAAAATAGACAGTTTGTGCAGCGGTCTTAAATGCATTCAATCCCAAACAACACATTTACCCAATGAAGTGTCGCATACGCCTACATAAACTCGGATCTTGACAATGCCCAGAAAACCTGGTTTAATCACTAACATTTAGAAAATATCTATAGTCACTACGCGGTAACTTCTTTTTGATCAATCGAAGGCGATAATTCCACTAAGATGCAAAGGGCTACTTAGTGTGAAAAAGAATGAAAAATATTTTAGAAGGAACCAGAACCCCAATTATAAACAGGAAATAGGAGAAAGACCCCTACTCCTGTTGAGAAGATCGGGGTGGGTTATTAACTAGACGATTAGCAAAACTTTTTAGGACTTTTATATACGAATAAACTGTTATATAGGAATAAAGTGTCGCTTCCGACACTTAAGTTTGAAAACAGATCGCCAGTGAGCAAGCACAGACGATCCCATTAAATGATTAAAGATATTTTACTGGTGTTCTTCGAGGTTTTTGTACTAATATTGGACTCTCCTTTGAATAATAAGAATCTCTTCAGCTAAAAGTAGAAATTGAGATCCTTCTTACTGTTGTGATCTCCTAGTCCAGTTTTCCTTTCTACTGCTCTCTCTTTTTTAAATTTATTCGGCCTTCTCTTTATGGCTCTTGAATGAACTTTGAAGAAGCCACAGTATGAATTTTGGTATTATTATTGATAGCCTGAATTATTTTTTCCTCTCAAAATTGCTCATTTAGGAAAGCATACTGGAGCTGGCACAAAACGAATTTAAACCGTTCTATTTCTAGCAGAATAACCCAAAATGTTTTGCAGTGATTCTTGAGACAAATGGCATCAAGATATCTAAATGTTTTCTCTGAAAACCTGGAAATAAGAAACTCAATATTTACCGTTTTTTTAGATATTAAACATTTTTCGGAATAGACAATTATCCCATGCTGCTACACGATATGGACAATTTTGCTGTTACACTCGGCATATATATATCTATCTCTCTCTCTCTATATATATATATATATATACATATATATATATATATATATATATATATAGATAGATAGATAGATAGATAGAGGGAGGGCGTTTTGTGCGCGCTTATCTACCTGTGTTGGCAGCAATCGCACCGCTTTCCACGCAAAAAGTTTTTTTTTTCCTTACCATGCAAGAAGCATCTGTTGCTTTTCGCGATGACAACTTTTCAAACGATTGCAGCCTGCGGCCCGTCTACTTTGAATCACCGTTCAAGAAGTGTTCCAAAATTTATGACAACTTTTTCCTTCTTTCCCTTCCGCATTCACTTCGAGATAAAAGCAATCATTTCCCATCCATACATATGCGGAGAACTGGATGCAAAGGCAGAAATAGGCAAAATGCACTTCAGAGATAGATATTTACATATGTGTACGCTTAGCGATCGATTCATCATTTTTTTTTCCTCACTCGACGACTTGTATCTGTAAAAGATGTGAATGCATGCATTAACACGCATACACACAGAGTACGCTGATGTGTGTAGTGGGTATAAACTCTATAGGTGATCCACCGTTGTGTTGTGGATGAAATATAACATTGCTACATGCGAACGCGACGCTGCTACCATACTATGGCTTATATATATATATATATATATATATATATATATATATATATATATATATATATATATATATATAGTTGGATTGATGTGAGTTAGTGACCCCGGGTTTCACGCTTTTAGCGATCGTCAGACATATGTTAGCAATATTACTGATAGCTCTTTCCAATAAATACCGTGCATATACAATATATAAATAATAGATATAAAAAATTGCATATATATATATAAATATATATATATATATATATATATGTATATATATATATGCATACACATTTCACACAGACATCAATATATATATATATATATATATATATATATATATATATATATATATATATATATATATATAATTTTATTAAATTAATGAAAATTTTGAGAAAGATGATATTTGTCAAAAAGCGATTAAATTAACGAAAATGCGCTCGATACAATTTTCAAAATTTTTCAATTTTACATATATATATATATATATATATATATATATATATATATATATATATATTATTTAGAAAGCCAACCTTCCTCCTAACGGTGTTTCTACAGTAAAATTGTATATTACATCCCAAGACACTCTTATATACATAATTATGTCGCTGCTAAAGGAAAGAAAAAAAAATTAATGAGTGGGGAGAGAATATATATATATATATATATATATATATATATATATATATGTGTGTGTGTGTGTGTGTGTGTGTGTGTGTGTGTGTGTGTGCGTGTGTGTTTGTGTGTGTTTTCCATGTCAACAATATTTTTAAATTTCTGAGGTTAAGACAAATTGGATAAAAAAGACAAATGGAAAATCGTTCTTAGTCCCTTTGCCGACGCGTTTAGTCATTCGATTTATCAAGGAAAATGTGATGATAAATAAAAGCGAAATGTTTTGTAGTTACTAGGTTGGTGCAAAAATAATGACGGTTTTTGACGTTAAAAATGCGTCAAAAACCGACATTACTTTTGCACCAACCTAATGCATCAAATTCAAAAATTTAAAAATAGACACTCCGGTATAAGCCTCGTTCTGGATATTAGTAACTTTTTTTTTACTAAGAGTTTGTTTTTGTTTTCCATGTCGACAATAGTCTTTAATTTCTCGATAACGACTAAAAACTATTTTCCAAAATGTCTTTTTCATCCAATTTTCTCATCTTCAGAATTATTCTGATAAATTTAACATTAAATATATATATATATGTGTGTGTGTGTGTGTCTGTGTGTGTGTGTTGAAGATCAAATGTAGAGCAGATATGGATAGGAATCCGACAAGATGCTTAAATAAAATAAAGGACAAGCAGGAAACGAATCTCAATCTAACATGTCTAACTTTTATTAAAGCTTCGTCAGAAATCGAGAAAGAAATGTAAAAAGCAAAGAGAAGCAAAATACTCATATATTATGATTTTTGCTTAATTCTTATTGGTCAGATACGTGTCATGTGTATTAACGCACTAAGTAATATACAAGGTAACCAAAAAAGTTCTGTCCGTTTTTTGATTAGTCATTAAATGAAGTTGAAATATATACGAAATGCGTGTAGCAATTGTTTTCAAATTCAGACAGTCGGAAGTAGGAACATCAGACGTTATAAAAAACACGCACACCGTGCCCGGCCATCAGTTATAAGCCGAACAGCTGTGAGAAGGATGGAAGTGTCTAGAGATCTCGTTCGGGGCTGTTTGCTTTACGACTTGAAAGTGGGTTTATCAGCAGCTGCATCAAGTCGCCGCATATGTCAAGCGTTTGGAGATAGTGCTGTGGATGAACGTACTGCAAGGCGTTGGTTTCGAAAATTCAAGTCGGGAGATTTGTCTAACCATGATGAGCCTCGCAGTGGACGACCACAGGTCTTGAATGACGGAGTCCTGAAAGCGGCCATCGAAGATGACTGTAGTCTAACGTGTGGTGAACTTGCAAGACAGTTCAACGTTTCCGATGAAACAGACTTCACCTGCACCACCTAGGTAAGACGTACAAACTGATCAAGTCGGTTCCGAAAACGCTTTTGGAGATCCACAATGGACAACGAGTGGCAGCCTGCGTATCGCTGCTTTCTCGCCACCGTACCGCATCCTTATTCAATCGAGTGCTTACCAGTGATGAAAAGCGGGTTCTGTACGAAACTACCAAGCGTTCCAGACATTAGTTGTCTCCTCAGGATGCTGTCCCTCACACCGCAAGACCGCCTATGCACCCACGCAAGATTATGCTTTGTGTCCGGTGGACAGGTCGTCAAGTGGTTCCAAAGGGCCAAACGGTCACTGGAGACCTATACTTGCAACAATTGAAACGTGTGCAACAGGCATTGCGCCAGAAGAAGCCAGCACTGGTGAATCAAAAAGGTGTGTTTTGCCTCCATGACAACGCCAGGCCGCATGTCGCGCGAGTGGTCAGGGATACCATACAGCAACTTAGGTGGGAGACTTTGTGCCATCCACCTTATTCACCTGGCCTTGTGCCATCCGATTATCACCTCTTCCACTCTCTGGATAATCATCATCGTGGGAAATCCTTCACCAATGAAGCAGACTTTTGGAAAGCCCTCACGGACTTCTTTGCGTCAAAAATCCCCCGAGTTCTACTGCAAGGGCATTGAACAGCTGGAGACACATTGGCAGAAGGTACTGGATGCCGATGGGGATTACTTCGAAGACTAAATATAAGTTACACACACTGTGAAGCGTTTTCTTTTTTTCCTTTAAAAACGGACAGAACTTTTTTGGTTACCTTGTATAAATATGTGAAGAATATTTTGGACGTTGTAGTGTAAGAGTGTGTATGTAAAGAAACGCTTGTATGTTGAGCGGTAAAGTTAACTCATGTACATGTGTATGTGTGTGTGTGTGTGTGTGTGTGTGTGAAGAATGTCTATAGATGTCGGTGAAAATGTAGCGAAATTTTACAATAATTTTGTATTTTGTTTAGATTTTTATATCCTCGTGTACGTGTGTGTGGAGAATATCTGTTGTCGTTACCTCTCTGGGGGTCGGTCTGAATGCAGCAAGATATTGTAATAATCTTGTTATGGTCGGATTTATCATTAAAGAATTTCTCTACGTATTTTTTAAAAGTATTTTTATTATTTTATGTATTAGACATAAATTAGATTCATGAATAATGGATCTGTAGAAAGATGGTGATCTGATGTAATGTTTTTGGCGAGTCTTTATATTAGGTTGGTGCAAAAATAATGACGTAATAATGTCGTTTTTTGACGTTAAAAAATACGTCAAAAAACGACATTATTACGTCATTATTTGTACACCAACCTAATAGTTGGTAGTGATGCTATAAATGTTTTCCTAAATTTTTTTAATTAGGCTTGCATTAGTGAAATCAGTGTTACATCGTCCGTCGTATCGATGTAAGACGAGAGAGATAAGCTGTCTAAACGCAAGTCTCTCTTATGTTCGTAGATACGGATTTTTAGGTCACGAAAGTATTTTTGCACTGCAGGCATTTTATCTGATAAATTCCAAATTTTTATTGCCATATTCGCGACATTTCGGCAGTTGTACGCTCCGGCCTCCTTCATGTGGTATCAGTTGGACTTTCGAACCGAATCCATTATTTATTTGTGTCTCCAAGGACAAATCACCCAATGGATAAAAGCGTTGGTTCAGTGATCATCGGAGTGACTTGATCCGAAGAGTTATGAGTTCAATACATGTCTACAGCAGAGGGAACGAAACCTTGCAGAGTTGAGTTACCAAGGGGAATTAACTGAGACATGGAAAGGCATGGCATGTGAAATTAGAACAATCTATCCCCGTGGACTACATAAAGGGTTCGGTTCGAAATTCCAACGTATATCGCCTGAAGAAGGCCGAAGTCTACAACGGCCAAAACGTTATGAATATGGGAATAAAGATGAGGGCAACAGTCCGAACAATGTAAACAGTGTAAATAGTTACAATACTATCATTTCAGAAATATAGACAGATCCTGAAGAAGGCCGGAGAGTACAACGGCCGAAACGTCGTGAATATGGCAATAAAGATGAGAACAACAGTCCGAACAATGTAAATAGTGTAAATAGTTACAATACCTCATCTCAGAAATATAGACAGCTCCCGAAGAATGTCAGAGAGTACAACGGCCGAAACGTTGCAAATATGGCAATAAAGATTTGGAAAAGTCCGAACGCTGTAAATGGTGTAAATAAAAGTATTTTATATACTAAAACGAAATGAATAATGCACATTTATTTTCTATTGCGAACTTGCTTTCACTTTATATCACCATAACGTTTATTTTATTTTATTTTTTTTTTTTTAATCCCTTCACCCCAAGCAAGGCGATAATGAAGACGAAAAGGGTTACTGGGAGTGAAAGAAAATGAAAAAATACTTTAGTGAGAATAAAGGACAATAAAACAACAGGTTTGAGGAAGACAAAATATGGCGATTGACGTTGCATCTAATTTTTCTAAAATTGTAGGTGGCAAGAAACCGAGAGTTCCCCACGCGAGAAGTGCGAGAAAATGAACTATTAGAATAGAACTTACTGTTACATCTAGCTAATTCAATAGTAAAACGATGAGACTTAGTCGCCAATCTAGTAGTAAGTTGAAATTCCTGCAGTCGAGTTATCAAAGAGAACGCCTGCCATGAAAACATTTAAAGAAAAGACAGAGAGAATCAACATCACGACGAAGGTAGAATAACTGAAGTCGAGATGCCAGGTGAGGATTGGTATCATTACAGACCCTTATTTAGAATTTCTCGAGACTCTCAGCAAATATAATCTGGGCAGCAGTACCCTTTTGGGGCGAGTATCATCAATGATATTTAATTGGAGATCACTGGATATCATCAGTTGATTAAAACTTTTTCTCACGATACGGTGTATATGGAGTAATGGTTAGCGGCTCGGACTGAGAGATCGGAGGGCCGAGTTCGAATTCCAGTCGTGGAGAATCCATTTCGTGGTCTGGATCCATCTCTTCCACCAGCTATAGGCAAATAGCAGGCCAGACTGAGTCCTAGAACCAGTCTTGGAAAGATCTGAATTCAAACCACCTGCTGTCGTGTAGGTCCTGCCTCTGAGAGGAAGGACGGGATTACCTCAACATCCTTAGTGTAAAAGGAACCGGCAATCCATTGCCCCCTTCTGCCTTGAATATTACCAAGAACCACAATTGTGAGATAGAGTGGAGTGGTAACCACAGCGGTGCAACATGCGCTGAATAAAATCAATGCATGAACGAATGAAAGAATGCATAATTATTACTACTTCTACTACTACTACTACTACTACTAATAATAATAATAATAATAATAATAACAATAATGATAAGCATAAAATATGAATACAACGTCTATCTTTGTATTTTCTAAGATAAGATTTCAATATCTGGTGATTAATGCATGGATAGTGGGCTTCAATTATCAGCATTTGATATAATGAAATTTTTCACTGCCCATCATTTCTCACGTTATAACTACCATTCCAAGGAGGTTTATTTTCTATAACAGTTCTATAGGACAAGAAATGCCAATTTTCTTTATTCATGTTTCCATTATGTCAATCATCGTACTAAATACACAAATAGCAACTGATATGATTGTGACCTTCAACCTCCAATGCCTTGAGAGTACAAAGTTAAGTGGGTCATAGTTGGTTAATTTCTCTTCCTTTTGTTCAATTATTGTTTCAAAAGACTTTATGGATTAGTGATTAACACTTCTTTCTTATTTTATCTTCGACTAATATGTCTGTCATGTTATGCTCTAGTTCTTTTTCAGTTTGTATTGAGAGATCCCACAATAATATTAATAATAATAATAATAACAATAATAATAATAATAATAATTTACATTCCATCAATCACGGAAATGCTGAAGTAGAAACTTCGACTAAAGGCACAGAGAACAAGACGATACGAAAAACGTTGTAGGTTCTATCGCCAAAATAAAATATTCCAAACGGACCTTAAGAAATTGTACAGGGAAATTGGAAAAACACCTATACATGTCGAAACGCCACCATCGATTGATAATGTACAGACATTTTGGGAAAATATTTGGAGCAGCCCAAAGGAATATAACCCAAATGCAGAATGACGTGAAGAAGAATGAATGCTGGATACACCTCTGCAAGAATGGGGAAATATATCCATAGATGATGTTAGGCAAGCTTTAACGAAATGCCAAAAATGGAAATCCCCAGGAAATGACAAGTTGCCCAATTTCTGGCTTTATCATCTATCATCTATCCATAAAATCCTTGCAAAAACATTATCAACGCTTGTAAATAATTCCAATGAAATCCCGAAATGGATTACTGAAGGTTTTACATGCCATCTCATGCCAAAACAAATGAAACAGACGATCCGAAAAATTATAGACCGATAACATGTCTTTCCACAACGTATAAGTTGATCACGTCTGTCCTGATGAACCGCACTTATTCCTTTTTCGAAACAAACAGCATTCTTCCGCTGGAACAGAGGGGATGCAGGAGAGGTTCATATGGCCGTAAAGATCAACTTCTGATAAATAAAATGATCCTGGAAAATTGCAGGAGACGACGTAGAAATCTTAGCGCAGCGTGGATTGATTATCGTAAAGTCTTTGATAGTGTTCCACATTCTTGGATCCTTAAGACTCTGGAAATGTACAAAGTCTCCCTTGTGGTATTAAATTTCCTTAAGCACAGCATGAGAATGTGGAACACCAAACTATACCTTAGTCACACCGGGGGCACTGCCATATCCAAACGTCTGAATATCCGACGTGGAATCTTTCAAGGAGACTCTCTGTCACCTCTTCTGTTTTGTTTACCCCTAATCCCTCTTACACATGAACTGAAGAACAGTAGCTATGGTTACAAAATAAATAAGAAAATATTCAATCACCTACTCTACATGGATGATCTCAAACTCTTTGCCAAAGACGACAATGAGTTGAAAGGCCTCCTCAATATTGTAAAATACTTCAGTGACGACATAGGTATGGACTTCGGATTAGATAAATGTGCAAAAGTAACATTCAAGAAAGGTAGAATTACAGAAACACCTTTAATAGATATAGATTTTGTTACAAACATAAGGGAACTGGAGGATGATGAAGCTTATAAGCACCTATGAATTAGCGAAGGAGATGGCATACAACACCCCCAAATGAAGGAAAAAATAAGAAAAGAGTACTACAGGCGTGTACGTCTGGTAATAAATACCAAGCTAAACTCAAAAAAACAGAATATCAGCCATAAACACATTGGCTGCCCCTGTGGTGCAATACAGCTTTAATGTCCTTAACTGGACCATAGCTGAAATTAAGCGAATGGACGCCAAAACGAGAAATCTTCTCACCTGCTACCGCATGCATCATCCCAAAGCTGACGTTGATCGTCTGTATGTGCCCAGACCCGAAGGAGGCAGAGGATTAGTTCAACTAGAACTTTCCTACAAAACTACAATTGGCCTCCAAAGATACTTGGAAACTACAGAAGACGCGATGATGGTATGCGTCAAGGAACATGAAAGTAGTAAGCGTCTTTACTCCGTAATAAAAGAAGCCAACAAATTTAAAATGCAGTTTCAAGTGGGAGCAGAATTGCAAGTACAGCACAATACACCGGCTGAAACTGCAAAATAAAAAAGACAGCAAAGACAAATGCAACCGACCAGATACAGAAGCGATGGCAAGATAAACCGCTTCATGGTCAATACTCTGCCGGTACCAAACAAGCTGACGTAGACAAAACCCGTAGTACAGGGTTGAAAGCTGAAACCGAAGGTTTTATCCTTGCTGCACAGGACCAATGCTTGTTAACTAGGAATTATCAAGCACATATACTAAAACATTGTGTTAGTCCAAAATGCAGATTCTGTGATAAATATCCAGAAACGATTGATCATCTTGTATCAGGTTGCACGATATTGGCACCCATTGAATATAAAACCCCACATGACAGAGTGGGCCAATATCTGCACTGGAAACTGCAACTTCTACGGGAAGGAAACTGAAAGAAACTGGTATGAACACCACCCAGACCCGGTTACGGAGATAGGGCCTGTTACAATTCTATGGGACTACACAATACACACTGACAGAACAATCAAGGCCAACCGCCCAGATATTGTTTTTAAAGACCACAAACAAAAACGGTACCTCCTTATTGATACGGCAGTCCCTGCTGACTGCATTGTATCTTTGAAGATATTCAAAACGCTGTCAACATACAAGGACATTGAAATAGAAATCTCAAAAATGTGGGATATGGGAGCATCAACAATCCCTGTTGTAGTTGGAGCCCTAGGATTGGTTGAAAAAGATTGTAGTAGACTAATTGAAGGGATTCCTGGAAGTCCATGCCTCAACTACAGCCCACACTTTACGAAGGGCTTTATCTATGTAATTTCTTTTTTTTTTTTTTTTTTTTGTCAGTGGAAAGTGTCATGATGCCATTTCTAAACTTAGGTCACAGGGCGGGACCCGGAAAAAATATGTAAACGCCAGAAATCAAAGAAAATAATAATAATAATAATAATAATAATAATAATAATAATAATAATAAAGTTGTAACAGATGCGATTGGAACACTAGTTAGAAAAGTGAGTGTTTAAAATTATTAGGTTGGTGCAAAAATAATGACGTAATTATGTCGTTTTTTTACGTTAAAAATACGTCAAAAACGACATTATTACGTCATCATTTTTGCACCAACCTAATAGAATTGACACCAAGATTGTAGACGTTTTGATAATTACCATCATTTACTCTACGAGGATTCTCTGAAGAATTCTTGAGATATGAAGACTTTTGTTAGCACCAAATCTCAAGAATACAATTTCCATTAATTAAAATGTAGCCATAACCTGCCGTAGGTCTTCCGCTAATTACCTTAGGTCTTCCCGCAGACTTGGTAGGTAGTATGACCATAGCAGAAATCGAATAATAATAATAATAATAATAATAATTCTGCCGCTATGAATAAAATAGCGGGACAGACTGAGCTCTATAGCACTGGGTGGCAACCAGTATAGGAGAAAGAAACTCAAATTCAAACCACCTGCTACATTGCCCTGCCTTTTTAGGCAATGGCTAGAAGAAGGTAACTTCAAAAATAAATGCACCTCTGAGACAATGGACGGGTTAATCTCAACATCCCCGGTGAAAAGCCATTACACTATTTTCCTTGAATGTTACAATGATGCAGAAGTATGAGATGTAGAGGAATGTTGACTACAGCTGCGCAAAATGCGCTAACTGAATAAATGATGATGATGAACGATTATATATTCGCGATTTAAGTGTAAAGGATTAAATAGTAAATCTAGGATTCATGAGATTACGTCATTTGTGGGGATATTTTCCTGCAAATAAAGCTGAAAAATTACGACAAAGCGCTATGTCTGCATGTGGGCTTCCTCGACAAGAAATGAAAAATGTTGACACCGTAATACAAACGATGCACAACACCATTGTGCGAGCTATGTTTCAAAAAGAATCATATTGTTAAAAATGATTAACTTTAGAAACCTCACATTTGTTTTATTTCTCTTCAGAACGGGAGTGCACATGTCTCTCCACAATTTCCTTTTCTTTCCAGCTCTTAGTAAATTTTTGTCTTTGTGCCATTTGCAAAAGCTCACTAAGTAGGTTATACGCTATTTTCCTCTGGCCCTCTTGCATTCAATAACTTCTGTGAGTGTCCAATTTTCTAAGCCTTCTTTCCTTATGATGCCCCGTAGAAACTTCACCACCCTCTTTCAGATGCAAACTGTCCTTTTTGGTTCTCTTTTTACTTAAAACTTCCTTATTCCTCACATGTATAATCCATGATATTCTCAGCACCCTTCTGCAGAACCAGATTTCTGATACCTCAAGTCTGTTCTTTATTTTTAAGGAGAACGTCCAACATTCACTGCCATATAGCGGTTTAGTGCACGTATCTTACTTGTGGCAAAAGGCCGAAGGCTTGGTGGACCCTGTGAGAATCGAACTCACTACTCAGTCGCAATTAATCTGGCGAAACAAGCGCGCTAAAGATTACTCTAGTGCTGATTATGTTGTTTTAGGTATTATCTGCGTAGTCGTCGTCATCATCATCATCATCATCATCACCATCATCACCATCATCATCACCACCATCATCATCATCATCATCATCATCACCACCATCATCATCACCATCATCACCATCATCATCACCATCATCATCATCACCACCATCATCATCACCATCATCACCATCATCATCACCATCATCATCATCATCACCATCATCATCACCATCATCATCATCATCATCATCATCATCACCACCACCACCACCATCATCATCATCATCATCATCATCATCATCGCCATCATCATCATCACCATCATCATCATTATCATCATCATCATCAACATCATCAACATCATCATCATCATCATCATCATCATCAACATCATCACCATCATCATCATCACCATCATCATCATCATCATCACCACCACCATCATCATCATCATCACCACCACCATCATCACCACCATCATCATCATCATCATCATCATCATCTACGTATCTGTATCGTAAAAATATTAATGAATTTGTTAATATTATTCTTATTCTTTTTCTCTCCATATCTCTCTCTCCCCCGTTTGCTTTCTAGTCATTTTTATTCTCATCATTATTATTATTATTGTTGTTGTTGTTGTTGCTGCTGCTGCTGTGTTGTTTCAACCTTCTGATTATTTGAAGGTGCTAAATCAATGCCTGCATCGACAGATGGCGCTGTGAGAACAATACGCAACAGATTAGGTTTTATCGACATGACAGCGGGTCTGTGCGAATTGATTGGCAATGAAGCCGTGTCTATCGATTATGGCGGTCGATACAATTGCGCCATCCCGAAAAATCAAAGCGAGGTCCACCTCCTCCCTACTCACCCAAAATAACGGAAAAAAAAAGAAATAAATAGAAACCAAAGAAAAAAAAACATCGCTGAATTATTTTCTATAGATCTCATTCTTCTAATCGTCGCCCTGCCCTCTCAGTATCTTCCATTTTGTTGATGTAGTTTCTCCATCTTATCTTCTGTCAAGTTTTCTATATTATTATTTTCTTCGTTTTTACTTAGATATTAATGTTTTTCCTTTTTTTTTTTTAATTTCATTGTTTTCATTTCTCTGTAGACATTACCATTTTCTTTTCATATCTTTCCGTTCTTCTTTTTCGTTTGTTTTTGTCTCATTTTGATGTTTTTTTTTTCGTTTGTCCTTGTGATTTTTTTTCTTATTTTCATTACTTCTCTTTCTTTCTTTCCTACTTTCTTTCATTTTTATTTCTTTTCTTTTCTCTTTTTTTTTTCTTTTCTCTGATCCTTTTTATTTGTTGTTTCTTTTTCAAAACTCTTATTCAGTTATTTTTCTTCTTCATTGTCTTCTTTTCTGGGTATCTTCTTTCTTTTCTTTTCCTTTTTTTCTTTCATTTGCTTTTTCCGTTCAATTTTTTTCCCTATGTTGGTTTTTGTTTTTATTTCTATCCATTCCTTCATTCTCTTTCTTTGTTTTTCTTTCTTTCTTTTTCTTTCTTTCTTTCTTTCTTTCTTTCTTTCTTTCTTTCTTTTGTTTCATTGGTTTTTCTTCTTTTCGCTTTTTTATTCATTCATTTTTCATTCTCTTCCGTCTTTGTCTTTTTTGCTTCCATCTTTATTCGCTTTTCTTTTCTTGAATTTTCTTATTTTACTGCCAATCATTAAATGCTTTTTTACTGTTTTTCTCTTCATTCTTTTATGCTTTTCTTCTCTTTTTCCGTCTCCCTTTCTCTCTAATTTTTACTGTTTCTTTATCATATTTTGACTCCCACCATTTTTACATTTATTCTCACTTTTTTCTTTTCTTTATGTAATTTATTCTCTTCTTTTCTTCCTTCTTTCATTTTTCATTGCTTTTTTTTTTCAATCTGTTATTCTAATTATTTTTTTTTTATTTCTCTTTTCGTTCCTTTCTTTTTTAATTATTTGCTTTCCTTATTTTTTTTTTTTCATTTATTATTTTGGTTATGTTTCTTTCTTTCTTTGATTTTTTTCTTTTCCTTATTTTTTTAATTGCTCTTTTTCTATTTATTTATTTATATTAGGTTGGTGCAAAAATAATGTCGTTTTCTCACATAGAACATTTGTGAGAAAACGACATTATTTTTGCACCAACCTAATATATTTATATTTATTTATCTGTTCTTTTCTTTCTTTCTTTCATTCGTTTTTTTCTTCGGGATTTCTTTCTTTTTCTTTCCTTTCTCATTCATTATTTTCATTCTTTATTTTAAACCTTTTTTTTTTGTATTTTTCTTTATTTTGTTCCCCCCCCCCTTTGTTCATGTTTGTTCTTTCTTCATTCATTTTGCTCTCTGCTTATTTTCATACATTTTCTTTCATTGCCTTTATTTCTCTTTCACTTACTTCTTTATTTCATTCTTTGATCCTTTTTTTTTTTCTTTTTCTTTCTTTTTAGCTACATTTCCTTACTTGGTCCTTTATGTTTTCATTTTCTTTCTTTATCTTTTCTTGCTCCCTTCCCCTTTCCTTTCTTTCATTCTTTCTTTCTTTCTTTCTTTCTTTCCAATTTATCTTTTTTCCTTCCATCCAAAAGTCCATCTTTGTTGATTTTTCTTGGTTTCCATATTTTTTTTTATTTTTTTCTTTACCGATTATTTGTTTATTTCATTCACGGATTTTTTTTTTCTTTCTTTATCGCCTTATTTTTTATTTCACTTAATTCTTTCATTTTTATCTTTTGTTTCTTTCTTACCAATATCTGTACAAATTTCTGTTTAATGTTCTTCGTTCTTTTCTTTCTTTCACTTCTTTCTTTCTTTCCTTTTATTTCTCTTATTATTTTCCTCATACACATTTACCTACTAACAGAGCTAATTCTGATTCGTAACTCGAATAGTGAATACATTTTCGAATAAACTTTTTAATCTAAATCCTTCGAGATTTATACTAAATCTTTATTCTGAGTGGCCAATATGTTATGTATTAGAGACATAGCGCTTATCGTCGAGAGGGAGTTGTAATCATAACTTTAAAATACCTCTTGTAAATGTACTGTTATTTCTATCGATTTCATTCCAAGATTAGAAAAATATATAACGTCTTGTGATATGGAGATTCTGTATAAGGTTTCCTCTTAAAAAGCAATCAAGTTGTCTTAAATTTGATGAATGTTGCCGAACGTCAACAAATAAGTTGTTTTCATCCAATCTTTGAGCATGTTTAGATGAGACAATAAAAATGAGGAAGTATCACCTTGACCCCAACACACAAAACGATATATGACAACTACTTTGCAATAGAGAAATAGATACTGACATATAGAAAGAAAGAAAGAAAGAAAGGGACTGGAATAGACTATGGAAAATCTCCGATGGTTCAAATCATTTATTGACATTGTTTTTCACATATATAGCATTTCAATTGTCATATATATATATATATATATATATATATATATATATATATATATATATATATATATATTACTAATTTAAAATTATGGTCGCATCGCTACACAGGAATTACCATGTTTCAAAAACAGAAACTAAACTTTAAATTTAATTATAGAATTAAATTTAAAATCTTTATCTCTGATTCATTTATATATATATATATATATATATATATATATATATATATATATATATATATATATATATATAAGGTGCGATGTGTAAATTTTCGCCAGTTTATATATTTGGCGTAATTTAGACGAAAATTGACCAATAATAAATTGTCGTCTAAATTACGCAAAAATTAAGATATCACTGACACCTCATTTTCCGAGATATATTTACCAAAATTACACAAACATGTCTTGAAATAGTAAAGAGTAAAGTTATTCAATAAAATTGGTATTGGCTTCAACAACGACCTCCAGACGACTTCAGAATCCTCTGCATCTCTTCTTGACGGTTTCCTTGTTTAAGTTGGTGAAGGCTGCCATAATCCTTGCCTCCAGTTCATCTGTGGTGTAACATAGAATCTTGCTGCACTCTCACTCAACTGCACCCCACACATAATAATCAAGGGGTCGCAGAAATTGTATGAAAGCCATGACTGGTTTCTCCCGCCGGTGTGGCATGGTGCTAGGTCCTGTTGCCAGACATAGAATCTTGCAGAAGTCACCATCTTGACCCAGGACAGCACTACCTCTATAAAGCACTTGGTGTAGGTCTCCGTGTTGAGTCTGAGGCCCTCACCAACAAATTCGGGAGTTACTTTCTTTTCAGAACGATCAGAGCGAATTTTCAGAGATGGTGTACCTTCGTAATCTATATTAGACTCATCCAACCCTTTCCGAATCCTCTGCACTGTCCTCAAATTGACGCCCCAAACACTGAAATGCTTGTATTGAAGCTTCTGCTGCGAATGCCAAGCAGTATAGCACGCCGTTTCCAAATTTCTGCTGGAAATAATAATCTCTTTTTCTCGGAAATTGTGTGCAACTAACCTTATTAATACTGTGCAGTGGACAAAATCGTGAACAAACAATGCGCATGCGCGAAACTAAAAATATGGAATGCAGACAATATACCCATCGCACTCTGTAGAAATAAATTTAACCAAAATTTTGATCTAAATTATGCCAAATCTGTTAAAAGGTTTGGTTTGTTTTGGTTTACGGAATATCAACCTCAATGGGTCATTTTTGTCAAAAATCCATTTCTGTTAATTTTTTTTCTCAAAAATGTATAGCTGCTATTATTTTTTTCAAAAAACGTATACCTGGTAATATTTTTTCAAAAACGTTCAGCTGGCAACATTATTTTTTCTAAAACGTACTATCAGAGGCCTTGCTGCTGGACGTGGTTTATCGTCTTACCCAAGACGCGGATATAGTTTATCGTCATACCCAGGACTCTAAATCTGTTAAAAGAGAATGTAACTTACTTAAAAGGGAAATTCGCTATCGAATCTTACCAAAATATAAATCTGCGCTTCAGATTTTTTTTTTAAATATTTACATTTCTGAAAGAATTACTACTTTCCTAAACCAAGACTATTCATAGGCTTCAACCAGCAAGGTTCAATACAAACTATCGCGGATGAATCAATAAAATCTCTCGAATCTTTTACATGCCTAGAAAGCGAAATAAACTCTACTGCAAAGCATATGAAAAATTCGCATAGCAAAATCCTGGTACGGCTTGAATAAAATGAATGTAAATCTGATCTACCAGACAACTTTTAACTGAAATTCCTTCGAGCCCCTGTAGAGGCTGTGTTAATGTATAGTGCCATTGCTTGGGCACTGAGTCTAAGTTTGATGGAATCTACACTTGGATGCTGAGATCTATACTTAACATCGTCTGGAGACGACATCCAAATAAAACATAGCCCTATTGACCCATCCGTGATATTTCTACATTCTTGCGCAAACGCAGAATGCACCTTGCAAGACACCGCTAACCAGCAAAACAAAAACTCGCGAATGATCTACTGCTCTGAATATCTAGCCATGGAGCAAGACAAGTTGGTCGCCTAGCAACCATCTACATTGACTAGATATGTTATAACAAAGAATACCTCCCTAATGACCTTCCGACCTTGATGTAGGACCGTGATGGTTGGCGTTATAGACTCATTAATGTCCGAGCTAACTTCACTGAATAATAATATGAAAGGTAGGGGGGTAAACACAAAAATGTAGTATATAACTGCAACCAACACTTGCATTTTAATATATACCATTCCTTCTATGACGTATACATAATTGCATCAAGAAAAAACATTACTTTAGTCCGATGAAGTCTTCTAGAGATCAAAACGCGGAATGTTTCCATATTTGCTTTATGCATAAAGAGGGAGGGGCGTACGCACAAATACATACACACACACACACACACACACACACACACATATATATATTTATACAAAGGTGGATCTTTATAACCATAACCTGACCGTTGCATTAACTGAATATTTATCTGTAAGTGTCACTGCACATGATTAAAGGAGATGTTCTAGCTTAAGCACACTGGCAATTTCTCGATCATGCTAAGAAATAAAAAAAATAAAAAATATTTTTTTTTTCTTCACTAGTCTTGACTAATTATACTAATTATTCTAATTATACTAATTTTTATTATTAATTATTTTTATAATCGTTCTCATAAATCAGTCAGCAATGTATTACGAGTTCCTGCCAACGATCCAGTAATTGATCAATGCCGGGGCGATAGAAATCACGAGATTTTAACTCGAAAAATTTGTAGTCATAGCAACAAATAAATCATTAATAAATCACTAAATAACCTCTCATCCTTATTACTAGATTATGTAGGAGTATGAAACTTAAAAAATAAATAATATATATAAATAAAGCTGTGTACGTGTGTCCGTCCGACCGTCTTTTTTTTGACCTTGGTGAATCATGAACAACCTCAAGATACAGGTAATAACTACTGTAGTTATAGGAGATTAAAAATTAAATAAATAACCCAAATTTAAATAAATAACCCATTTAAATATAGAACAGATTAAAAGGTTTTAAAAAAAAAAACAATTCTTTATTAAAGGTTTAATTTTAATTTCATTTTTGTCGCAATTGCAATTAGTATCGTCTAATTAAACTGTACGCGGTACGTTGCTCATATGTTTTGTTTTTTGTTTGTTTTTTTTTACTTTTTCTAGAACGCGTACTGTGACGTATTCGAAATCTAACATAGTTCGTGCCCCCTAATGTCTTTTAAGAGTGACTTTATGTGATGATGATTCTAAAAGAAAAGAAAAATTACGCGCAAAATAAATGTAAACAACATACTGAGATTGGTTGTGTATACGAAGAAAGACAATGCCAAATTATGGTGTCTAATAAAGATAAAATATTTTTTTTATTTCTAAATTCTTATAACCTTTATGTATATAGAACGCTGAAGGTAAAAGGCCGAAGGCCCAAAAACCCTCCGCAGGAGCGAGCTCAAAGTCCACTCGAAGAGCGGATTCTAGGTTAGTTAATAAAAGAAAAATTAAAAGTTAATAAGATTACTTAAAAATATAGATAAGAATGATAATTAGCAATAAATAAAGAAAAGGTGAGATTATAAAAAAATATTAAATAAATATGAAAACTCCCATCATGCACCTGAACATGCGTTTTTTAAACGGAAATCAATTTTTCTCTCTCATCTTCGACGGTCAAATGAAGCAGATATCCGAGGATAGCCCTCCGACAGACCATATAGCGACTACTAGATAAGCATGAACTGTATGCCTATATTTACTTTGAAATATATAATTTTTCTCTGAAATGTATGCTGAGGCATTTTATTGTTTTTGTTTACGTTTATTATGGTGCATCTTGTATATGATTTGTGTGTAATTTATATATTTATCTTGTGGGACTGATAATGTCTTTTTAACTCCCAAACAAAATTACATACGAATTATGTAATTTTGTTTGGAGATTAAATGAAGTACATTCAGACAAGGTCAACAGGTAATCAGTACATCTCCCACAACAAATGCATCAAGCATCGTTGTTGAACGAAACACCTCTCAAATTGTTAGAAATTGATCGTCTGAATAATAATAATTACGTAAATATAGTGGGTGCGGCAGAACTTCCTAATCGAGCTCTTTAATTGTTCATGTTAGTGACGTGCAGGCGAAGATTATCATGTTGAATAATCCCTCTGTTGCCGACACAGGTCTTTTCAACGGAATTGCCCTTTTTTTTAGCCTGTTCATTTGTTCTACATATATTTTACCATTGACAGCTTGGTTGTTTTGAAACATTTCATCTCCGTACACAGCACAAATGTCTTGAGCTTGGCTTGGAGAACTTGATTAAAAGCAAAGCGAAGATGTCGGGCATGCTCATGTTTTTTTAATTGACATACTATTTCAAAGGGGTGTGTAATCTGAGATAAAATTTCAATAACGTTATACAAGTTTCACAAGATGACCAATTTTAATAAGAAGCAGAAAATGCTGCGAAAGACTATTCTTCGAGATCATTCGCAGTAGATCAGGAAAAAATGAACGAATATATGTAACAACCTTATACAATGAGACGCAGGTGTATACAATAAACGGTTTTGGGTGGGAAGTCATTTAAGAAGACAACAAAAGGCGAAATTAATAAACATGGAGGCCGCGAAAATTCCACAAAAAGTACCTAATATGACATGCATTAAGTTGCATGGTTTATATGCATGCCTATATACATTTAGATGAGTGATGAGTTATTAATATTTTACGAATGTGTTTATATGCACGTGTGGGATATCAGCGAAGAAAATTTCCGGAAAATTTTCTCGGATAAACTCGTTCAAAAAAGCCAATCATTATTGAATTTAAAAAAAAAAATTAGTAGTTCTTATTTTTTCTCTAAGTGAACAAATAAATAAGCAAAAACCTTACTATAAATTTTACTTGTCACTTTAAAATGATGTTCATTATCTTGGAAAAAAAAAGTACAAGAAACACATTTCAAAGAAAACTAGATAAGGTTGCTTCAAAAGGCAAAAAATGCATTTCATGGGCGCTGCACATGCGCACTGGGACCCACAAAACTGATTCATTAAACATAACCTTCCGTCATTTACTTTTTGAATGGAATCAATGTATTTTTTATTTTATTGTAAAAATTTCTTCTTCTTCATTCTCTCTCTCTCCCTATATATATATATATATATATATATATATATATATATATATATATATATATATATATATTTGTTTTACATATTTTCACCGTTTTCCTTAACATATTGGTTTCTTTTTTAGAATCTTCTCTAGCTGTATTTAGAGGAAATCAACAATGGCCGATGATGAGGCCTGCAACAAACAGCAGTCAACAACGCAGCATTTCGTGCTTGAAGTTTTTAACGAAAACTTCCCAACTTTTCTTTATCGCTTAATGACTTGAGCGCACACAAGCATTAATACACACTTCAATGTATATGACTAAGGATTTACACACACACACATACATATCTATATATATTTCTATAAGATATCTATATATATAAAGTATATTAATATATATATAATTTATTTTTATGAATACATATATATACATTTATATATAAGATCAATATATATATATATATATATATATATATATATATATGCACAATAATATATATGGTTAATTTATATAGGTAAATACAATACGTACACACAGACATACACAAAAACAAACACACAGACATACGCACGTAAATTTATATATTCTACCATCGTAAAAATTCAGCATTAACACAAACATAGCCGTACTTTTATGGTTTCAGAATATAAAATAGTAAATGCAACAACAACAACAACAACAATAATAATAATAATAATAATAATAATAATAATAAACAAGTTCAAAAAACAAGTTCAAAATGGAGTTTCAAATGCGTGTAGAAATAGAAGTAAAAAACAATAAGCCGACTGAAGCTGCAAAATACTAAAAAGAGAAAGTCAAAGCAAATTCAACTAAAGCGATGGCAAGATAACTGCTTCACGGTCAATACTCTGCCCGTATCAAACAAGCTGGTTTATACAAACCCCGTACACATCACTGGCTACATAGTGCAGGGTTAAAAGATGAAACCGAAGGTTTTATCTTTGCTGCACAGGATTAATGATTGTTAACTAGAAATTATCAAGCACACATACTAAAATATTGTTAGCCCAAAATACAGATTCTGATAAATATCCCGAAACAATTGACCAGGTTGTATCAGGTTGCACGGTATTGGCACCCACTGAATATGAAACCAGGCATGACAGAATGAACCAATATCTACACTGGGAAATCTGCAATTTCTACCGGAAGGAAACTGAAAGAAATTGGTATAAACATCACCCAGACCCGGTTACGGAGATAGGACTTGTAACAATTTTATGGGACTACACAATACACACAGACAGAAGAAACAAAGCTAATCGCCAAGACATCATTATTAAAAAAAATTGCCTCCTTATTGATATGGCAGTCCCTGCAGACTGCAATGTATCTTCTGCAAAGATCCTCAAAAAGCTATCAAAATATAGGACCTTGAAATCGAAATCTCAAAAAAGAGAACATCAACAATCCCTGTTGTAGTTGGAGTCCTCGGATTGACATAGAAAAGATTCCAATAGACACATTGAAGGGATTTCTGGAAGCTCATGCCTTAAAAAAAGTACAAAATATTGTTCTCACGAGTACAGCACACACCTCACGATGTGTAAAATATTTTTTGCTTGTTTGTTTGATTTTGTTTTAGTTGCTCAGTGGAAAATATCATGATGCCATTTTTGTGCGGGACCCGGAAAAAAATAAGTACACACCAGAAATTAAAGGAAATAAATAACAATAGCTAGCCACTCGTATTTGTATCCGGCAGTTAACCAATCCCTATTGCAGTCGCTCGCTCAGATGTTTATTCAACACCCACAGAGCCCAACACCAATACTGCAACTATGCTGAGCAGACCTTAGTTACAGTTTCTGGGAGAGAGAGTGTTATCTAGCGTAAGCAACACAACACAACTATTGCCCAAAAAGAAGAAAAAAATGTCTCTTTGATTGGAACAATATTAATTATGGCTTCTCTCATTGCGTGACTTAAAAAAAAAAATACTTGTTTGGTGATCCAGGCCTAAAACAAACAAGTGTGCTTGTCAATCGAAAATGACAGATTGAGGCCAAAAAGTTGAGAGCATTTCCATTCCGTGTAATTAGTAGTTACTCATGTTAAAACTAATCCTCACGGTTGAGTGACCTTCTTGAAATCCAAAACACAAATCATGGCAATGAAAATATCCTTCCTTTTCCCGGTCATAGTTAAAATAGTTGTGTCGATGATATATGGGAGATGTTGCTCGGTTCGTTTTCTTTGTGCCGTTTCTCTTTAAGATGGTCATGGCTCACCACAACTTCCTATCCTCTCTAGTTCTTTACAGCGTTTATCGTTTTACTACCCCGTTCATTCTCTGTTCTGCCACACATTTATACAATTTACATTTACTCGCTGTTTCACTCTGAGCTTCTTTGCCTTCGGTGCGTCCTGTGAGTGTCAGGTTTTCCAAGCCTTCTCTCCCCATTATGTACCCAAGAAATGTCAACTGTCACTTTCTGATTCTAAGTATAAGTGCCCTTTTTGTTTCGATTTTCATCAAGGTTTGTCTGTTAATAACATGGTCCGTCAATTCTCAACATCCTTCTGTATAACTATATCGGTGTTGCCTCAATTCTCCTCTACGACTCTGAGGATATTCTCCAGCTTTCGCTACTGTATAGTAGGAGCGATATCACATAGCAGCTGATCAGTCTTTTATTTGTTTCTAATGACATTTTCTTGATCTTAAATCTTTAATTAGTGCAAACTGCCTGCATTATGAAGTACACAAAAAACGGAAAAGAGCCTAAGACGTGTCCTCTCCACGATTTATTTAACCGTTACAGCAAAGTCATCCTAAATGAATTCGAACACCTAACATTGACTGATTGATCCGTTTTGTACGGCTTATCAACGCCTGGTACGTTAATTTCAAGCTAGAAAATATTTTTAGAATGTAACAATTTTTTTGAGATAATAATGGTTCAATGATACGAGTCTTACTAATTAACCTGGGGAGAGAAAAATGGATTCATGCCTTTCCCAAAGGTATTTGTGCGTAAGTAAATATAACTAACTCAAAGGGAATTGAAACTCGGTTCTACGATTAACAATTCCAATCTATTACACCCCTCGCACATCCAAGCTTACAGTACCTAATATTTCCACGCGGTTACGCATCTAGGTAACTTAAGTGATCGTAAGTGAACCATTATTTCAACGTAACGTAGCCACAAGCAGATGATTGCTAATTATAAAAAAAAAATCAGAAATATAATCTTGTCTTTTATCTTGGCTCGAATACAGTTCTCTGTTAAATGTGGAGGATTCGTAACTTTCTCATTTGCCAGACAGACTAATGATTTCTGCTTAGTCTCATAGGTACAAAAATGTCGACTCAGACTTGGCATAACAATTATAGCCTGCACGATTGGCTTACTAAAAACTGCGTTATTTTAAGATAAACCTAGTATAGTTTGGTCAAATCTACAAATGTGTCTACGAGTGCTCCTGCTACCATGTAAGTCAGTTCTGCCTGTCACATGGTCAGGCCATCGGTAACAAAGACGCTTCCCTCACCAGACTGTTCTGGTGATGTGAGTGATGTAGAAACCTTCAGCGAGATTAAAACAAGATCATTAAAAGGGAAGATGAAACATTTTTGTACGATCAGCAGTCTTATAGAGCGCAGAATGTCCTCCATAAGTATATGAATGTCATCAACTCAGTGAAGACATGGCATCACCAGGCGGATCGCTTCTTAGATTGAAGTCAACGGCCAAGCCGTACGGTTACCCCCGATTAAATCAATAGCCATATGTCCTCGACCAAGGCGAACCTTCAATTTGAAGGACATCGACAGTCGTTTGACCTGCAGATGGATGGACAGCGTCAGGTCTATTTGTCCACAGCACGCTGCACAGGAATAAATACCTCAGAAGCTTTCAACTCAGAACTGGTGAAGCGTTCAGCTACGCAACGACCCTACGACCCAATCTAGTTTTGGAAGTAAAGATGATTATGATGACGACGATATTGGTCCTCGAAACACGCTTGAAAATATTGCTCCACGGTAAGGTATTTACTAAATTTAATCTATCATCAAAGCCAAAATGCGAGGCAGTCAGTGCCGTCGAAATATATTCCAGACTCGTTTACTGACCATAGATCCACAATGAAACACGTTTATTTTAGTCTGACACAAGATCAAATCTGTAGTTACTGTAAGATTATGGTTAATAGTCTGCAAGATCAGCTGTCTTGCTACAGCTGCTTTACTGATTTCTGTTAAAAGTAAATATCTGCTTTGTTGTCCAATGTTTCTTACGGGTCATTCCTTCCTGTGGCCATCTTGCCTTATCTCTGTCTACACGAATCAGCCCGAAGAAATCCTCACCGAAATATATACGGCTTGCTCTTGATCATGCTATTGCTCAACAGGGCGGACATTGTTCCCCCTTCTTTATACCAACACCACCCCAATCCTGATCATTTTGTCGGCGACGTCAGATGAAGAAAAGACTGCCTCGAAAAATGCCTGAGCAAGCATGCGCATGCGCGCGGGTGACTATGTATCGCGGCGGTCGGTCCAGCTCAGCGTTCCAAGTTTCGGAGACATCTGCCGCTTTTGAAAATTTACTGCTTCCTCAATCAGCCGTAGCAAAGGAATTACCGCGCCCGGGCGACCAACAAGACGCGGCAAGATAATTTACGGTCCCTTGTTGGAAATTTGAGAAGGAAGCCTCGTTAATCATAAATATGTCTGCTCGAATCAAAATGGCGGCTATCTATACACGAAGATACAAAGCCACAAAGACTCTCTCTCTCTCTACTACAACTACTAGTGTTGACACTATCATCTGTCTTGTTCTATCGCCTTCCATTCTCTCTCTCTCTCTCTCTCTCTCTCGCGCTTTCTCTCTCTCTCTCATCCACCATCTTTTAATACACTAATTCTTTTTCCAGCCGAGTAATCACTACTTGGACCAGACTGTTAGCCAGTCTGATCGCCTCGGCTATTATTCTTAATATGCATCAGAATATTACGGCGTGTGTCGTCTTTCTTTATATAAAGTTATATGTACATTTATAAACGGTTCGCTTCCTCACATATTGTAAAGTTATTTATCTTACCCCTAGGCGGTTAGAGATACTATCATTTACATTAGTGTCTTCACTGTAGTATGACTTTTCACATCTTTCATCTATGATAAATCTTCAAAAACGTCGGATGCAGCGTTTGAGAACTTGTAAATAAGAGATAAACGATTCTGTGAATTATTCGATATAATCGGCTATTTCCATATATTCACCCTCTTTCAAGTGTTTTTTTTTATATATGGCAATCTTTATAGTTCATTATTATTATTATTATTATTATTATTATTATTATTATTATTATTATTATTATTATTATTGTGCCTGTCCCTCCCTTCGTTAGTCAGCCCGACCGTTACGTCCTGCCATTAGATAATGGACTATTAATCATTTGAGAGACCCATTTCTGCCTTCCATCAACATGGCTGATGATAGTCTCTCAGCTGACATGAAGCGGAAAATCTACACTGAATCCATTACTAGGTCAGTTGGTTCACTGTGTTGTGCTAGGGAATTTTTTTCTCACCAGAACCTCTCTTACATATCTGTAAGTCTACCATTCGTCCAGGCCTTGAATATTGCTGCCACATATGCTTCTACTATATGGGGATCTCTAAGATGACTAACAGTCCATTATCTATGAGGCATTGGCAGGACGTAACGGTCGTGCTAACGAAAGGAGAGACAAGCAGAATAATAACAACAATAATAATGATTATTGAAATCCGTGATGAAATCCAAAGAACAACCAAGCAATATTATTGGTCTTGATCTGACGTCTCGGTTTCATCACCTCCCCTCCCACACACACACCGTAAATTTACCTCCCTGTGCTTTTTCTGTAAATACCTTCATGGCAATTGTTCGGATGAGCTCTTCGCTATGGCACCTAGACTTTATGACTGGAAGCGAAGTACTAGATTGTCAACGAGATTTCATCAATTTACTGTTGAGTTGGCTAAATGTAACCGTAAATTCTATGCCAACAATTTATTTTATCGCACTTCTCGCTTGTGGAACTGCCTCCCGGTTCCAAGCTTTTCACCCAACTTTAATCTTTAAATATTTAAATGCAATATCAATCACTATCTACTATCCTCCTAATTCAGTCAGTCATGCGACATGCGTGATACACGCTTAAGCGATCATGTATCTTTCGATACATGACTGACGAGGCAGATTTTTTTTCCCGCAGTGGGTTGCAATTGCTTTCTGCGGTAGACCAGTTGCCATTCAAGCCAATAGAAACTAGTCTGTCTTGCTATTTACACATAAGCTGGGGGAGAAGAAGATGATTCACACCTTTCCCAAGGGTATTAGCGCGTAAGTGAATGTAATGGATCCCACTGTTATTCGAACTCATCTCTCCTATTCCTCAATCCGAGCCAATATCCATGATTACTCCTGATTACTCTTCTTTTCTTCTCGCTCGTTAGTAATGTTTCTGTTTTCTAATTCTTCCACACCAAGTAACCTCTTGCTATTAAGAATAAATACTACACTTTGACCCCAAAAAGGTCGAGAAGCCACGGTGACCGGAATAAACTCTCCATTTTTCTGACGCACGACATTGAACGAGAGAAACCGAGTAAGCAATCGCCACAAATCTAATTACCATAAATTAAATAAAATCACATCGTCGACTGAATTATTTTTTAAAGTATCATTATTAAGAGAAATGTTCGTAAGGCGTGGATTTGGCTAAACAGAAATAAATAAGAGAAGATAAAAGGGTTTAACGTCTCCTGTCATAAATAACGGACTATTCCGTGTTTTGATCGCGTGGAAAGAGGAGAAAAGACACTGCTTAGAAAAAGAAATAAAGAAAGAAAGAAAGAAAGAAAGAAGAAAGGAAGGGGAGACAGAAGTATTTATCGTCTCCTGCAAATAGCTTATAAATGATGGTCTATTCCGTTTCGATAGAACAAAACATATCAGAGACACTACTTGGGTTCAGGGAGAAAATATTAGGTTGGTGCAAAAATAATGACGTTTTCTCACATGGTAACATATGTGAGAAAACGTCATTATTTTTGCACCAGCCTAATAAATAAAAGAAAAGAAGAAAGAAATACAGAAGGGTTTAACGACTGTTTCAGTAAAATGGAAAAAGTTGTCAATTTCAAATCTTTTCATTTGTACCCCCACTTCGCAAAATAACCACCAGTATCCATATTTATGATTCTTATTGCAATTATTTTGAGGAAGTTGTTAAGTTCATATTTAACGATGCGATACGGAAATTTTTACGGATATTTTATGGTCAAGGGAACTCGCCAAGATCTTACACAGTTATTAACATAAAATTAAGATTCATCAAAATATTAAAAATTGGAAAACCGTGAAATTTTCACGGGTTAAAACCAGTTATTATTTTTATTTTTTTTTTTTTTTATTTTCTTTGATTTCTGGCGTTTAAAACATTTCTTTCCGGATCCCACCCAGGGAAGGGACCTAAGGTTAGAAATGGCATCATGACACTTTCCACTGACAAAAAAAAAAAAAAAAAAGAAATTACATATATAAAGACCTTCGTAAAGTGTGGGCTGTACTTGTCAGAACAATTTTTTGTATCTCATTGAGGCATGGACTTCCAGGAATCCCTTCAATTAGTCTACTGCAATCTTTTCCAACCAGTCCTAGGGCTCCAACTACAACAGGGATTGTCGATGTTCCCATATGCCACATTCTCGAGATTTCTATTTCAAGGTCCTTGTATTTTAACAGCTTTTTTAATATCTTCAAAGATACATTGCAGTCAGCAGGGACTGACATATCAATAAGGAGGCACCGTTTTTGTTTGTGGTCTTTAAAAACAATATCTGGGCGGTTGGCCTTGATTGTTCTGTCAGTGTGTATTGTGTAGTGCCATGGAATTGTAACAGGTCCTATCTCCGTAACCGGGTCTGGGTGGTGTTCATACCAGTTTCTTTCAGTTTCCTTCCCGTAGAAGTTGCAGATTTTCCAGTGCAGATATTGGCCCACTCTGTCATGTCGGGTTTTATATTCAGTGGGTGCCAACATCGTGCAACCTGATACAAGATGTTCAATCGTTTCTAGATATTTATCACAGAATCTGCATTTTGGGCTGACACAATATTTTAGTATATGTGCTTGATAATTCCTAGTTAGCAAGCATTGGTCCTTCGCAGCAAGAATAAAACCTTCAGTTTCCGCTTTCAACCCTGCACCGCGTAGCCACTGATGGGTACGGGTTTTGTCTACATCAGTTTGTTTGGTACGGGCAGAGTATTGGCCATGAAGTGGTTTATCTTGCCATCGCTTCTGTATCTGGTCGGTTGCATTCGTCTTTGCTGTCTTTTTTAAGTATTTTGCAGTTTCAGCCGGTGTATTGTGCTGTAATTGCATCTCTACGCCTATTTGAAACTCCATTTTGAATTTTTTGGCTTCCTTTATTACGGAGTAAAGACGCTTACTACTTTCATGTTCCTTGACGCATGCCATCATCCAGTCTTCTGTAGTTTCCAAGTATCTTTGGAAGCCAATTGTTGTAGTTTTGTAGGACAGTTCTAGTTGAACTAATCCTCCGCCTCCTTCGGATCTGGGCACATACAGACGATCAACATCAGCTTTGGGATGATGCATGCGATAGCAAGTGAGAAGCTTTCTCGTTTTGGCGTCCATTCGCTTAATTTCAGCTATGGTCCAGTTAAGGACATTAAAGCTGTATTGCACCACTGGGACAGCCAATGTGTTTATAGCTGATATTCTATTTTTTGAGTTTAGTTCAGTATTTAGTACCAGACGTACACGCCTGTAGTACTCTTTTCTTATTTTTTCCTTCATTTGGGGGTGTTGTATGCCATCTCCTTCGCTAATTCCTAGGTACTTATAAGCTTCATCATGCTCCAATTCCCTAATCTTTGTGACAAAATCTAAATCTATTAAAGGTGTTTCTGTAATTCTACCTTTCTTGAATGTTACTTTTGCACATTTATGTAATCCGAAGCCCATACCTATGTCGTCACTGAAGTATTTTACAATATTGAGGAGGCCTTTCAACTCATTGTCGTCTTTGGCAAAGAGTTTGAGATCATCCATGTAGAGTAGGTGAATTAATATTTTCTTATTTATTTTGTAACCATAGCTACTGTTCTTCAGTTCATGTGTAAGAGGGATTAGGGGTAAACAAAACAGAAGAGGTGACAGAGAGTCTCCTTGAATGATTCCACGTCGGATATTCAGACGGTTGGATATGGCAGTGCCCCCGGTGTGACTAAGGTATAGTTTGGTGTTCCACATTCCCATGCTGTGCTTAAGGAAATTTAATACCACAGGGGAGACTTTGTACATTTCCAAAGTCTTAAGGATCCAAGAATGTGGAACACTATCAAAGGCTTTACGATAATCAGTCCACGCTGCACTGAGATTTCTGCGTCGTTTCCTGCAATTTTCCAGGATCATTTTATTTATCAGAAGTTGATCTTTGCAGCCATATGAATCTCTTTTGCATCCCTTCTGTTCCAGCGGGTGAATGCTGTTTGTTTCGAAAAAGGAATAAGTACGGTTCGTCAGTACAGACGTGATCAACTTATACGTTGTGGAGAGACATGTTATCGGTCTATAATTTTTCGGGTCGTCTGTTTCAGTTGTTTTTGGTATGAGGTATGTAATACCTTCAGTAACCCATTCCGGGATTTTATTGGGATTATTTACAAGCGTTAATAATGTTTTTGCAAGAATTTCATGGGTAGATGAGAGATGATAAAGCCAGAAATTGGGCAACTTGTCATTTCCTGGGGATTTCCATTTTTAGGATTTCGTTAGAGCTTGCCTAACATCATCTGTGGATATATTTTCCCATTCTTGCAGAGGTGTATCCAGCAGTCGTTCTTCCTCATGCCGTATCCATTCTGCATTTGGGTTATATTCCTTTGGGCTGCTCCAAATATTTTCCCAAAATGTCTGTACATTATCAATCGATGGTGGCGTTTCGACATGCATAGGTGTTTTTCCAATTTCCCTGTAAAATTTCTTAAGATCTGTTCGGAATATTTTATTTTGGTGATAGACCCTACAACGTTTTTCGTATCGTCTTGTTCCCTGTGCCTTTAGCTGAAGTTTCTGTTTCAGCATTTCTTTGATTGATGGAATATCAATTAGTGATTTAATGCTATATTTCCGCTTGATCTTTTTGGATTTACGTGTGGAAATATTAGGGTTTCTGGTGAGCTCATCTAATATAGAAAGCTCACATCTGATTTGTTTTATTTCTCGTATCAGTTTGGTTTTCCAAGCTGGTTCTCTGTGTCTGTTAATTTTATTTATTGTCTTGACCCCAAGCTTCCGAGTCGCTGCTAGAGCTGTTGCGTATATGACGTTGTTAACTTCTGTGATGTTTCCCGGTGGTTTATCTGTTAACAGTGTTTCCAGGGCAGCATTGTATATTTTCACGATGTGCTTGTTGGAATTCGTCATATGGATTTTCGGGAGCTGGTCTCTGTCTGACAATTGTATGAAAGTTACTCTGCTGAGTACTTGGATGATGTCATTTTTCCAGTGAGTATCAAATTTTCCCAGCCCTCTTTCCTCATTATTTACCCTAAAAATATCAACTGTCTCTTCCTGATGTGAAGCATGTGTCCTTTTTTGATGCTATTGTCTATAGATCTTATGTTCGATTCATAATATCCTCAGTACCCTTCTGTAGAATCACACACTAGGCGTTGTTCCGATTTTCTTAATGTAAAGACCTTATTACTATTATTCTTGTTAAATTTTGCGACGTTCTCTCCAGAACGATTCTCAGATCGAAGCTGCTACTATTGTATGTAACAAAATACATTCGACAGAGTAGCACATATTTTTGTACTTGAACATTTTCTAAATTTTGATCCGCACTATGTGCCTAACAAATTTTGTTACGAAAACTTAGGCTTGCTTAATAAAAATCTGACATAGTTTAGGTACAGAGATGAATAATGAATAGATAGATAGATAGATAGATAGATAGATAGATAGATAGATAAAAATAAGATTGATGCACAGATATCTATGTAAGACGGATCATGTCAAAACCTGCTGGATCTTTAATATTTTTATTTTCTTGTTAACGTTTCGCTTTCAACGAGCATTCTCAAAGAGATCTGAAAAAATATAAAATAAAAATCATTAGCATGACAACCCCGTTTCTTTACAAATGTTTTAATAACAACATAAAAATAAGTATTTGTGAACGAACAAATTAATGAGATTTTTACATACAAAACACGTTTTCCCGAATTTCATCTTTTTTTCGGATATATAAATCATTTATCAGATATATAAGTGCAACTGTGCAGAATTACTGCTTATACGATGTCTTTGCTCGTTTCATAATCATATGCATAAAACTAATGTTTACTTGCAGCAAAAGTAGAGTTAACTTATTCCTATAATCCTTACTTCGGCGTCCGTGCTATTCAGAATATTGTTACGAGCAGAGAACAGTGTGCACAGCCTGGAGAAGTCCTGGTTTGAAATTGCTGATCTTGTTATTTTAAGACATATTCAATTTAAGATGGCGGATAAAAGCGTGAATCTCGTCTGCTTTGCTGTTTCAGCGAAACGTTTCAATCTTTCCATATTATTTATCTGCTGGATAATTGCAGCTGTGAATGGAGCAAGAATAATAAAGAGTTGTGTTGACAATTTGTTGGCGTGTTATTTTATCAAAGAAGGAAAGTGGACAAAGTCGCAATTACCGATTTGCCTGGCATTCTTTCCCAAACAATTTACAGACAAAATATTTGTTTTAGTCTTATTATCAGTCTTACCTGAAAAATCAACAGCATTCTTCTTTATTATCATATTTTCCTGCTTGTAATACCTGCTCTCTCTCACTCTCTCTTTCTCTCTCTCTCTCTTTCTCTCTCTCTCTATCTATCTATCTAGCTAGCTAGCTAGCTAGCTGTCTATCTATCTATCACTGTCTGTCTTTCTCTCGCTCTTTCTTTCTCTGTCTATCTCGTACTTTATTTTTCTCTCTCTCTCTCTCTTTGTCTTTCGCTTTCTCTGTCGCTGTCCATAAGTATCTCCCTTTTTGTCTCTCTCTTTCTCTCGCTCTTTGTTACTCAGTCTCTTTCTTTCTTTCTCTGTCTCAATTTCTCTCGCACTCTCTTTGTCTTTGTCTTTCTCTGTCGCTGTCCGTCCGTCTGTCTGTCTGTCTTTCTCTATCTCTCTTTCCCTGGCTCTTTCTTTCTCTCTCTCTCTCTCTCTCTCTCTTTCTTTCTCTGTCTCACTCACTCTCTCGCTCTTTTTGTCCTTCTCTGTCGCTCTCCGATCTGTCTCTCTCTCTCTCTCTTTCTCTCAAGTGACAGCAAGTGTTCTCAATATATCAGTGACCTTTTTGTACCCAAGCTGAAGAGTTACAATTCCTTCCCCAAGTTCCACTTACTTCAGAACTTGTCTAAATTTATTGGATGGTAATAATAACGTTAATATTAACCGTTTCCTTATAAGGAAATAGTCAGAATCCATTGACCATACAACCAGATTTACTGGAAATTCATAAAATATTTCTTTTAATTTTTTTTTTAACAAAAAAATCACTCGTGTTCACAGTCATTGGGTTTACTCCCTTTTATGTTGAAACACCGATTGCATACAATAACTGAGGTTAAGCAACACCGAGCCTGGTGAGTACCTCGATGAGTGGCCTCTTGGAAATACCAGGTACTGTAATCTTAGATATGCGGGTTCGTTAAATTTACTTATACAATTTATTTATTATTTATTACAAATATTTAATAAATCCTAAATATATAAAAGTGAACTTATATATTTTCTTTTTTCTTGAGAATCGACAACAAAAATAATAAACAATATTTAGTTATTAAATTGTTTATTAGTGTAAATAAACAATTTAATAAATAAATAATATTTATTGGCATGGTTGACAAAACATCTGCTAATGGCCAATAGATTCGAACTTTATAAAATGGTAAATAATAAGGATTTTCTTTATTTTTTGTTGACATTAAAGCCAATATACGAAATTTAGAACGGCTCATTATCAAACATAATATACATTCGTTGTCTATTATATTTAACAATATATGTTTGAATATATATATATATATATATATGTGTGTGTGTGTGTGTGTGTGTGTGTGTGTGTGTGTGTGTGTGTGTGTGCGCGCGTGTGTGTGTGTATGTATATATATATATATATATATATATATGTATATATATATTAAAAGTTGTGCATTTAGGCAGCAAATTCTCTTTTGGGCATGTCTGATTGAATAAGTTACGTTACAGACATTATATCTGCTAATATGTAACAAAATCCGTTCATACTTACGAATAACATTCCGCGTATTGATGCTAAAGGGTTGAGACCTCTGACAACCAATTTATTGTCTGGCCCGGTCGCTTGCTTTCTTGGGGCGACCGCATTGCTTGGAATAGCTGTTTAAATTTCTTTTATTTTTATTTCCAATATATATATATATATATATATATATATATATATATATATATATATATATATGTGTGTGTGTGTGTGTGTGTGTGTGTGTGTGTGTTTTCGGTTTGTATCCCTCATATTTTAGCCAATTGTAGCAGAATACATGGTTGTTAGCAAAAGGATGAGCCCAAATGCAAATTACCAATCGGAGCTACCAAAATCCAACAAGTAAAAATAATTAAATATCTAGGAAGTGTTTTAACAGAGGATGGGTAGTGCGACACTGAAATCCGAAGGTGCATTGGGACAGCCAAAGATGCTTTCCAAAACTAAGCAGAGTATTAAGAAACAGGAAATATTTATTAGAAGCATAAACAAGTGTACTGAACAGTTATATGATATCTGTCCTCCTATACGGCAGGCAATGCTGGATAATCTTCTCACAGATGAAGAAGAAGAAACTTCAAAACAATTGTGGTTCTACAGAAGGATGCTAAGGATACCATGGATCAAATATGTGAGCAACGATAAAGTTCTAGAGAAAATAGAAACAAAAAGGAAACTTATACTTACCGTCGAACAGCTGTAAATTCTACGACATAATGAGGAAAGAAGGCTTAGAAAATGTAATACTCACAGGACGAATTAAAGGCAAGAGAGACATAGACATGGGAGAAATAACAAAAAGATAAAACTTATTAAGAGCTACAAAGGACAGGAAATTGTGGAGACCTATGTTTACCCACTTCCTGAGGGAACACGGCAGTTATATTTGTCTTCTTAGAATATATATATATATATATATATATATATATATATATATATATATATATACAGACATTGTATTATTTTGTTATTGACATCCATGGCTATAATCTTTGTTCTTCTATTAGGCTGGTGCAAAAATAATGTCGTCTTCTCACATATGTTACTATGTGAGAAAACGACATTATTTTTGCACCAACCTAATAATTTTGATATTTGGACTGGCGTGCGTAAAAGACCAATCATAAGAAGTATTTTGACGATCACTCTGCCAAGGAATCTAAACTCATGATAACCTATTCCTGGGGGTCTGTACGATCAATGACGAAGGGCTTTTAAGATTAAATATCGCTTTGAGAATATAAACGTCTCTTTACATCCGACGACCTCTGACAACCAATTTATTGTCGGGTCCGGTCGCTTGTTTTCTTGAGGCGACCGCACCGCTTTGAATTTGTTATGTCTAACGTTAACTTTGTTGTTGAAGTATTTTAGAAAACAAACGAAGCAACAAGCAATTTTAGATTGTCCAGTTATAGTCAGCACTTTTATTTTCAGCCTGTTCTCATCCTCCTCTCTCTCTAATAATGTAATTGCTTGTGAAAAGTAAAGAAGGAATCTATCAATAATTATCGATATCTGAATTCTATTTGCTACTAACGGAATTAAATCTGAAAAACATTAGATATTTTTACTTTAAAACACATTTAGCATGTATTACTCTCAGTGTCCACTAATTTTTGACCATCAGACAAATACATATACGTTACACGCACGCACACGCACACACGCACACGCACGCACACCTATATATATTAGCTTAGAGAAAGGAAAAGACAGAGGCAGACAGGGAAGAAGAGAGAAGAGTGAAAAGAGAGAGTGAAAAAAGTTAAGGAAGTAAGAGGCGCAGACGGTTTACTTATATATATATATATATATATATATATATATATGTGTGTGTGTGTGTGTGTGTGTGTGTGTGTGTGTGTGTGTGTGTGTGTGTGTGTGTGTGTAAATATATAGAAAAATAGGAAAGAACACGTTAGGTAAATAATCCGAGCTTCTTAAGTATTTCTGTTTTTATTTAAAAAAATATATATATATATATAAACAGTGCTGAATACAAAAGTAGAGCCTAAATTATAATTATATTTATTTTAAAAAAAAAATATGAATTCCTTTGCTACATATGAAATGGACACCCCGGCCCTGCCTTGATTTGGCCTCTTCCCGAGGGTGACCGATATGTTAGTACAAACCGTTAACCGTTACGCCACTTATTGGACTGGTTGCATCAGCCGTTCCCATAGTTATTAGTTCTACGAATGGATACACTCATAAAGATGCGTAAAATTTAAGATTAGTTATTTCCAAAATTTCGCTTGAGAATGAAACAGAGCTTGATACTTTAATTCAATTTAATTTTAACAATTACATTGAAGGTTTTCGCTCTTGTTTTTGAAACATGAGAACTCTTATGTAGCGAAGGAATCAATTTTTTCTAAATAAATATATATATATATATATATATATATATATATATATATATATATATGTAACAATCCGTGGGTAAGTAATCGAAGTGAATCCTATTAATATAAATATTAAAACTGATCCACAAAAGAGAGCTTAGTATATTTATTATATTCATTATAAAATGAAAGTCAATTGTACCCATTTTTTATGGCCATTTCGATCCTCGTGATAAACTGTCAATACTAAAAAGTTCGATAAAAAATTGAATCGGAACGTTTCTTTTTTTTTAAATTTGAAAAAATTAAAAAAGGATAGAAAGAAAGAAAAAAAAAGAGGGGAAAACAGAGGAACAAACTGCAAATTAGGGGAAAGGCATTTAAGAGAGAGAAAGAATCGAAAAGAAACACCTAAGTAGTGAGGGGGATTAGCAAGACAGAACATATACTAATCTAAACAGAATTTAAAAACGGCTGAAGAATAACAATGATCTATATTTAAAATGTTAACTCATGTTCAAATAGGAAAAAAAATTCATAAGGAAATACAGTCATTAAAGTTAAGATAAGGAAGAGTTTTAAAGATTGTATATAAATAAAAGAAAAATTAGAATTAATATTTGTTATGGTCCAGGTTAGGACCAAGGAAGGACAACACGAACACAAGAGTAGAAATAACGACGGTATATTACACGAAATAATAATACAAGATGTGGAAGGTGTTAGTATGACTGTCAGTCTGGTTTAGAGTGAACTACTATCGGTTCGACTCGATTCAATATTTACTTTCTGCTCAACAGGGAAAGATGTGGCACAAGGCCGAGATTTACGTGGGTTTTCCGAGCCCATAGGCTCGGCCAAAAAATGCCCGTAGAAATTGCAAAAACAGAATCGGATTGGTCAACCTACCCGAACGAGACTCTGCCCTTCGGCGGGGCCTCGTCCGGGTTCCTCTCTGCCTCTGTGGCAGAAAGTTCGACCGTCAAGCCGAGAAGCTCGACTCGATTCGATATCTAGCTCCACCCCCCCCCCCACGAGGGTTGCATGTGGCACAAGGCCGAGTTTAACGTGGGTTTTCCGAGCCCATAGGCTCGGCCAAAAAATGCCCGTAGAACCCGTATAAACGGGATCGGGTTGGTCAACACAAACACCCCCCCTCGTCCGGGTTCCTTTGTGCTCAAAGGTAGAGAGTTCGATCGTCAAGCCGAGAAGCTCGAATCGATTCGGTATCTAGCCACTCCCCCACGAGGGTTGCATGTGGCGCAAGGCCGTGTTTAACGTGGGTTTCCAAAAAATGCCCGTAGAACCTGTATAAACGGGATCGGGGTGGTCAGCCTCCCCGAACGAGACTCTGCCCTTCGGTAGAGCCTCGCCCGGGTTCCTCTCTGCTCAGAGGCAGAGAGTTCGACCGTCAAGCCCAGAAGCTCACTGGAATCGGTATCTAGCCACCCTCCCACGAGGGTTGCATGTAGCACAAGGCCGAGTTTAACGTGGGTTTCCCGAGTCCGTAGGCTCGGCCAAAAAATGCCCGTAGAACCCGTATAAACGGTTGGTCAGCCTCCCCGAACGAGACTCTGCCCTTCGGTAGAGCCTCGTCCGGTTTCCTCTCTGCTCAGAGGCAGAGAGTTCGACCGTCAAGCTGGAATCGACCCTCTCTCTTGAGAGGCGTAGTATACATAGTGTTAGGAAGAGTTCATTCTGTAGTTATAGGTAAGGACCCATGACAATATTAATACTATTATTTAATTTTAATATTATATTAGGTTGGGGCAAAAATAATGACGTAATAATGTCGTTTTTAATGGTTAAAAAATACGTCAAAAAACGACATTATTGCGTCATTATTTTTGCCCCAACCTAATACAAAGGAATTTAATACTATAATAAACAAAATTGAACATATTAATATATAAACAAGAAAAACCTGAATATTAAAATTGATAAGATAAAGGAAGAATTAAAATGGATAAGTAATAACCCAAAAGGAAATTTTACAATATAAGGGTAAAAATTTAAAATAGATTAATAAAAGGTAAAGCATAGATTAAAATTAATATTAAAATTAAAAGATTATATAGATTAATCATAGATTAAAATATCAAAGATTAGATAAAATCATATATGTTAAAAGAATAAGTCTAGATTAAATTATAATAGATTAAACAGATTAAAATTAAATATACATTAAATTGTAAATTAAAATAGATAAAAGCATAAAGAGTCCTTTTTACAGAGGAGAAACTTCAATAACAAATAAGAAACGCTATGATTCATTTTTTATAAAACGTTTTAGTGTTGACAAGCTCCAGGGAATTTATCTCGAAGAACAAAATGGCCATATAAAATGGGGTACAATCGATTTTCATTTTTATGTAATTCACAGATAGATAGATAGATAGATAGATAGATAGATAGATAGATAGATAGATAGATAGATCCGTCAACAACGATATATATATCTATATTTCTGAGATGAGGTATTATGTACAGTATTTACATTATGCGGACTATTGTCCTCATCTTTGTCGCCATATTTATCACAACGTTTCGGATATATATAGACAGACTCTGAAGGATCGGTACGGACCCGATATACCAAAAATATGGAGAAAAATTGAGAAATCCTACCAGAAACTGGCACGAATATCGAACCATCTGACATTTCTACACCGATTCAGAGACCTACAACTCATCCCTTCAGGCTTGGCACCAAGACTTCCCATCAATTCAAGGAGAGCTCGTCGGGTCGCAGAGAAAGCGGGACACGCCCTTGTCCGAGAGAGAATCCAGTACAATCGTTGGATAAAACATCGACTACAAGCTCATATCTCCCAGACGCTCGAGGATTTCTTCAACAGAATTACTAATGAAGAAGACAAGAGAAGGATCCAAAATGACCTGGATAAATCCTTCAGACATGAATTTGATGTAGTCAAGGCTCGCCAAGTGCAAAAATTAAATAGATTGAAAGATCAGAAGGTGACACACAAGGTCCATCACCCCCCAGTGAAAGCAGTAGTCAACATCAGCCAGTATCAGCTGAGTTCCTCTGAGGAGTCAGTATTGAATAAGGGTCTCAACTTCGCCACAACCCTCAGGCGGGTGCCATACTTGGACATCGTTGCCAGAGTCGAGGAGGTGGCCTTGAACTTCCCTCAGGCTCAGACGGATGAACTAAGATGGAAGGTAAGACAGACCTTGGAGAGAGCCAAGCTGCTCAGGTCTAACATAACAAAACTGGAGAGGCTGGCGATTGGATCCCTACAGAGGAACGAAAACATCATCATACTACCGGCTGACAAAGGTAATGCGACTGTAGTGTTTGACAAATCAGAGTATACAAGAAAACTGGAAGACCTCATTAGCAGTGGTAGCTACAGCAAAGTGAAAAAGGATCCTACTATGAAAACGGAACGCAAACTGTCACAGATCCTAATCAAGAACAAGGATCACTTCGCACCCAAGACGTATAGGCAGTTATCGCAGCGTTACACCAAGCTACATCACATATACGGTCTCCCTAAGATTCACAAAGACGGTATTCCACTCAGGCCGATTGTTAGTTGTACCACACTCTGAGTCGCTTCCTTGTAGATATAATTGACCCATTGATCGGAAAGTCTCCTTCATATGTCCGAAACTCCCCACACTTCGTGGAAATAATCAAAGATGCTCCCATCCTATCCAACCAGATGGTGAGCTTGGACGTGGTGAGTTTGTTCACCAAGGTACCGACGGAGGAGGCACTCTCAGTAGTCAGAGACAAATTGACCTCTGACTCTTCCCTAGAAGAACGGACCAGTATTCCAATAGATAATCTGATGGAGATGTTGACTTTCTGTACACAGACAACACACTTCGGAATGGGATCACACATATATCGACAGGATGAGGGCTTAGCAATGGGCTCGCCATTATCACCAGCAATGGCGAGTATATACATGGAATACTTTGAAGAAATGCCATTAGAATCTATATCGCTAAAGCCTACCATATGGTTATGGTACGTAGATGACACCTTCATACTCTGGCCACACCAGGAAGATGTCCAGGTTCTACTGGACTATGTGAACTCAATAAGACCTTCGATACAGTTCACAATGGAGAAAGAGAGTAACAACGCACTCCCATTCCTGGATGTACTAATATCTCGAACAGAGCATGGGTTCAAGACATCCGTATACCGTAAACCAACATTCACCGGACAGTACCTCAATTTCAACTCCCACCATCCATACAGCGTAAAGAAAGGGATCGTCCGTTGCTTACAACACCCAGCAAAAGTCATAAGTGGCGACCCAGAGATGTTAGATAAAGAATTGGTCAGTATAAGTAGTAGCCTACAACGTAACAACTACCCTGAGTACATGGCAGCAGCACCTCAAAACTGGGATAGGCGGGTACAAGAGGAGGGGGGGACAACAACACTCAGAAAACAGTCTGCCTGCCTTATGTGAAGGGGTCATCAGCGAAAATACCAAGGATCTGCGGTCCATATAACATCAGGACAACCTTCAAGATATCTCTCTCGAGTGAGACCCCCCCCATACAGGAGAACATGACTAAAGACTGTGTGCATGCTATCCCGTGCAGCTGCGGAAAGGAATATAAAGGGGAGACAGGCCGCCCCCTCAAGGTAAGGCTTCAAGAACACCAGAAAGCTGTAATACCAGGGGAAGTAGAAAAATCAGGCGTGGCTGACCACATATGGAGAGAGAAGGGAGATCACCGTCCCCTGTGGGATCATGTTGAGATCATAGACAGGGAACACCATTGGAAAATTCGTAAACTTAAGGAATCAGCACATATGCTAGACCCGAAAAATCTCCTGAGCCGACCAAGCATAGAAATAAATACAATATGGGAACCAGTAATAAGGAGTGCCAGAGAAAAGCAATGATAACAAAGTTGCAATATGAGCTCTGGTAAAAACATGGAATGATAACAGCAAAATTGCAATATGAGCACTGGTAAAAATGATGCTGAAAACATTAGGTTTATAATACCCAGATGTCCTCAAGGACACATGGCATAGTGGATAAAAGCGTTGGTTAGATCCAGTGACAGACCCAAAGAGTGTGAGTTCAATACCCGGTTAAGGCAGTGGAGAACTTTCAAAAGGAAAATTAGCAGGAGATAACTGATAACTGACATCCATCAAACATGGCACGTGGAAATAGAACAGTCTGCCCAGTGATCGAAATAAAGGGTTCAGTTCGAAATTCCAACCACCGGAGCGTACAACGGCCGAAACGTTGTGATAAATATGGCGACAAAGATGAGGACAATAGTCCGCATAATGTAAATACTGAACTATATATATTATAATTTTATCATATAGACAAAACCATTTTACTCGCTACAAAGATGCAACTTAGTTTCAGTGCATATCAACTGCATATCTGATGCAAATACGGATGGCGCAATATTTTTCTAATCCCAGCAAATTTCTTCATACAAAAATAGATCCATATTACTGCACACCATTGAAAATGACCTAATCTGAGGGAAAAATACAAATCGATTACACCCTGTTATTCCAGTGGGTGTAAAACTGATTTTATCGTCAAAGAAAGGAAACTAAAAGTGGTCGTTTCAATTAATTTGCACAAAGGTTTGTGTGTGTGTGTGTGTGTGAGTGTGTGTGTGTGTGTGTGTGTGTGAGTGTGTGTGTGTGTGTGAGTGTGTGTGTGTGTGTGTGTGAGTGTGTGTGTGTGTGTGTGTGTGTGTGTGTGTGAGTGCGCGCGCGCGTCTTAGCTAACACACTTCGTTCAAAAATAAAACTGGGTTTTTTATAATAAAACTATACTTGCTCACAATATAAGAGAAAAAAAACATATTTGCACAAGTGTGTGTGTGTTGTAGCTAACGCACTTCGTTCAAAAATAAAAGATTAACAATGGAGCTATATTTGTCTTCTTAGAAATGAATAAATATATATACACAGACATTCTATTATTTTGTTACTGATATCCACGCCTATAATCTTTATACTTCTAATTTTCATATTTGGACTGGCGTGCGTAAAAGCTCAGTCACCAATATAAGAAGCAATTTGATGATCTCTCTGCCAAGGAATCTAAACTCATGATAACCTATTCCTGAGGGTCTGTACGACCAATGACGGAGCTGTAAATTCTACGACACATAATGAGGAAAGAAGGCTTAGAAAATTTAATACTCACAGTACGGATTGAAGGCATGAGAGACATAAAAACAACGCATAATATAGTTAGTGAGCGTGACTTAATCGATGGCTTAAGATATGGGAGTAATAAGAAAAAGACAAAATTTATTAAGGGCTACAAAGGATAGGAAATCGGGGTGAAGATTTGGTTTCGCCCATTTTTGACGAGACGCGATAGTTGTTTTGAACTTTGTAAGAGGCAAGGTAAATTCCTGTTCTTCAGGTGCTACTTAGTATTTATTGATTCTTTTATCTCCGTTTCTCATTTCCCTTGCTTCTTTCCCATTCTCTTCGAGATCGTGTTTTCAATTTATGTACGATAGTGACAAGAATCTTACGCATCTCATTGACTCCTCTTTATCGGCGCCCTGTCAAGTGCGGGATGTTCACACTCGTGTCACTTGTCTCAGAAAAATAATCGGTGTGGCAGCAATCTTCATTTATTTACACACCTTGCCTCTTCTCAACTTTCAACTGGATTTTGCACATTCGCCAATGCTACAAAGATAACCTGCGTAATAATTGTCTTAGCTTAATTGGCTGCCATCAGAACTTTTTTTATGAAGGCCTATATTAAGTGACTAAAAACAATAGCACGAGTCTTGTGGGTGTAACTGAGTAAAGGAAATTCTTCGGTAGCCATCGATGGTTGTGCTAGCAAAAAGTTACAAGTCATCATAACCGAGCGTATGACCTTGTTCAAGAAATGAATCAGGCCGGATTACGCGCTTTCTCACAGAAACTGTAACTAACGTCCGTATAGATGCAGTATAAACCACAGATGTTGCTCTGCGTCACCTTTTCTTTGATTTAAAGGGATACAACTCTCTAACTTAGTAGCTCATCATCTTCTTCTATATAATAAATGTGAATGTCAATGTGTCACCGTGTCACATTCTTTCAATTAAGGGATATAACTTTCTAACTCTCAGTATCTCGTCTTCTTCTATATAATTAATGCGAATGTCAGTGTCTCACTGTGTCACACTTTTTCAACTTTACTCCTACAGGCCGTATCCTAATATACCATACCATTTTGGAATCAGGCCGATTCCGTGAACAAATTAAAATCATTCCGGGCTGGATCCGGACCTGCGATCCTGAAATTTTGGATTCCCAATTTTTCATTGCTGTAACTGTTTTCGAGTTCCGCCATCTTGGCTTCTACTGATAAAATTAATTAAAGAGACCCAACTGTCTAATTTTCAATAGCTCATTTACAAATAAAAAAAAATATTATTCTCAAAAGACAGTGTTTCAACTGTGTTTTCAACTTTATTTCTAGAGGCCCTAAACCAACCTATCATACCATTTTGGAAGCTGGCGGATTTCATGAGAAAATTAAAAACATTCTGGTCTGGATCCGGACCGGCAATCCTGAAATTGCAGATTTCCAAGCAGTGATTGTTTTTGTCCATTTTTTACGTGATTCTTTGCGACGAATTTTTTGTACGATAACAATTTTATAACTTTGAAATAAATTTGGGAATAATCAAAATGATTTGCGATATCCAACGAAAGTCACCCATAAAAGAAAAATAGTTTTTTGCACAGAAAGTAAGGCCCTATGCACATCAAATTGTCTTTAAATTAAGTGACGACAGAAGAATTATTGTTGAACTTTTATAAGTTAAGCTTAAATATTAATGCAAATCTTAAATGCATCAATCAATTTTGAGTTCTTCTTCTCATATATATATATATATATATATATATATATATATATATATATATATATATATATATATTTAAAACGAATGAAACTTGACCAAAGCACACTACCGTTGTTTCGACCTCTACGGTCTCCTCAGGTGGTTTGTTCATCAAATCAACTACATGGCGCTTAACAACTTAAGCACTTTCGAAACTGGAAGTAGTGTGTGGAGAAGAAAAAATTCTAACGTTAATCGGGTTCAAACATATATGTATGTATGTATGTATGTATGTATGGCTGTGCGTGCGTGTGTGTGTGTTAATCGTATTCTTCCACCCACTACACATGAACTTCGGTTGACTTTTTTTCAAAAATATAAATCCCCAGAAAATAAATTTTCTAGGTCTAGCGTCTAGACTACCTGTTATTTTTTTTTTAACAAAAATATTATCTAGATAAACCATTTTGTAAATTTAAATCATTTATAATTTCGGTTTGATGAGACAGGTATTAAATCTTACTTATCATTTATAACCGAGATTTCGATGATGTTTTCCTTTGAGATAGATAGATAGATAGATAGATAGATAGATAGATAGATAGATAGATTTAAAAATTATAACATAAGTATGTTATAATATCACTACAAAAATAGCCATTTTGTTTTAACACTTCTGGTGCCTTGTCAAGTGATTGAGTTGATTGTAAAATAAAAAGATTTTAAAGTGTTCAAATCAACTACTACCCCACTAGAGGAAATATTTTTTTTTGTAAGATGTAAAAGACAATCAAATTACAAGGATATGATAATTGAAATAATGCAAAACGGAACTTACATACAATTTATTAATGCTTTAAAATTAATATTAGATGTCATAGGAAATCTGGATAACTAATTAATTTCCAATTTATTATGTAATTAGAAAATAAAAGTTACGAATATTATTACGAATATTCGCATCATAATGGTTATATAGAGCAGGGGTTTTCAAAGTTTTGACTTGCGGACCCATTTATATTCTAGGCTTTACGTTAGGGAACCCCTTATAAACGCTTATGAAATTTATACATAAATATTTGCTGAATATAACATATAATTTTGCATTAATGCAAACGCCTAACAGCCAATGAGAAAGCCGGAAATCACAAAATAGATCCAAAATTCAAATCCTTTGGTTCCTTCTCTGCATGAATAGAATCCATTATCTTTATCAATTTAAGATACAAATTATATTAGTATATCAAATCTAGGAAATAGTTTATTGAATCAATTTATTTCATGATTGGCCTATAAGTTACTTATAAGCGCTTATAAGTTGCACGTCACCCATAAAAAAGTGTTTTCTGTCCACGGACTCCCTGTGGTCCGCGGACCACAGTTTGAAAACCCCTGATGTAGAGTATAATATTCTCATCAAGTTTAGAAAATTACAAAATTATTCAAAGGAAAAAACGGATAGATTATGCTTAAATTTCCATGTATTGTTCTTAGTAATATGTTTTCCGTCCGAATCTCAGAGGAAGTATGTGATGCAATATATGGCTAAAAATTAGTTACATTGACAGTGTTGTGGTTAGAGATTTAGTGGACGAGGGAGAAAGGTTTATTGGTGACAACAATGTAACTAATTTTGTAACCATATATTTTCACTTCTTACTTCTAGTTTCTATTATATAATAAATATTTAGTTTTCAACACAATATCCTTACTGCTATTAACTACGAGTCAGGATACATCATCTATACCTTCAGTACAATGCGCATGATATACGCTGATACATCATCTATACCTTCAGTACAACGCGCATGATATACGTTGATACGTTATATTTATTTATATAAGTGTTATATTTATTTATATCAGTGTTATATTTATTTATGTAAGTGTTATATTTATTTATATAAGTGTTATATTTATTTATATAAGTGCTATATTTATCTATATAAGTGTTATATTTATTTATATAAGTGTTATATTTATTTATATAAGTGCTATATTTATCTATATAAGTGTTATATTTATCTATATAAGTGTTATATTTATTTATATAAGTGTTATATTTATTTATATAAGTGCTATATTTATCTATATAAGTGTTATATTTATTTATATAAGTGCTATATTTATCTATATAAGTGTTATATTTATTTATATAAGTGTTATATTTATTTATATAAGTGTTATATTTATTTATATAAGTGCTATATTTATCTATATAAGTGTTATATTTATTTATATAAGTGTTATATTTATTTATATAAGTGCTATATTTATCTATATAAGTGTTATATTTATTTATATAAGTGTTATATTTATTTATATAAGTGCTATATTTATCTATATAAGTGTTATATTTATTTATATAAGTGTTATATAATCTAATAAATATTTGTATGAACATTGTGTTTATACATGTTTATCCTAGCAAGCAATTCAAGTCAAAAAATGAAGAGAAAATAAATAGAAATAATAAAAAAAAAATAACATTTTGATGGCCGGGAATGTCTGTTTTTAAATGATGCTGCCAACTTGAAAAAAAAACGCCGATGTTTAGCGAAAAATGGTATCTGTTAAAAGACATGCAAATTCCCAGAAAGGGCACTGCGGGCGGGAGACTTCGAAGAAGTCATCATCTGTCGCGAACATCCTGAAATTTTAATAAGGCTCCTCTGGTAAAAATGAAAACTTGTGGAAAGATAGCAATTGGACTGGTCGGCTGCTGTAAAGAGAAAATATGACAAAAAATGTTGAGGCGAGAAAGAAACACAGATTTGATGGCAAATGAAAGAAAATAAGAGGAAATTCTTGAATACGAAGCAAATATTGGAAAAGAATGCATTGAGATCAAATCTGCCACAGAAAATAAAGGAAAATTATAAAATATAAGAAAACAAATCTTATTGAAAAAAATAAAATAAATATTAAATTACAAATTGTTGAAATAAAATGGCAAAACAGAATAAAAAAAACGCTGATATAAAAATGAATCACGTTATGTTATTTTTACTTTTTATTGAAATATACAATACTGTGCCATTCTTCTCTATCTGTCGTGTCCCTTCAGGACGTAGGGGACCATGGCTCTTCACAACTTCCTGTCACTCATAGATCTTAATAATTTTTGACTTTCTGTTATTACTCCTAAATCCTGTTCTGTCATCCATTGACTCAAGCCCGTTATGTAGGTTATGTGTTCTCTTCCTCACTCTGTCTTGCCTTCAATCTGCCCTGTGAGTATCAGATTTTCCAAGCCCTCCATCCGCATTATGTGCTGTAGAAAATTCATATTAAATGACATTCTGCTAGTCGTAATGACAGTGGTGATATAAACCGTTTCCATTCAGAAAACATTTAACTTTCACTGACCGAAACAGCTTTACAGTTGGTTCAAGTTCATGAAATCTTTCTATTAAAACAAGTTTTCATAAAAATAGACTTCCCAAGTCCATTAACTGTTATCGCTCTTTCTAGTTCTGATGAAGGTTTCCTTTCTAACCTTTTCTTTAAAAAGGAATTGTATACACATCTTCTCTCTACAAAACATCTATGGCGTGTAATTAAAATTAATTGAAGATTTTCATAATAATATTTCATAATAGTATAATAAATAAAATTTAAGTAATAATATATTACATAATATTGTAATATATATATATAATAATGTAAAATTGTATAATTTAATATAATAAAGTTATAATAAACATTAAAAGCAAAAATTCAATTAATATTGATTGGCTCCATGCATTCCAACCAACTCTCCAAAAATTTAAATACAATGTCAATCGCTATCTACTGTCCTTCAGATTACTCTTCTCTCTTTCCGCTCTTTAGTAATGTTTCTGTTCCTAATTCTTCCGACCCCGTAACCTCTTGTGTCTTAGTGGCTGTACTGGCTTGCTTTCGGTGAAATCTATTTTTGTTTTATTTCAAATGTTTCAATTTTTTTCCCAATAAATTTCATGAAGTGTTTTACTAGCAACGATCAATCAACAGCACGATGAGCCTGTATATTGCTCAAATATTATCAGAGAATTTACTATAGAAAATTATCAAATCGATGGCATGGAAGAAAGGGATCATTGATTTGGTCAGAACGATCAATTGATATCACACCTCTCCTTAGAGTTTTAATGGGGGGGCATAGTAAGAACGAAGTTCAAAGAGGAAAATTTGAAAAATTCGAGATTTAAAGAATTTCATTAATGAAAACTTGTGGAAAAATAGCAATTGGACTGGTCGGCTGCTGTAAGGAGAAAATATGACAACAAATGTTGAGGCGAGAAAGAAACACAGATTTGATGGCAAATGAAAGAAAATAAGAGGAAATTCTTGAATACGAAGCAAATATTGGAAAAGAATGCATTGAGATCAAAACTGCCACAGAAAATAAAGGAAAATTCGCTGAGACAGACTAGACGATGTACGTATATGAATATCATTATTCGGTTTGAAATAGACACCCGGCCCTGCCTTGGCTCTTTCCGAGGGTGACTGATAGGTTGATACAAATTCTTAACCCTTCTTGGAATGGTTGCTTCAGCCGTTTCCATAGTAATTACATCATTGAAGATTTCATGAAAGACTGAACAGTTTATCTCTTGCTGGTTTTAATGGTTGTTTGATTTGGTAAATCACAATATTTCATTTTATTGTCGTTTTTCTATTGGGTTTAACAGATGACAGTAGCTTTATTTATATTATATCAACATCTATCATTCACTCTCCATATATATATATATATATATATATATATATATATATATATATATATATATATATATATATATATATATATATATATATATATATAAGTGTTGTGGTAGGATCCACCTAATTTGCATAGTGGAGTACCGACCATATAAATATGGTTGGTACCGGGGAGGAATCAGGAGATTGAACCAGAGACTCTGCACGACTGCGACTCAGTTAACACATTCTCCAGGAACGGTCTTCCCAGGAATATACAAAAGACTATATGTAAATATTGTGTAAACTTTCTTGTTTCAATACATTTTGTTCTAAGTACATTTTGTGTTGCATTATTATTCCATGCATTAGTCAAGTTTCAACAATAAGGCAGGATGTGTGTGTGTCTAACGAATGCACAGACTAGAGGATGCACGTATATGAATATCATCATTCGATTTGAAATAGACACCCCGGCCCTGCCTTGGCTTGGCTTCTTTCCGAGGGTAACTGATATGTTGATACAAATTGTTAAACCTTACGCCCCTTATTGGACTGGTTGCTTCAGCTATTTCTATAGTAATTAATTCTACGAATGAATATGCTTATAAAGATGCGTAAACTTCAAGATTAGTTATTCCAAAAATTTTGCTTGAGGATGAAACAGGGCTTGATACTTCAATTCAATTTAATTTTTATAATTATATTGAAGTTTTTGACTCTTATTTTGAAACATGAGAACTCTTATGTAGCGAAGGAATCAAATTTTAATATATATATATATATATATATATATATATATATATATATATGGGTATGTGTGTCATTTTTAGTGGCGACATGTGCTTGACTCACAATCTCTTTTTTTCGTTAAACAGTGCTCTAAGAACAGCCGACTTAAATTAAAAAGTCTTATCAAAGCAGAAGTGTGCCTCCATCGGGAATCGAACGTGCATTCCATTTTTTTTTCATGCAGGTTCCATTCATGTTGGAGGCACAATTTTCTTCAGTAGAAATTCTCAATTTAGGTCGGTTGTAATTAATTTCACTGTTTAATAAGAAAAAGCAGGGATAGCAATTCAAATATGGGTACCCAGTAGGAATTAACTTTATAGCAATAAGATATATATATATATATATATATATATATATATATATATATATATATATATATGTATGTGTGTGTGTGCGTGTGTGTGTGTGTGTGTTAGGGTGGTGCAAAAATAATGACGTAATAATGTCGTTTTTTGACGTATTTTTTAAAGTCAGAAAACGACATTATTACGTCAATATTTTTGCACCAACCTAATATATATATATATATATATATATATATATATATATATATATATATATATAATTCTTATTGTAGACGCTCCGTTTTATTTATTAAGTTTTCCTTTTGTCTTTATATATATATATATATATATATATATATATACACACACACACACACACACACATATATATATATATATATATATATATATATATATATATATATATATATATATTTCTCAGAATAAGCCTTGAAGACAATTTGAATAAAAAAGACAATTGAAAAAAATATTTCTTTGTTACTGCCGACGCGTTTCGTCAATCCGACTTCAGTGCAAATTTAAAAGCGAAATGGTTTTTTTTTTTAGTTGTATTAAAATCAAAATATTAAGAAGGGAATGCTCCTTTTGGATATTGGTAACTTTTAAGACATCTTTCTTAAAACAAAAACCAGCTATATTCAACAAATTCTCTGGTGACTCTAGAATAGGCTTTCTGAAAAGTATTTAAATCCTCAGTTACTACACTAAAGAATCACACGACAACACAATTTCAAAACAGAAGACATATCATTGCGCTCACGTGACGAAACAAACCTTCAGGATTCAAAATTGAAATTAATTCAAAAGATGTGTAACTGCACACATAGTTTGAATTCCATCGAATTCTATTATATCTGCCTTCATAATGACAGAAGCCATTCAAAAGACTGGAATCTTAACAAGAACTAACCGTCAACATCAAGATACGAAAACTGATTCGTCAAGAAAAATATATTTAAAATCAACTTAATGGAGATGCTACATAAGAAATTGATTGATTGACTTATTTAAACCAGAAAATATTTTTTACATAGTAACAATTTTTTGAGATAATAAAAATGTACTTGTACAAGTCCTACTAATTAAATTATGTTTAAAATCGACTTAAAGTAGATACTACGCAAAAAATTGATTAATTGATTGAATTTTACGGCTTATCACCCCACTGAAGGTTAATTTAAACCAGAAAATATTTTTTAGAATGTAAGAATTTTGGGAGATAATAAAAAAGTACTTATTCAAGTCCTACTAATTAAATTATATTTAAAATTGGCTTAATGGAAATGCTACGTAAGAAATTGATTTTTACGGCTTATCTAGCCATTGAAGGTTATTTAAAGTCAGAAAATATTTTTACATTGTAACAATTTTTTCTTTGAGATAACACTTCTGAGAACACACATGAATATTCATTAGGTCATTCAAAACAAGTGGAGGACACAAGGTGCCATGATTCAAAGTCTGGTAAAGCGAAGGTAAGCGAGTAATATTCAATATATATATATACATATATATAACGTCATCTACAGACAGATTGTTTCGCAGCTCATCAGTGTGGCTAGACATCCGGTTGCCTCTAGCTCGGATCGAAACCCGACTAAATTGGTATCAGCCAGAGATTCTACCACTAAGCCGTCGGCGCACGGCAGGGAAGCCGGTGGATTTTTAGCGTATTTATTTCTAGAAACACGCCTAGTGACTGACAGTGACTCGATTCGCTATGCGAAGAGTCTCGCTATATATAAGCTATAAAAGTCACTGTTTACAAACCCAAACCTACTCCCTAGAGAGCTCAACCGAAATTGATATTTATTTCAGGAGCCAATATATATATATATATAATATATATATATATATATATATATATATATATATATGTGTGTGTGTGTGTGTTTGTGTGTAATAAATAAATATCGTTTAAATTGTGATCAGATTGTGATGGTTTTGTATGTATTTATGTATATGGTGTAAATCTTCTAAAATATGAGGTAATGGATTTAACTGTTTTCTTTCGATTTTTCAACATTTTTGGTCATGTATTTTGGCTATGGAAATATATATATATATATATATATATATATATATATAAAATACAAAATAAATATATATAATAAATATATATATAATATTATAATACACAATAACATAATAATAGACCATAAATATAATATAATAATAATATGCATAATATAATAATACACAATAAAAATATACAATAAATATAACATAAATGTATGTATATATATATATATATATATATATATATATATATATATATATATATATATAAATATATATATATATAAATAATACACAATATATAATATATTTATATGATACATTTATGCATAAATATATGTGTCGTAAATGGTGGGTGAGTAACAAAAAAGAAAAATTTCAACGTAACTCTTTCCATTCCGAGAAAGATCTTCAGATTAATATCGCTTTTATTGGCGGAATTAGTCATATATTCTTATATATAAAATGGCTGATAGTGAGAAAAGCTGATGTCTGTGGATATATATATATATATATATATATATATATATATGTATGTGTGTGTGTGTGTGTGCGTGTCTGTGTGTGTCTGTGTGTGTATGTCCGTGTGTGTGGGTTTAATTAAAAATGAGTGACAAGTTGCTGAGGTTATGTTTTTTATTGTTTTTTCTTCTTCCGTGAATGAAAGAGAATTTTTTTCTGAGATGAGTTTGGGTTTCTCTTGCCAATGTTCTCAATATTCTGCATTTTCGCTTTCCGTTTCCATTCGTAACATCAAAATTCTTCAAATATGTTCTTGCTGATCAGTTCACCTTTTCATACTCATTTCCGTTTTAATTTTTATCAAATCTCTTTTTTTTTGTAACATCTTTAAATTTTTTTTTTCTCTTGTACGTATTTTGCCAATGTTTTTAATTTCCTTCTTGAATATTCTCTGATCTGAGTTCAACGTTTTTTTGCAATTCCCTACGTTCTCTCTCCATCACGCAATAACTTCGCATTATATTTTCTCTTGAAGTTAAATATTTCTTATGACCCATGACAAGTTTAATATATCTTAAATAAAAAATAAATATTATATATATATGCTTATATATATATACATATATATATATACATGCTTATATATATACATGCTTATATATATATATATATATATATATATATATATATATATATATATATATATATACATATATACATATATATACATATATATGCATACATATATACATATATATACATATATATGCATACATATATATGTATATATACATATATATACATACATATATATGTATGTATATATATACATACATATATATATATACATAAATATGCATGTATATATATACATATATATATATACATACATATATATGTATGTATATATATACATATATAAACATATATAATTTATGATATATATGTTATATTAAATATATTGCAGATTTATGAATATATATATATATATATATATATATATATATATATATATATATATATATATGTTAAAGAATGAATGTATTTATTATTAATCCTGTTTTTATTACTTTAAACATATCACAATGTTTGAATTAATATATATATATCTATATACATATATTACTTCAAACGTTGTTATACGTTTGAAGTAATAAATATATATTATTTTAAATTGCTTTTTAGCTAAATTGGTAGTGACACCGCTAAAAAGTGATTTCTCTGTTGGAATAGAAGGAATATGTGTTCGATTCCTGTCGAGGCACAATTTATTTTTTAGGACTTCGCAGCCTAAGAAGTTTGTTATTGAATTCACGCGTTAAGAAAAAAACAGAGATGGTAGTAGAAACACTGGTACCGTCTAAAAATTACATCAATAGCAATAATAATAATAATAATAATATATATATATATATATATATATATATATATATATATATATATATATATATATATATATATAGATACATGTATCTAAGTGGACATTTCGTCTTTTTAAATAGCATATTTTCGAGTACCAGACTTGCTGTTTCTACAATCTATATTAAAGAAAATGTTCCCTTTGGGAGGATTCCGATCCAGACCGATAAATGAAGATAAAAAATCTAGAGACATTTATTCACATACAGGTATCCACTAAATATATAGGAATGTTGGAATAAGATTTGTATAATTTTTGTTAATCTTCAGCCAATAGAAAACCCAAGAGTCACTCATGTTATAAGACTACTGACTAAGTTAATATATTTTTCTTCGTTATCTGTTGATTTTACAGTGGCTTGGTATATTACATTGTCCCTTAAACGTCAAATGCTTGCAGAACAATTTAGTCCAACAACTCAGTTATTAGAACCAAACAGCAAAATTAACCCCACATATGATTTGATAATTGTCTAATGACCACCCACACGTTTTAGGAGAACCAAACACAGAGAACTGGTTTGCAAACGACGCTACTGAAGTTTTGAATTCAGCCTATCGTTCGGTTCAATACTCATTCGCCGTCCATTAAACAGTGGTAGAGGTTTATACCTTCTTTCTTGTTTATGACTGTTTTCTGTTTCTTCTAAATTCGTTGTATTCTCTTTCTTATTGACCTTATCGCCATGTTTGGGACGATATGATTAAAATAGACCGGATGTAACGGCATAATTATCCATCCCACTAAAAAATGTAATATCTAAAAAAAATAAAACATTAAACTAATTGAATTTATTTTTCCAGATTTTTCGATAAATGTTTTAGCCATCGTGAAAATCCTTTGAGTTATTCAGCTAAAAGGAGATGAGATCAGGTTAAAAAAATTTTTGTGTCACAATTTAGAGCTAAAGAGATCAATTAGAAAAGATCCAACTCAATTCATAAAACGTTTGGCATGTGAGAGAGGAGTTTCAGCTATGGCAGTCTAAAGATCAGTGAAAAAAAGACTTGGAAATGAAATTGTACGAGAAGTCTCTAAGGCACCTTTTCACTCCAGAAGGTTAGAGAGGGCGAAGATCATCTTGAATAAGTGTCGATATAAACTAAATAATTAGGCGTTAGCTACTGTATATGCCTGCGTTAGCGAGTATACACATTTAAGCGAAGAAATATTAGGTTGGTGCAAAAATAACGACGTAATAATGTCGTTTCTTGACGTATTTTTTAACGTCAAAAAACCACATTATTACGTCATTATTTTTTGCACCAACCTAATATCTATTTAATATAAGGGGTAAACAAAACAGTCCTCAATGTAGTTAGACAGAGGGATACCGTGTTGGTTCGTTAAGATTAAATGTTTAAAGGGATGGATAATCAATATGTAAACTAAAATATGTCAAGTGATATTCGGATAAATGATCTATCCAGAATTAATATACTTTAGGAGAGAGTTTTTTTTTTCCCCTGTGATTACAAGCTATAATAAGTTCAGCGTCTATTAATGCATAACGACTCACACTTTCCTTATTTAAATTTTAATCTTGTATCTTTATTTTTTTCCAATACCCCACTATCTACATTCTACATTAGCAATTTACGCCTTAATAATATATTAAGTTTATATTAACTTTGAGCTTTAAATCTCCGTATAATTTAGCGTTCCTCCCATGTGAACCCGTATTTTAAAAAAACAAAAAAACAACTGTAATAAGAATTTCATTCACCAGTTCATGCCTGATGACTTGGGAAAACCATCAAACTTAAAGTTGCACTACAAAATTAGGTATATGTATAATTATTAATATATATATATATATATATATATATATATATATATATATATATATATATATATATATATATGTATGTGCGTGTCCTATAAAGACATATATATATATATATATATATATATATATATATATATATATATATGTTGTGCATTCCGGGTTGAAATCCGGTAACAATAAATACTAAACGCCAGGAATGAATATATGAAAATAATGTATTAACGTAATAATACAAACTGGTAAAGCAGGTTAGTAGTTCCAGGAATACGGGTTAGTAGCAAAATATATATACAGTCTTTGGTATTGAACTATCGCTGTATGACTTCTTACTGAGTCTACGTGCTCGCTCACTACAACACTGTTACCTCACCCTCACTCTTCCGGTTACCTACAACCATTCACTCTGTCACTCTGGACTCGACCTTTCGGTCTTGCTCTCTCGCGTCTTCACGTAGCCGTAGTATATGTATATATTGTGTGAGTCCATTTGTGTAAAAAGGTGAGAACCCCTCAACAATATATATATATATATATATATATATATATATATATATATATATATGTTTCATTAAATAACATAGAGAAGTGTTGTGTATTTATTTTATGTAAATTCTTTTCATAACGTCTGATAAGCTTAAACATTATCATTAAACGAAGAAAGAAAATCACAATATTGATCCATATTTTTTAATCCAATCGAAGCTTTCGGCTTACATAAGCCATTATCAAAGATGACAATTACTGTACAATATATTAAGCAGTCTGTTTCTGTTTACATCGATGATTTCCAAGCAACGATAAACACGTGCATATAAGACGCTGGAAGCGAAAATCGCACCGCATCTCATGACGTCACACATGACAACGCGAGAGTGAATTCGAGAATTATTAAGTGTGGGAAGCCATTGGTTTAGACCAATTGCTTCTGTTACCAATTATAGACATTTAACGATATTTGTGGAGATCTCATAGTTGATTTTGTTTAGGTTAGGTTTCAACTGTTTTTTGTATATAGCTTCAAGAATTTTTAGCTATATACATATATATTATTATTATTATTAATATTATTATTATTAATATTATTATTATTATTATTAAAAGACATGAAATCTAAAAATTTCTAGACGAATAGAAGTTATTTTCAGTTGAAAAAACTGACTTTCGATTTGTTGACCTAATTCAAAATACAGACTACGGAAAACATGGATACATCAATTGTGACAACTAAAGACGCATGGCAGGAAAAAACAGAGAAAAAGAAAAGAAAAACAGAAGTAAAAAAATAATTTGGTATACATCCCCATGCAACCAAATGGTAAAGAATAAATTAGGACAAAAATTCTTTGCGTTAATCGTTAAACATTTTCCTAAAGATAGTAAACTCAGTACTATTTTTAATAAAAATACACTAAAATTAAGTTACAGCTGTACTGTAAACTTAGAGAAAATTATTAAGAAACATAATGCTAATATCTTGAATAATCACTTGGACCAAACCCAAAGAAATTAAGATAATATAAAAATAAAAAGAGATGAAGATAAACAAAAATTATGTAACTGTAGAAATCCTCATAACTGTCCTCTACAAAATAAATATCGCAAGGAATCATTATTATACTAATGCAACATCTCATCTATTGAGAATCCCGAAAACATAAAAATCTATAATGGTGGTGCAAAAATAATGACGTAATAATGTCGTTTTTTGAGGTCAAACAATACGTCAAAAAACGACATTATTACGTCATTATTTTTGCACCAACCTAATATATAGGTTGCACTAGGCATGAGTTCAAAAAAAGATTTAATCAACATCAAAGTTCATTTAGGATAAATAAATACCGAAATCAGACGTCCCTATCGAAATATTTCTGGCACTTAAAAGAAACCAATAAAACATCTACAGTAAAATGGAAATTAATAAGAAAAGCTAGAATATGTAAGTCATTAAATGACTCATGTCTTTTGTGCATAAATGAGAAACTAGATATTACTAAGTTTATATAAAAAATAAAAATTTACTGAATCAAAGAAATGAAATAGCTATTCTTTGCCAACATTGTCAGAAATTTTCCTTAAATAATATTTAAAAAAATAAATAAAATAATTGGGAGCTGGTAATATACATACTTATATTTGATATATAATAATATTATTTAAATAATTTAAGTAACTCTATTACATTTATTTGTTTTAAAAAGAAATATAGTCTATTAGTAATTAAGAGTAAAAATATAATTTTAAAATTGTAGTTGAATATAACGTATTCTAACCCAAACACCCCCTTTAAAAAGAATCTTTATATATACGAGTACGAATTTAACGGGAAAAATGCCGAAAAACTTTTTATCCTTGATTAAAAAAAAAAACAGACGACATGCCGACGGATGTCATAACTCGTTGAAAAATGCACCTCTACCCTACCTAGACGTAACCTCATTTTCGAAAGTAACTCATAATTGATGCAATAATAGTTAATAAAAATAAACACACTACCGCCCCTAAGGATACAGAGAAATCCAAGCATTTAGGCTTGGATTTCTCTGTATCTTTAGAAACAAAAAATTATGAATTGTATGTGCATTTAAAACTCAGTAAATTTAAAAATAAGTTATTCCAAAATTCGCTTGAAGAAGAAATAGAACTAATGCTTTAATTTAATTACAGAATTAAATTTGAAGTTTTTAGCTTCGGTTTTTGAACCATGGTAATTCCTGTGTAGCGAAGTAACCCTATTTTTAAATCAGTTAATTTATAATATTTATGCTCTGTAAATTTACATTGAGCACTGTTTTGTAAAAATAAAAATATCAATAATAACACCGGATTATATATCTTACTGCTCTTTCTTTTACTATATATATATATATATATATATATAGCGACAATTTATTCCTATATGACACATCCACGCTTTCACTTTCTCTCTCCCCCTGTCTCTCTCTCTCTCTCTTTCTCCATATATATATATATATATATATATATAGAGAGAGAGAGAGACGAAGAGAGAGAGCAAGAGAGAGACGGAGAGAGAGAGCAAGAGAGAGCGAGAAGAAAGAAACAAAGACAAAAAAAGGAATGATGGTGACAGGTTATATTCATATTTACAATCATGTACTGGTAGCATCTACGATATTTACCTAACTGTTAATTAAAACTTTTCATAATAAAGAATGACTCTCATAGAAAAACATCAACTAAGATCTCTCTAATAATCGTGTAACTATACGTGGTTGGCTGAAATATATATTTATTAAAATGTCTAGACAGTTTAAGAATTCATACCATCGTAAGGAACTTTTTTTTCAATAGATTGAACGTCTCAGATAAGGCATCAACGCAAACATCGATTATTTTTCTTTCTCGTCTTTATTCTAACATTTATTCTTTATGAAGAAAATAGTTAATTAACTTTCAAACAACAACTTCTAAATAAATACAGAAGTATATACGAGAGGCTGTTGAAAATTTCGCAGCCCGGCCATGAAGTCATTGTGAAAAAGAAAATAAAAACATATCTGATGTCCTTTGATCAAATTCTGGGTGGGTGCCCACTTTCCCAAAACTGGTCAAAATGGCAAACAAGAGAATTTTGTAGGAATTTATCCACACGTGCACCGAAAACGGAATGTGAGACAATGTCGAGTTTAATCTGGGTGCAATGTGTCTATGACCTTGGGATGAAATATTTTTCAAGACCACTCGGCACGTCACATTATGGGGACTCTTTAGGAGCTAGGTAATCACTTTAGCTTCCTCGAGGGTGAGATATCGATTGGGAGACGGCCTCCTGAAACTTGGGGGACGGCTTCATGAGACTCGGACCCATTATATTAAAAGTTAACCATCTGACCCAGCTGAGACAAATGATTTTCTAAGCGTAGCTTAGATGTGGCACATGGTCAAACCCAGCTTAGACAAATTGTAAAAATGCTTCTTGGTTGGGACCAGAACTTTTCACTATTACACAAACAAACACACATACGCGCGCGCACACCCAGCCACACAAACACACACGAGCACACACACACACATACATATATATATATATATATATAGTAAAGATAAAAAAAGTCTCTTGGTATATAATCAAGTGGATTCTAGTAATATAAAATATTAAAACTAATCCACGAAATAGCTCAATGTATTTATTAGGTTGGTGCAAAAATAATGAGGTAATAATGTCGTTTTTTGACGTATTTTTAACGTCAAAAAACGACATTATTACGTCATTATTTTTGCACCAACCTAATATTATTACGGAGTAATATAATTAATAAACAATAAAATCTAAAATTATCTTATATGGGGAATAGTCTATTTCGGCAGACGAAGATATCGGCCGTCTGTTTTACCAACCCCTGTGTGGACAGAGTTCATGTCTATGCAGTTAGGAGGAGAAAGAAGTAGAATTTAACTGGGAAAGCTTAAAAAAAACAACCTGTTGAAAAATTAATAAAGAATGTATACATTTCAATGTTTCAGTCAGACGAAAGACACGAGGCAGGGGTTAGGGGAGGGTGAAAGTATTTGTCTTAAAGGGAATATTAACTTCTTGACATTAATTTGGGCTTATATGAAGAATGAAATTTAAATTTGAAATTAAAAGAGGAATAAAAAGGTGCCTAAAAATTAATTTAAAATATATCGATAAAAAGAATTAACGTAATCAGAGTTGGGGAGATATTAAAGTAGGGGAAAGTTTATAAATTATAATTAATTAGTGTAACGAGGTTATAGAGGACGGAAATTAAATATAGAAATTAGAATTAATTATACTGTCGACATTTGAAGAGTTAGAGGGAAGTGAATATTATGGAAATATGGTTGCTAATTAAGTTAAACCTATATCATGGAATTTTGAATTTGTTTTATGTCGACATTTTAATACTAATTCATTCCTCTGATTCAATAGTTGTTTTTGATTATTATTTTATTATTATTCTAATTTTTTTCTTCTAAATGTAAGTCATGCCTATCTCTAAGTCGGTTAGGAGTACGTGCGGAACCTATAATTTTCCAAACTATCTCTGGGCTCAAAACTTTCCTCTTTCAATTCCCAAAATTTTTTGAAAGAGTTGTCTGGTGTTTTAGTTTAAGGTTTGAAAATGAGGGCCTATGAGTATAAAATCTCTGTTTCCATTCCCCCGCGGAGATTCCAATGTAAACATTACAATTTTTCATATTTTCTTTGGGGAAAATAGTCGCTTGATATATAACCTTGGTAGATTTGGATTTGCCCTCTACTGGACAGTTCTTTTTAGATCTACAACTACAGGAGGGTTCAATATCAGGTCTGTTGTTTGTCCCATAGAAATTTCTTAAAATATGGTTATTGTCTGAGTTAATAATTTTAAACATGTTGTTGGTGCAGCAGTGGGTAATCTTAATCGTTTTCCTATTGAAGATCTTACTTAGAGGGTTGTTTTTTTAAGTCTTTATTAACTTTAGAAAATACTGTCCAATGTTACTATTTGAGAGTTTGCATACGGCAGGGTTGAACCATATATTTTATATTTTTTCTGTGTCTCCATTTAACTTTAGATATTTCTATGTTTCTTATAGGGGTTAGATAATTTATTTTTAAAACCATTTTTTGAGCGCATTTTCATACGATCTTTTATTTTTATTAAAGATGTTTATGTTGGACGATAATCGACTAATCCTAATGCCGACAGTGGTGGGTATCTGTTTCACAATGGCATTGGGGTGATTAGAATTAACATTAATATAGGTCGGAGTTTCATTGACGTTATGTTATGGTTTAACCGGAGGTTAAGAGTGATGTCTAGATAATCAACTATTTTAAGGTTAGAGGAAATCTCAGTCCAAAATCCTAGTAATTTTAAGGCCAAAAGTTTCGAAACGTCTCATAATTCTTTATATTCTGATACCAAGGAGACACAAATTCCCGTAAATTTTTAAGGCACTCTTTCTGAAGAACTTTCAAATATTTTCTTTCGAAGAGTTAGAGGGAAGTGAATATTATGGAAATATGGTAGCTAATTAAGTTAAACCTATATTATGGAATTTTGAATTTGTTTTTATGTCGACATTTTAACACTACTTCTTTTTTAAACATTTTCTGTCCAATCCTTCTACCTAACCATTTTTAAGAAGAATATGTATTCTTTTTAAGCAACATGACATTGACCAATGAACCATCGAAGTATAAAAAGTGACACCTGACACCTAACACAAGGGATGAACAAGTGTTGTGTCTACACGTAATACAGAACCTCGCAAAGAACCAATTATAAATTGTATCTTAAGAGAATTTATTTTAATGTTTAATTGTATCTTCAAGCACATACTTATTTATTCCTATGTCTTTGCAGTTGTTGTGTATACAAAAATGCCAAAGATAAGACATTTTGACAAGTGAAAATAAGTGATTCTTGGAGAGCTTTTAGCTGAAAAATTGACATATCTCGGCATTGTGGGCAGCATTAACTTAATGTGGGTAGGTGGATTGGCCACAAGAAGTGGGAGGTCTGAGAATCTATCTACAGCAGATAAACTACATTTGAAAGCCATATCTACAAGAAATATAAAAAATAACAACAACAACAACAACAACAAAAAACTAACACAGCACATGATCCATCTACTGTTCACCGGAGCCATATGAGATTTTTTTTGATCGTTTTCACCCCATGCAAGGCCGTAAAGCCACTAAAACACAATGATTAATGGGTGCGGAAGAATTAGAAACAGAAACATTAATAATGAGCGGGAAGAGAAAAGACTACGCAGGAGGACTGTAGATAGCGATTGATATTGCTTTTAAATTTTTGCAGATTAAATTTTGCTGGAAAGCATGGAGCCGGAAAGGAGTTCCACAAACGAGAAGTGCGAGAAAAAACTGTTAACATAGGATTTACAGTTACATCTAGAATGCTCAACTGTAAAATGATGAGATCTCCATGCCAGTGTGTTATTGGGTTAAAATTCAAAAAGTCTATGTACCATAGCGAACAGTTCATCCAGACAATTACCATGAAAGTATTGATAGAAAAGACACAGGGAGGCAACCTTACGTCGGTGGTAAAGTGAATGAAGTCGAGCCGCCAGATCAGGACCAATAATATTGCTGATTCTTTTTAAGATTTTATCAAGGACCTCAAGGTAAATAGCAGAGGCACCAGTCCATATGTGGCAGCAATATTCTAAGCATGGACGAATGGTATACTCATAGATATGTACGATATATTCTGAAGGGAAAAATTGTCTCGCACGACACAGTGAACCAACTATTTTAGCAGCTGACCTAGCAACAGATTCAATATAATCTTTTCACTTCATGTCAGCTGAGAACGTTAGCATGATAAGACACATCAAGTTATTTTCCTGGAGGTTGACATAAGCCATGCTGAAGGGAAGCAGCGTGGGATCTCTCAGACGATTGAGGGAGAGAAGTATAGTTTTGGAGACGTTAAAATTAACCTTATCGAACTGATCAACCTTACAATCGAGACAGGAGAAAATGGCTTAGTCAAGATAGTCCGAATAGAAAGGTGGCTGTCTAGAAGCCATTGATAAGGAAAATAGACGAGAAATGCCAAATTTCACAAGAACTGGGCTGAAAATCGATGGTAACTGGTCTTTGTAAGTGATGAATCCATCTTCGAAGTATTTTAGTCTAAATCATCTGCTTCGACAATCATGTATCGAAAGATAAATGATCGCCTACGCGTGTATCCCGCATGGAAAATAACTGACTGATAGGAGAAACATCCTCTTGGGTGTCGGTTTCATAGAGCAGTGTTTCGCGGGAAGAAACTGTTCGGGTGGAACTTGCTTCATTAGTGGAGTAAGAATGGGGGTGATTTGCTACAATGTCAGTGACATGGCAGATCCTAGACGTGAAGATCTGAACTACCGGAACAAAGCAATATAGTTCGTCCGAGCACTCTCCAAGGTAGTAGCGATAGAGCTGTGAGAGACTTACCACGTCCTGACTGTGAGAGAGAGCTTAGATGGTGGGGAATAATTTGTCACCCAGAAGGACTCGGATACTCTTTTAGCCTGAGAATTGGGGACTGGACAGCTCCTGCCCAAATATGACAATAGTACTCCATTTTAGTCTTGATCTGGCTCTTGTAACGGTAGAGGATAGCACGAGGAGTCAGATACTTACTAGAGCGGTACAGAGAGCCGCCACTTTTCCCCCATCCTTTTCGATGTATCGTATGTAGGAGTTCCTCTTGAGGTCAAGTTTGAGTTTAAATCCCATTTGTATTTAGGTGTGTTTTTATTAGTCTACTTCCGACAGAATTACGTTTAATTCTATAATTTATTTTTCTTTATTAGGAATATGTTTTAATTTTAATATGTAATGATCACAAGGTCTATATTCAAATTCATAATAAATGACATGCTTTAATTCAAACTGATTAACATGTATTTTTTAACTAGCAATAATTGCTTTCGATTGAAAAAATATTTACACACTGTGAATAGCATCTCCGATGATCACGCGAGATTTAATCAAATGTTTCTCTCAACGTTAGAAACAATCTTAAAGCTTATAATTACACATAATTTTACTCTGAACTACACGTGCAAGCACACAGCAAAGCTAACAAGCTCATATATGTGAAATAACATATATATATATATATATATATAAATCGGGCTAAATTTCATCTGCCCGAATTTTCAATTAATACACTCCACTAAAAAAACTTTATACTGTAAGGAATAAATTATTTAAAATGGACATTTGAAAATAAGAAGATGAAATAAAAAAGTGTTCTTTGAAAAACAGGACATAGAAGTCATTAGAGAGTTTTAAAAGATTATTTATAAAATTAAATCCAGAAATACATTGTCTATTAAGCATGTGTCCAACTTGATAGAGTTCCCATCTATGCAACCAGAGTAACCACGTTAATTTCATTCTTTTTTACTTACTTTCCTTCTTTGTTTTTTTTTTCTTATATATATATATATATATATATATATATATATATATATATATATATATATATATATATATATATATATATATATATATATATATATATATATATATATAAAAATATAAATAAGCAAATATTTAAGTAAAAACTCTGTTTTATAATAAACAGTATTTACCAGCCTGAATGTCCAAGAAATTTTCGTAGAAAATATTCGTCCTCCGACAAGAATCGAACCTGTCTCCTATACGGAACCATCTTTTAGCCTGATGTGCCTTAACCTATCGAGCCACGGAGAAACGTTCGATCAGCAAGGTCCATTTTACTGCTTTTAAACTCCAATCTTCCATGAATCTCTCACGTACATTCATATCTGCTCAAAGCGTATCCAAATGTAAACAAATGACGTCACACATTATGAAACTGACAAAGTCTGACAATTGTTTTTAGACATTTTTATGTTTATACATTCTTTTTATAAATACAAATATTTAAGTAAATACTCTGTTTTATAACAAACAGTATTAAACAACATTTACCGGCCTGAATGTCCAAGAAATTTTCATAGAAAATATTCGTCCTCCGACAAGAATCGAACCCTTCTCCTATACGGAACCATCATTTAGCCTGATGTGCCTTAACCGATCGAGCCATGGAGAATAGTTCGATTAGCAAGGTCTATTTTACTGCTTTTAAACTTCAATCTTCCATGAATCTCTCACAGACATTCATATCTGCTCAAAGCTTATTCAAATGTAAACAAATGACGTCACACATTATGAAATGAACAAAGTCGGACAATTATTTTAAGACATTTTTATGTTTATATATTCTTTATATTTTCCATGAAAATTTCTCGGACATTCAGGCCGGTAAATGTTATTTATACTGTTTATTATAAAACAGAGCATTTACATAAAAAGTCAGAAGCACAAAACTTGATCGTTACTGTATCTATAAATTAATTCTCAGAATAGACTAGCCTCAATGCATCACTGACCTGTATATATAAATAGCCGAACAAAAACACAACGCATTTGGCATGACGATTGCGTATAGCATGAAATAAACTGTCGTCTCCGGGAGTTGACGTCAGTCTCTCTCTCTCTCTCTCTCTCCCCATATATATATATATATATATATATATATATATATATATATATATATATATACA
>OZ010593.1:31826395-31926395 GCA_963932145.1 Acanthosepion lycidas | reverse complement strand
GTAACGAGCTTTCGATAGCACCAGTAACTGTTTTGCCATTGACGCACGAGGTTTTTAGTAATCGGTATGTCTTTAGAATACGAAACTACTGTTGTGGAAAGTTCACACGCTGACCACAAAGCCAGGGAAATGATTGAATGGTTTCAAAACCCTAAAATTATGGTCTGCGACATTGCAAAGACATATGGGGCTTCAGACGAAAAGAACAATTTCCGGCCAGAATCTAAGACTCATAAGAAGCGCTCTGGTTCCACCATGAGGCCCGAGTTCGTTGCTGACGTTACCAAAGTTGTCAAGGAGAATCCCAGCAAACCATGAGGAAAATCGCCAAGGAAATGAGTACCAGCAGGGGAACAATCGGTCGTATTGTCAAGTAGGACTTGAATTATAAATCTTTTGTGCTCAAGAGGCGCCACTGGCTCATGGTACCAATGATTGCCCGACTGATGAACCCCCCACTTGATCGCCAGACTGCAATCCTCTCGACTATTTTGTGTGGAGCCTGTTGAAAACAGAGGTGAACAGAAGACCCTACAACACCAAGGAAGCTCTCAAGGCAGCTATCAGAATTTGTTAAATAAAAAATGCTGTTTTTATTATCCATTATTTTTTTTCTGGATTTAAATTGCAGCAAAATTACCACCATTTCCAATTCTCAGTTCAGATCAAACTGTTCATTTTTTCTTTACAAAAAAAAAGAAATAATAATTAATTTTTGATTCTGTATATATATGAATATGAGGCCTGAAATCTAAAAGAGAAATTAAATGTTGTAGTCACTTCTAATAAATCCAGACGGCTTTGTATTCTGCTTTTATCTAAAATAAACAAACATTGGAGTTAATCGCTGATTAATTGAAATTGACAAAATTTTTTTCCGTTGGACAATTCTGCGGTAGATTATGGGGTTCCATGCAAGAAATTTTCAAAGAAAATAGTCGTCCTCCGACAGGAATTGAACCTGTATCCTATACGGAACCGTCATATAGCCTGACGTGCCTTAACAAAAAATATTAAAAGAATGTATATACATAAAAAATAAAAATAAAAATTAATATCCCTATAGAGGAACGAAAACATCATCATACTACCGGCTGACAAAGGCGATGCGACAGTAGTGATAGACAAATCAGATTATACAAGAAAGCTGGAAGACCTCATTAGCAGTGGTAGCTACAGCAAAGTAAAAAAGGTTCCCGCAGTGAAAACGGAACGCAAACTGTCACAGATCCTAATCAAGAACAAGGATCACTTCGCACCTAAGACGTATCGGCAGTTGTCGCAGCGTTACACCAAGCTACCTCACATATACGGTCTCCCTAAGATTCACAAAGACGGTATTCCACTCAGGCCGATTGTTAGTTGCCAAGGCTCTGTGTGCCACCCTCTGAGTCGCTTCCTTGTAGATATAATTGACCCATTGATTGGAAAGTCTCCTTCATATGTCCGAAACTCCCCACACTTCGTGGAAATAATCAAAGATGCTCCCATCCTATCCAACCAGAGGGTGAGCTTGGACGTGGTGAGTTTGTTCACCAAGGTACCCACGGAGGAGGCACTCTCAGTAGTCAGAGACAGATTGGCCTCTGACTCATGCGTAGAAGAACGGACCAGTATCCCAATAGATAATCTAATGGAGATGTTGGCTTTCTGTACACAAACAACACACTTCGGAATGGGATCACATATATATCGACAGGATAAGGGCTTAGCATTATCACCAGTAATGGCGAATATATACATGGAATACTTTGAGGAAATGCCATTAGAATCTATATCTCTAAAGCCTACTATATGGTTAAGGTACGTAGATGACACATTCATACTCTGGCCACACCAGGAAGATGTCCAGGTTCTACTGGACCATGTGAACTCAATAAGACCTTCGATACATTTCACAATGGAGAAAGAGAGTAACAACGCACTCCCATTCCTGGATGTTCTAATATCTCGAACAAAGCATGGGTTCAAGACATCCATATATTGTAAACCGACATTCACCGGACAGTACCTTTTTTTTAAACTCCCACCATCCATAGAGCGTAAAGAAAGGGATCGTCTGATCCTTAAAACACCGAACAAAAGTCAAGAGACATTGAATGAAGAATTATCCAGTATAAGTAGTACCCTACAACGTTACAACTAACCAGGGTACATGGCAGCAACCCCAAAAAACTGGGATAGGGGGTACAAGAAAAAGACAACACTCAGAAAACAGTCTGCCTGCCTTATGTGAAGGAGTTATCAGAGAAAATACAAAGGATCTGCGGTCAATATAACATCAGGACAACCTTCAAAAGCTTGATGACAATTCGCAGATATCTCTCCCGAGTAAGACCCCCCCCCCATAGAAGAGCACATGACTAAAGACTTTGGGTACGCTATCCCGTGCAGCTGCGGAAAGAAATATAAAGGGGAGATAGCCCGCCCCCTTAAGGTAAGGCTTCAAGAACACCAGAAAGCTGTAACACGAGGACGGAAAAATCAGTCGTGGCTGACCACATATGGAGAGAGAAGGGAGATCACCGCCCTCTGTGGGATCAGGTTGAGATCATAGACAAAGAACACCATTGGAAAATTCGTAAACTTAAGGAATCAGCAGATATGCTAGGCCCGAAAAATCTCCTGAGCTGACCAAGCATAGAAATGAATACAATATGGGAACTAGTAATAAGGAGCGCCAGACAAAAGCAATAATAACAACAAAAAGTTGCAATATGAACTCTGGTTAAAACATGCAATGATAAGAGCAAAAAATTGCAATATGAGAACTGGTAAAAATGGTTGCTGAAGATATTAGGTTTATAATACCCAGAAATTCATACCCAGATGTCCTCATGACACAGATGCTCTCAGGGCACAAGGCATAGTGGATAAAGGCGTTGGTTAGATCCAGTGACAGGACCCAAAGAGTGTGAGTTCAATACCCGGTTAAGGCAGTGGAGAACTTTCAGAGGGAAATTAACAGGAGATAACTGATAACTGACATCCATTAGACATGGCACGTGCAACTAGAACAGTCTACCCCAGTGAGCGAAATAAAGGGTTCAGTTCGATATTCTAACCACCTGAAGAAGGCCGGAGCGTACAACGGTCAAAACGTTGTAATAAATATGGCGACAAAGATGAGAACAATAGTCCGAATAATGTAAATAATGTATATAATACCTCATCTCAGAAATATAGACAGATACTGAAGGGCCGAAACGTTGTAATAAATATGGCGACAAAGATGAGGACAATAGTCCGAATAATGTAAATAGTGTACATAATACCTCATCTCAGAAATATAGACAGATACTGAAGGGCCGAAACGTTGTAATAAATATGGCGACAAAGATGAGAACAATAGTCCGAATAATGTAAATAATGTACATAATACCTCATCTCAGAAATATAGACAGATACTGAAGGGCCGAAACGTTGTAATAAATATGGCGACAAAGATGAGAACAATAGTCCGAATAATGTAAATAATGTATATAATACCTCATCTCAGAAATATAGACAGATACTGAAGGGCCGAAACGTTGTAATAAATATGGCGACAAAGATGAGAACAATAGTCCGAATAATGTAAATAATGTATATAATACCTCATCTCAGAAATATAGACAGATACTGAAGGGCCGAAACGTTGTAATAAATATGGCGACAAAGATGAGAACAATAGTCCGAATAATGTAAATAATGTATATAATACCTCATCTCAGAAATATAGACAGATACTGAAGGGCCGAAACGTTGTAATAAATATGGCGACAAAGATGAGAACAATAGTCCGAATAATGTAAATAATGTATATAATACCTCATCTCAGAAATATAGACAGATACTGAAGGGCCGAAACGTTGTAATAAATATGGCGACAAAGATGAGAACAATAGTCCGAATAATGTAAATAATGTATATAATACCTCATCTCAGAAATATAGACAGATACTGAAGGGCCGAAACGTTGTAATAAATATGGCGACAAAGATGAGAACAATAGTCCGAATAATGTAAATAATGTACATAATACCTCATCTCAGAAATATAGACAGATACTGAAGGGCCGAAACGTTGTAATAAATATGGCGACAAAGATGAGGACAATAGTCCGAATAATGTAAATAATGTACATAATACCTCATCTCAGAAATATAGACAGATACTGAAGGGCCGAAACGTTGTAATAAATATGGCGACAAAGATGAGGACAATAGTCCGAATAATGTAAATAGTGTACATAATACCTCATCTCAGAAATATAGACAGATACTGAAGGGCCGAAACGTTGTAATAAATATGGCGACAAAGATGAGGACAATAGTCCGAATAATGTAAATAATGTACATAATACCTCATCTCAGAAATATAGACAGATACTGAAGGGCCGAAACGTTGTAATAAATATGGCGACAAAGATGAGGACAATAGTCCGAATAATGTAAATAATGTACATAATACCTCATCTCAGAAATATAGACAGATACTGAAGGGCCGAAACGTTGTAATAAATATGGCGACAAAGATGAGAACAATAGTCCGAATAATGTAAATAATGTATATAATACCTCATCTCAGAAATATAGACAGATACTGAAGGGCCGAAACGTTGTAATAAATATGGCGACAAAGATGAGAACAATAGTCCGAATAATGTAAATAATGTACATAATACCTCATCTCAGAAATATAGACAGATACTGAAGGGCCGAAACGTTGTAATAAATATGGCGACAAAGATGAGGACAATAGTCCGAATAATGTAAATAATGTACATAATACCTCATCTCAGAAATATAGACAGATACTGAAGGGCCGAAACGTTGTAATAAATATGGCGACAAAGATGAGGACAATAGTCCGAATAATGTAAATAGTGTACATAATACCTCATCTCAGAAATATAGACAGATACTGAAGGGCCGAAACGTTGTAATAAATATGGCGACAAAGATGAGGACAATAGTCCGAATAATGTAAATAATGTACATAATACCTCATCTCAGAAATATAGACAGATACTGAAGGGCCGAAACGTTGTAATAAATATGGCGACAAAGATGAGGACAATAGTCCGAATAATGTAAATAATGTACATAATACCTCATCTCAGAAATATAGACAGATACTGAAGGGCCGAAACGTTGTAATAAATATGGCGACAAAGATGAGAACAATAGTCCGAATAATGTAAATAATGTATATAATACCTCATCTCAGAAATATAGACAGATACTGAAGGGCCGAAACGTTGTAATAAATATGGCGACAAAGATGAGAACAATAGTCCGAATAATGTAAATAATGTACATAATACCTCATCTCAGAAATATAGACAGATACTGAAGGGCCGAAACGTTGTAATAAATATGGCGACAAAGATGAGGACAATAGTCCGAATAATGTAAATAATGTACATAATACCTCATCTCAGAAATATAGACAGATACTGAAGGGCCGAAACGTTGTAATAAATATGGCGACAAAGATGAGGACAATAGTCCGAATAATGTAAATAGTGTACATAATACCTCATCTCAGAAATATAGACAGATACTGAAGGGCCGAAACGTTGTAATAAATATGGCGACAAAGATGAGGACAATAGTCCGAATAATGTAAATAATGTACATAATACCTCATCTCAGAAATATAGACAGATACTGAAGGGCCGAAACGTTGTAATAAATATGGCGACAAAGATGAGGACAATAGTCCGAATAATGTAAATAATGTACATAATACCTCATCTCAGAAATATAGACAGATACTGAAGGGCCGAAACGTTGTAATAAATATGGCGACAAAGATGAGGACAATAGTCCGAATAATGTAAATAATGTACATAATACCTCATCTCAGAAATATAGACAGATACTGAAGGGCCGAAACGTTGTAATAAATATGGCGACAAAGATGAGGACAATAGTCCGAATAATGTAAATAATGTACATAATACCTCATCTCAGAAATATAGACAGATACTGAAGGGCCGAAACGTTGTAATAAATATGGCGACAAAGATGAGAACAATAGTCCGAATAATGTAAATAATGTATATAATACCTCATCTCAGAAATATAGACAGATACTGAAGGGCCGAAACGTTGTAATAAATATGGCGACAAAGATGAGAACAATAGTCCGAATAATGTAAATAATGTACATAATACCTCATCTCAGAAATATAGACAGATACTGAAGGGCCGAAACGTTGTAATAAATATGGCGACAAAGATGAGGACAATAGTCCGAATAATGTAAATAATGTACATAATACCTCATCTCAGAAATATAGACAGATACTGAAGGGCCGAAACGTTGTAATAAATATGGCGACAAAGATGAGGACAATAGTCCGAATAATGTAAATAATGTACATAATACCTCATCTCAGAAATATAGACAGATACTGAAGGGCCGAAACGTTGTAATAAATATGGCGACAAAGATGAGGACAATAGTCCGAATAATGTAAATAATGTACATAATACCTCATCTCAGAAATATAGACAGATACTGAAGGGCCGAAACGTTGTAATAAATATGGCGACAAAGATGAGGACAATAGTCCGAATAATGTAAATAATGTACATAATACCTCATCTCAGAAATATAGACAGATACTGAAGGGCCGAAACGTTGTAATAAATATGGCGACAAAGATGAGGACAATAGTCCGAATAATGTAAATAATGTACATAATACCTCATCTCAGAAATATAGACAGATACTGAAGGGCCGAAACGTTGTAATAAATATGGCGACAAAGATGAGGACAATAGTCCGAATAATGTAAATAATGTACATAATACCTCATCTCAGAAATATAGACAGATACTGAAGGGCCGAAACGTTGTAATAAATATGGCGACAAAGATGAGGACAATAGTCCGAATAATGTAAATAATGTACATAATACCTCATCTCAGAAATATAGACAGATACTGAAGGGCCGAAACGTTGTAATAAATATGGCGACAAAGATGAGAACAATAGTCCGAATAATGTAAATAATGTATATAATACCTCATCTCAGAAATATAGACAGATACTGAAGGGCCGAAACGTTGTAATAAATATGGCGACAAAGATGAGGACCATAGTACGAATAATGTAAATAATGTACATAATACCTCATTTCAGAAATATAGACAGATACTGAAGGGCCGAAACGTTGTAATAAATATGGCGACAAAGATGAGGACAATAGTCCGAATAATGTAAATAATGTACATAATACCTCATCTCAGAAATATAGACAGATACTGAAGGGCCGAAACGTTGTAATAAATATGGCGACAAAGATGAGAACAATAGTCCGAATAATGTAAATAATGTATATAATACCTCATCTCAGAAATATAGACAGACAAAAAAAAGACATTGAAGTAAAGAAATATTGATAAAAGGAAGGAAATCATTTTGGAACATAAAACTAGAAAAGAAAAGAAAATATACCCGGTAAAGAATGGAGAAAGACAGGAAGAAATGAAATCAAGTTGGGAATAAAATAAACATTAAATAAATTAGAATAATAGGAACAAATAAATGAAATGTGGTGTAGAAGCAAATAGAAAGAAATACGGGAGTCATTCTAACGGGAATAATTGTGTAGACAAGGAAGACATCCATGATGAATTCCGATGTAAGCATAAACAAACAATCAAGCAAACAAAAAGATGCTTAAGAAAAGAAGACTCTGAGTAAACCACAACAAAAATCGTGATAACAACACCAACATGAAAAGCTTCAAAGCAAATTCCAAACTGTAAAACCGGGATTGAAAATGAAAGATAAACACACTCAAACAAAATCGCGTAAAATGAGCATGATGCAATCACGATGAGTCATCGTGATAATCGGCTCTTCTTTGGACGCATATAACAGATATATGTTTCAAATTTTGTTTCCTACTTTTCCTTTCATGCTTTTCTGAAATCACCCGTTCAATCACATATCTTACATATCGGTAGATTAACACCCAGCAGTTTGATTCGTTCTATTCATTTATCCATATTTATTTAACGCTTGAAACTTTTCTTGACTTTGCACCACTTCTTTCTCTCCTTACTCCGTTTCTTGCCAATGTACGAAAGCAATATCAACTTCCGCTATGTTAGCTAATATCAGAAGTTGTTTCCTTTGACGCATTCAGTTTTCTATGCATTCAAATGACGTCTTTCTTCAGTTTATGCACTCAACGCCTGTCAAAAACAAAACGTTTCGTTAAACCTACTGCAGCTTCAACAACAAAATCCATAATTCGGTATATTTTGACAGCTGTTTTGACTTGTATTGTTTTCATTACTCAAACACTATTATAGTGTCGACTTCATATTTGAAACAGACAACTCATTTTATTAATTAAACGCTGATTCTCGTGCAATCACCCGAGTTTAGCAACGTCGAGTCTGGTCAGTGCCTAGATGGGTGACAGCTTGAGGATACCAGGTGCTGTAAATTTGGATATATAGATGGTGTAATGGATAATGGTTCCGAATTTGTCATCGGAAGACAGAGTTCCAATTCCCGTTGGGTTTGTTATATTCACTTACGGGCAAATACACTTCGAAAAGTTATGAATCTGCCTTTTCTTCTCCAAGCTATGGGTTAATTAGTTAGATTTGTATCTCTAAAATACCATCGACCTGCCCGTTTTTCATTCGGAAAATATTACAAGTAAGACTCTCTCGCTTCTTGCCTTTCAATTTATATGTTACAATAACTCTGTGAGGAACAAATTAGTGACAATCATTTATAAATTTGTATATAATTTCTTGTATGAAAATGTATGTAAAAAATCTCTTTGAGAACGATGCATGTTTGTCATTCCTTTCTTTCAGTTATTCTATTCTGGTCATCTGTTACGATAACACGGAAATAATAATGCCTGTAATGGGGGAATGTATTTAGGAATATTCTTTCTAGCCTAGTGTGCTTTCGGCCATATCACATTAAAACACCGGTTCACGTTAAAACACCGGTTCCCTGTTATGTGTTAATTAGTAAAACTTGCACCACTAAACCATTATTATCTCCAAAATTAAAAATCTTAAAAATATTTCCTAGCTTTAAATAACTTACAATGAGTTGGTAAGTCGTAAAAAACGAATCAGCCATTGAACAAAATTGTCGGATTACAAATAAATCTATTAAATCTTTAATTTTTAAAATCAATGTTTTGTGTTTATTATGTTTAATTATCTTTCTTCTGATAGACAAAGGCTTACGGTCATATCACGTTGAAACACCGGTTCTCGTTCGATCACCGAAGGTAAGCAACGTCAAGCTTGGTTAGTACTTAGATGGACCACCGCTTTGGGATATCAAGTGCTAAAATTGGGGTGTGAGGCTGGTGTAATTGATAATGCATGTACTCAGAAATGGAAATCCGATAACCGAGTTCTATTTCCAGTCGGATTAGTGATACTCATTTATACGTAAATGCCATTGTGAATGGTATGGAGCCACCTGATCTCCACCACCAACTATGGTTTAATTAGTAGAACGTATATCAGTAAATGATTAATATCTGCACCCCCAGAAAAAAAGAGTACAATTAAAAAATATTCCAATTCCCGTTGGGTTTGTTATATTCACTTACGTGCAAATACACTTGGTAAAGTTATGAACGTACCTTTTCTTCTCCAAGCTATGGGTTAATTAGTAAGATTTGTATCACTAACATACCACCAACCTCTTCGTTTTCCATTTGGGAAATATTACAAGTAAGACTCTCTCGCTTCTTGCTATTCAATTATCAATGGATAATAGCTCGGAATTTTTAATCGGAGAACCGAGTTCCAATTCCCGTTGGGTTTGTTATATTTACTTACGCGCAAATACATTTGGGAAAGAAATGAATCTACCTTTTCTTCTCCAAGCTATGAGTTAATTAGTAAGATTTTTATTACTAACATACCACCGACCTGTCCGTTTTTCACTCGGGAAATATTACAAGTAAGACTCTCTCGCTTCTTATTTTGGCTTTAAATAAACTGCAAAAGTTTGACAATCTGTAAGACACAAATCAGTCAATCCATTAAAACATAAATAAAACTCGCTTCCACTAGATCGATATGATGCTTTCGTTGGTAGTTTGGATTTAAAAAAGAAGATGGAACTTTGCCCATAGCCTCATGATGGCTACCATTTGGGTGAATCGCCCCTTCACTACGTAAATTCTTTGTATCATCCGCCAAATTCTTTGTATTTGCAGCTGAGTTCATATTATCGCCACCATCATTCTATCACCGGGGGAATTTTTTCTATCATCAAATTCTATGTGAAATCAGTTAAAATTCTTTCTGTCAACATCAATTTCTTTCCATCATCAGAAATTCATTCTGTCATGAATAAAATTCTTTCCATTATCAGAGATATTCATCTTATCATCAGAAACATTGTTCCTGCCATCAGACAAAGTCATTCTATCATTAGCAAAATTATTTTTTAATCAGCAAAATTATTTGCATCATCAGCAAAATTTTGCTATTATCAACTAAATTCTTTCTGTCATCACCAAAACTCTTTTTCATCGCCAAAATTCTTTCAATTATCAAACAAATTCTGTTATCGACAAAATTATTTCTGCCATCGGTAAATTCTTTCCATTATCAACCAAATTCATTCTATACTCGGCAAAATTCTTCATGTCACCAACAAAATTCTTCCAGCCAACAGTAATTTTTAATAGTTTTAGTGTTAGAAAATAAAGAATGTGCCGTATATGCTCGCGTATCAGTCAGATTTAATTTTGAGCCTAATTTTAAGGGGGTGCATCATACACGAGATCTAAAATTAGCATATGTACTACTGGACCTGGCTACGCAGCTGACCAAACTTTATATCTATTTACTGTAGTTAAATTAGCTTCAAAATTAAGTCTTCAAAGAATCAAAGGGTACGCGAGTATATACGGTATATATTTCTGATTGTTGGTCAGTCAGTTAAGTACCATACGTGATATCCGATTGAGCGATCATGTCTCTTTCGATTCATTACTAGGCAGAAGATTTTTCTGCAGTAGGATGCCATTTCTTCCTGCGATAGACTGGTTGTCAACCAAGGCTATAGAATCCAGTTTGTGCCATAGCTGGGAGTAAAAGAGATGGATTCATGCCTTTCACAAGGATATTTGCGCGTAAGTGAATGGAACGAAGGGGACTGGAATTCGAACTCGGCTCTTCGATCTCACATTCCGAGCTGATATCCATTACATCACAACGCAATTCCTTATTGATCAGGCACCTCAAATGCACACGCATCTGCAAGTGTCAAAAGCAAGAGATGTCCATTCAAATTGGGGCTCTTTTTTTTTTCTGAAGATAACCACATTCAAAAAATAGATGCTGAAAAAAATGAAGCATTTGATTGAATTGATTGTTTATGATTTAAGAAAAACAAGAACAACTACTACATTTTTTTTTATTTTATATATATATATATATATATAAATATAAAAAAAGAAGAGCAAGAAGAAAAGGCGGAAAGGTTAGAAAAGAAATCGGGAAAAAAGAGGACGTAAGGTTGGAAGGAAAAAGAATAAAAAATATTTGAAAAATTAATTCCATAAAGTCCACAGGGGCAAAAGTTAGAAAAAAATTAGAAGTGCAAAAAAATAAATAAATAAATAAAATAAAATAAAAATAAAAATAAAAAAGGAAAGAAAGGCGAGAAATAAAGAATGAATACCAGAGACAATAAACAGTAGAAGGAAGAAGCAAAGAGAAAAAGAAAGAAAAATAGAAAAAAAAAAAAAAAAGAAAAAAAAGGAAAAAAAGAAAGGAGAATACCAGAAAATGAAAAAAGAAAGATAGAAACGAACTAAGAAAGAGGCATGTAAAAACGGAGATAAAAAAAAAAAAGAGAGAGACAGAGAAATATAACCAAAGAGAAAAATCAGAAATAATTTAAAAAAAAAGAAACAGAATGTAAAAGATGAAAGAAGACATTACATCAAGAAGAGAAAGAGAAATAAAGCAAGGAAAAAGCCGGGGGAATGAAAAAAACACTGAAAGACGGAGAAAGAACAGAATAAATAAAAAGAAAATGAAGAAAAATATCCGCTAAAAGGAAATTTAAGTGTAGTTTTTAAATTAAAAATATTTTAATTCTTTTTTATTTTATTTTATTTTTATTTTTTAATTGCGGAAAAGGGAATATGTAGAAATGGGAAGAAGCCGTTTTGGAATTTTTCCCGCGCTTAGGATGTCAGGGTCGGCTGTTGAGAGACACTTAAACAGGCTCTAAACATCTGCAACTCTGGATGACATAGATGAGCGTCAGGGTAAAGGTGTTGGTCTGTAGCAATGGTGTGAAAGGTCTCCATATGCTTGAGAGCATTCCAACCGCTTGACTAATTAGAAAACACTAAATTCTGATTGGCTGACAGAGGAGGTGTAACTGACATACGTCACTTGAGCTGAAAGCGACGAAACCTTAATTTAAAGTATTCGACCAGAAAAGACAAAAAAGGTGGGGCTGTGAGGCGTTTGTTTTAAAAAGCACAAGATTTAAAATATGTTCATTATGATAATCTTTTTTTTTCTCTCTCTCTCTTTCGGCTACTCAGTGTTCGCTGCTCATTTTAGTTGCGTAATTACCTGTTTTCTTCGTGTATTTCTCTTCTTTTAAAGATATTTGTTTTCTGTTTTAAACCGCTATTTCTTCATCTCTAACTTCTCTCTTTCTCTTATCTCCATTCTTTCTTGATATTCTCCATAAATTAATTAACTTTTTTTCTGCTTTCCTAGACTTACATAAATTCATATTTAAGGCGTTCTCTAATGGCGACATACAGTGTTATGTCTTATCAGTAACTTTCTGTTACATGGCGTAATTTCAACTGTAATATAGTAACAAATCTGAGTAGAAGCTTATAAAGCTTCTTTTTTTTTCTTTTTTCTTTTTACTCATTCTGTTTTAGTGCTTGCTTAAAAACGTTTATTTATTGTGATGGATGGTTACAAGCGTGAGGGGAGATGAGATGTGCTTATTTTATTACCACACCGACTATTATTAAATTTAGATTAGTATTTCCTTTATCTTAAATTTACTTGTACTAAATTTACACTACTAGTAGTACTATTAGTCATTTTATGTTAAATTTTCACTAGATGAAATACCGTCAACAATTAATAATTTTTCTCTCGTATGTCTGATATCTCTTATTGCTTTATTTCCACTTGTAAAAATTCAAGATAATAATACTACCATTGATAACAGTAGTAGTAATATTATGTAAAATTTTTATTAGATGAAGCATTGTCATGCATTCTTCATTTTAACTAGATTCTCTTTCTTCGTCATTTTAACTGCTTTATTTCCACTAGTAGTAACAGTAGTAGTAATATTAACTGGGATTTTTAATAGATGAATTAGTGTGAGTCATTATTAAATTTTAACTAAGAACTTAATTTCAATAGAGGGAGGTACAGTGGAATAATTGACAGTTGTCCGGTTTCTGGAATCAGAGAGCTGAGTTCGAATTCTAATCACGTTTCAATTACGTGCGAATACCCTTGAGAAAGGTATGAATACTCTTCTCCCCCACCACCATGAGTAAATAGTAGAATAGACTGGGTTCTCTTGCCTTGGGTGGCAACCTGTCTAAGAGAAGGAAATCTCTGAAATCAAAACTGTATGTAGCCTTGGCATAGCACATAATATGCAGTTAAAGAAATGATTGTTCGTTCGATGATCCTGACACGGTCGAATGATGATAATAATTTCAATTGTTCCATATTAACTGGAATTTTATTATTAGCTAATTATTTTGTATAAAAAAAATTCTACAGTTTTTATTAGGTCTTCATAAGGTCGGAGTTTTTCCGACAAAACGAGTGATGATTGTGGAAGAGGCATTTATAACATATTTAAATTTACAGAATCCACACTACCTTACGGTCACTCGACAACAGAGATATTGAAAATTTAAAAAACGAACAACACGCTCATGTGACAACACAAAGACTGAAAAATTAGACATCCAAATTCCTACCCAAAATGCTCATGACCATACGCGCTTTAAATTCAATCTTATTGATAATGAATAAATCCGGTCAAATGCTAGAAAAATTAAGAACAAGCACTAAACAGTTCCTTTACAGCACAACACCAAGATATGGAAAATAATCCGGAAAAACTGTGATGGTGTTAGTAACTGTTTCCTTATAAGGAAATATTCGTCATTCATTGCCGAGCAGCCAGCACTACGTTCGGTTGAAATTTCTAAAATCTTTCTCTTAAAACTTTTTCATAAAAATAGGTTTGTCAAGTCCTGCCTCTGTTAACCCTCTTTCAACTATTGATAGTGGGGGGGGGAGGATCCTTCTTTGCCTTTTGTTTTGGGTTAAAATGGAATGCCAGCATCTTCTTTATGCTATCATTCTATCTTCGAATGAACGGTGCTACTTCGGTTTGCTATCTACAAGGAAGAAATGACTATTAGGTTGGTGCAAAAATAATGACGTTTTCTCACATAGTAACATATGTTAGAAAACGTCATTATTTTTGCACCAACCTAATTAGCTTATTATCTACAAGAAAAAATATCTACACCGTACAAATCTTATGTTGGAATGATATCAGCATAGTAAAACAGGTTCCTACTTTGGCCTTTTATCTTTTCATTGTAGATAACAAGCCAAAGTAGACCCTACGTTTTACTATATAGATATTCCAAAATAAAATTTGTACAGTGTAGATATTTTAGCCGATGTACGTTTTGTATCACTAAAATATAAATCAGGCATGGGCAACCTTTTCCGACCGCATCTGTGTCAGATGTGGTTCATCATAAGGCGATACGGGCTACTAAATAGATTCAAGGTAATTTTGCGTTGAAGTTATCTCAGACATTTCCATCACAGAAGACCATACACGCAAGCCTCTGCCATAGAAATGGCGAAAGTTTGATTGTTTCTGGAGAAAAGATTTCTTAATAATCAAAAAAAAAAAAATGAAGCCTCAGTATAATTTTATCACAGATGAAAGTGATTAAAACACACAGTTGCATATGATTTGTTTTTTATTTATTCATTTGAAAATACAAAGAATAATTTTTAAATTAATAAATATATTTTCTTCTCTAGAGAAAAAATATGTTCCTTCTCCATAAAAATATATTTCTTCTCCAGACAAATAATTATTTTGAACGTCCTGTTTCTAAAGCGAATGATTTTTCTTTTTTTTTTTCTTTTTTTTTTTTTAAGCGTTTCACCCCAAGCAAGGTGAGAAGCCACTAGGACGCAAGAGGTTACAGAAGATTTGGATCAAGATCAGATAGGAGTGATAGAGGAAAGGATGAGGGGAAGGATAGGGGATAGATCAAGGCAACTGGAGATGTCGATTGACATTATATTTAAATAGTTTGAGATTATAGCTCTCAGTGGAACTGGAATAGGGAAGGGAGTTCCACAGGCGAGAGGTGCGAGACATGAAGCTACTGGAGTAGAAGAGACGGCTACATTTAGTAGTTTCGACAGTGAAAGGGTGAAAGCGAGATGCTAGCCTCGTAGGGCGCTTGAACTCATGAAGTCTGGGAATCAGCGAATGCAGTTCCTCGGAGCAATTGCCATGAAAGTATTTGTAAAACAGACAGCGAGAGGCGACAGCGCGTCTGTGAGATGATATTTACACCCATTATCTTCATTAGTGAAATCAACAATCGTTTAAAATGATGAAAATATTACCTTCAACGAAAAGTTGCAAAATTCAAGAAACGTTGCGCTTAATCATTGTTTATATATGTGGTTATGCCTGAGAACATGTGAGTGAATAAGTGAGGACGAAACGAAATATAACAAAATCTTGATAAACGTTATTTTTCTCATGGATTTCGGCCGGCCATTCAGAAAGCGAAACTGGCCATATTTGGCCCGCTGGCCCCACTTTGCCCATGACTGATGTAAAGAAAAGAAAGCAATTTAATATTTTCATTCCATTATAGTGATTTTCCAAACATAGCTTAGATGTGGTACAAGGCCGAAATTAAGGGGCACCCAGTGAGAATCGAACTCACTACCCAACCGTAATAGTTCTAGCGAGACAAGCTTGCTAACCATTACACCACCTCGTGGTGCCCTTTCCTCTATGTTATATGTATGTCATATGTTTTACTATGTAAATATCATTCGAAAATAAAAGTTGTACTGTGCAGATACTTTTCCCTTGAACATAACTAAGCAAAGTAACACTAAGTCAACTTATTAAAGAAACTATAATAGACTTTAACAGAACTTCTTTGAATGATTAATTGCATTATTTACCCGCTGACTATTGTTTTCAACTTTGTTGTTGTCATCACAGCGTTTCGATTTTCGTGACCTTCGGCCTTCATTAGGTGTTTGCCAATCCGGATAATCTAAAATTTTGAACTGAATCCTTTAGTCAATCTGTAGAGGAAGAATATTCTTGTTCCACTGCCCACGTCTAAGGATACCTCATCTAATTCTGATTTAATACTATTCAGTTACGGCTCGCCCCGTTTTCCGCCGAGTCCAAGTACACAATGACCGCCCAGCCTAGAGATTGAACTCACGATTACTATGTCACCAAATTAACGAAGCAACCCTTTATCTACTAGGCTTTTGACCCGATTGTTATCTGATGATGACCAAAGATCACAACGGCCGAAACGTTGAGATAACAACAAAAAGATGAAGACAATAGCACACGTGTAAATAATTTAAATAATGACGGCACCTCAACCCAGAAATTGATTGATTCATTCATTTTCTACAGCTTATCAATCCATTGCAAGTTATTTAAAGCCAGAGAATATTTTTAGATTGTAAGATATTTTTTAAGATAATACCGATTTAGTGATACAAGTCTTACTAACTAACCTATATTAGGAGTAGAAGAGGAGGAGTTACAGACGTCCGAAGAGTATTAGCATGTAAGTGAACATAACAAACCTACCTGGGATTGGAACTTGGCTCTCCGGTTAACAATTCCAAGCCATTATCCATTGCATCAACCGCACACCCAAATTTATAGTTCCTGGTATTCCCAAGCGGTCACCCATTTAGGTACTGACCAAGCTCAACATTGCTTAACTTCTGAACGGAAACCGGTGTTTCAACGTGACATGGCTGTAAGCCCCCAGAAATTCAGACAGAATATGAACTAAAAGAGTAGAAATGAAGTAACAACTTGCCTTTTATGATATTATATTATGATTTTTAAGGCATAAAAATGAACCACGTTTTCCCGTGATTATTTCTTTTTATCAGGATCTGTATGAAAATCTGCCTTCCTGGTGAGTAAGAAATAAGAAGTCACTGAAAAGATCGATTTATAATTCTTGGCTTGTTTTACCACAAAGATGTCTTCAGGCATATTTGAAAAACTCGACAAAGAATATTTCTATCTACTAATTTATCCCAGAGTGTATTCTTTTAATTTGAACATAAATCCTTTCACCAAAATCAAAACAGACAAAAAAATAATCATTAATATTATCAAGTCAGTGACTAAGATATAATTAATTTTGATTTTTCATATTTTTCTATAACAAATTTTACTTCTATGTACGCTTCATCATGTAGAAGACTTAAACAAAATGGCTGATATACTTTGCACAATAACCCAAAAGTCAGTGTATCAGTTGGAGAACTATTAGGTTGGTGGAAAAATAATGACGTAATAATGTCGTTTTTTGACGTATTTTTAACGTACAAAAAACGACATTATTACGGCATTATTTTTCCACCAACCTAATATTAATTTGTTAATCCTTGCAGACAAATGTTTCTGGTATTTTAATTCAGTACTTGATTCACGTATTAAAGACAGAATATTCTGTTTCTTTTTTGGATAATACTTAATCTGCAGGGTGCCCCCACAAAAGAAAATCAGGAAAATTTGTATATTAGGTTGGTGCAAAAATAATGACGTAACAACGTCGTTTTTTCACGTTTAAAAATATGTCAAAAAACGACATCATTACGTCATTATTTTTGCACCAACCTAATAGATTGTTGGAATTTTTGTTACAAAATCAATGGATAGAAATTTAGTAGCTTAAAACAGAACAAAGCACAAATGTGGTGTTCAGACTAAAGAACTCTGGCAATATTTCTTGGCACTTTTTAGTCCTCAAGCTGGATGTTCTTTCTTAACTCTTTGAGCCCTGACTACCGCTTTACCGGTGGTAGAGAAACATGACATAATGCCCAGCCACCGGTTGAACAGTGGTAGAGAAAAATGACTTAATTCCCAGCTACTGTTTGAACGGTGGGTAAACTCTTGTAACTATTTTTATATCTACTGGGAAACGTTACATTTATTAGCGGATTTTGACTCAGGGGCTGAGGCAGGAATGTTAAAATTGTTCAAGAACGCAGGACTTAAGGGGTTAAAGATAACCATCACATCAAGTTGAAAATTTGATTACTGCTGCATCCTGGAATAACAAATGGTTAAAAATGCTATATGTTAGTTATTAGGGTGGTGCAATAATAATGTCGTTTTCTCACATAGTAACATATGTGAGAAAATGACATTCTTTTTGCACCAACCTAATAATTTTTTTTAGTTCATTCATATCAGTCAGTCAGTTATGTGATATGCGTGATACACGCTTAGACGATCATGTATTTTTCGATACATGACTGACGAGGATGATTTTTCCCGCAGTAGGTTGCCATTTCTTTCTTCGGTAGACCAGTTGCCATTCAAGGTTAGAGAACCCGATCTGTCCTGCTATTTACCCACAGCTGGAGGTGGCGGTGAAGAAGGATATTAGGATATCAAGGATATTAGGATACCAAGGATATTAGCACGCAAGTGAATATCAGTAAGTTATGTATAATGCTTGATACACTCTCAGGAGATCATGTATCTTTCGATACATGACCGACGAGGCAGATTTTTCCCGCAGTAGGTTGCAAATTGTTTCTGCGGTAGACCAGTTGCCATCCAAGGCTGGTCTGTCCTCCTATTTACCTACAGCTGGGTGGGGATAAGAGAATTCATACCTTTCCCAAGTAAGGGAATATAATTCAGTTATGTGCCATGCGTGATACACGCTTAAGCGATCATGTATCTTTCGTTACACGACTGACGAGGCAGATTTTTTTTCCCGCAGTAGGTTGCAATTTCTTTCTGCGGTAGACCAGTTGCCATCCAAGGCTATAGAACCTGGTCTGTTATGCTATTTACCCGTAGCTGTGGGGAGAGGGAAGAAGATTTTTAGTAAATCTAAAATTTTCTTGTTTTTTGTAGAGGCACCCTTTATATTCTCATGAAGTAAGAATATCATACAAGTTTTTTTTTTTTTTTAAATAGGTTCATGCGACAGAGTATCAAAATACCATAAATAACATCAAGCTCAAGTGGCAACAAAAGCAAACAAACATTTAAAACTCAAAATAACTCCAAAGTTGCAAGAATGGAGTTTCATCTGTTTTCTTGATAATGGCCGAAGCTAATCAAATGCTGAGAATCCTAAAAAGAGCAAAGAAGAACTGTAGTCACTTACTTGACACCTTTGAAAAGGTACGGAAACTGACACGCCAATGTATCCCATTTTCCCATCAGTAAAATGCTCCCATAGCCGAAACGTGCTATAAAGTATAAAGGAATACAACTTCAATTCTTGTCGCACGGCAAAATTTTTCTTTAGTAGGTCTTGTCGATCTAGGCCAGTTTCTAACAATAACAAGTAATATCTGATTAAAAGGGTCATTTACACACACACACATATATATATATATAAATGTATATGTATTCATATATATATATATATGTATGTATAACCCGGGCCATTATGATACAACTCAAGCATCATCCCAGCGGGCGTTGGCGACGAAGAGGAAAACTAACTAAACACAATATAGCGCAGCTACTCCTAATTCCGGTGGTGATACTCATCCAAACCTACATACCTCACTGGAAGCGACCGCAAGAGAAACGTTTTCTTTCACCAAAACGCTTTCTCCAGAGCATTAGAAGCTGGTTCAAACTTAGTAATAATCCTTTCAGAAAAATAGGTTTTCCCTGTACAGTAACTGTTATAGCTCTTTTCAGTATTAATGTGTTTTTGCTTTCTAAATATGCCTTAAGTAATGTTGAATGTTGATTTTGTCACTATTTCTAAAGTGGATAGCACATGTATGCGACGTCCACTTTAATTGTAATTGTTGTTGAAAGACCTAAAGTGATCTGGTTTCTGTTGTTTGCTACAGTTCTTCTGTAGTACCAACCCACGAGGTTCGAAAAATGGGGTGGGTGTCCACGCTATGACCTACAGGCTCCATTCGCTCGAAGCCATTTCTAACGAGACTGTTTAAGAACATGAATGTATTATGTTTGTCTAAGAGGATACAACAGTCTCTGGTGAAATCAAGAGCCTCTCCCTCATAAAATGCTATGTTTGACTATTTCGTCCGATTCTACAGTATAAGTTGGGCCAAGTAATTTCCCACGTTTCCTCGTCTCTCTCTCTCTCTCTTCATTCATATATATATATATATATATATATATATATATATATGTACGCTGACAAATCAAACGCCATGAGATGCGTACTTAATATTGTGTAGATCCCTTCTAGTCATATGAGGTGCGAGATTAAACGTTGTAAGTTGATTATTATTCGCTTTTTTCAGTTCATTATTATTATTATTAGGTATTAATATTTTGACTCAAGTTTCAGCCTGTAGTTATTAGCTTACCTCAAGTTGCATATTATTAGGTATTATTAGTTTGGCTCAAGTCCCGGCCTATGAGAAATTACTTGTTTGACACATTCCACTCTATAAATTATTATTTTGGCTCAAGTTTCGGGCACCATGAATTATTAGTTTGTTCCGAATTACGGCTTATAATATCTTATTTGTTGGGCTCAAGTTCCCAATCAATAAGTTATTACTTTGGCTCAAGCCACATCGTATTCTATCTTCTTAGTTCCAGCCTATAATTCTCCGTCTTTAGTTCCAATCAATAAGTTATTATTAGTTTGGCTCAGTTTATGGCCTATTCTATGTTCTTAGTTTGAATCAAGTCCCGACCTATTCTATCTTCTTAGTTTGGCTCAAGTCCCGGCCTATTCTATCTTCTTAGTTTGGCTCAAGTCCCGGCCTATACTATGTTCTTAGTTTGACTCAAGTCCCGGCCTATTCTATGTTCTTAGTTTGGCTCAAGTCCCGGCCTATTCTATCTTCTTAGTTTGGCTCAAGTCTCGGCCTGTTCTATCTCCCTTATTTGACTCAACTTTCGAAATATTATATCTTCTTAAGATATTCTAAGTATCTAATTATTGAGTAATTTTATTTACATCCCGTCCTTACGACGTATGCCCTGTAACGTTCTTAATAGAAAAGCTGAGTAAGGAATTTTGATGCTACAACTCGAACTGAACGACATTTTCAAGAATTGAATGGCGACGTGGCAGAAGTCAGGCGACTGTGGGTGGGTTAGGGATTCTTTTTGATTTTTATTATTCGATTGCAGCATTGCGGGAAAATTCTTTTTTGGTTTACTTACTTTTTTAAAGTTTTTAGATTTTTTTTTTAATCAAGTTCCAAAATGTGTTGAATATGGTAATTTTTGCTTGAATATGTCCTTTAACAATCGAGAGAGAAAAGATGGAAAAAGAAAGGAAGATGAAGGGAAATTATAATAGCATGAGATAAAAGAAAAAGAAAAAGAAGCAAATGAAAGAGAGAAAAAAGAAAAAGAAAAAGAGAAAAGAGAAGAAGAAAAAGAGGAAATTAAGAAATTGTTCTTGATAATCTAACCGGCAACAATGAAAGGGAAGGAGAACAAAGAAAAACAGGAAAGGTTAAAATGTGTTGACGAAGGAAAACATGAAAAAGAGGTTCTTGATAAAGAAGAACAAAGCTATAAAGAAGAAGAAAAAGAAGTGGAAAAAGAAGTAGAAAAAGAATATGTTGCTGTTTCCGGGTGGCGGTGGAGGTGAGTACTTTGAAAAGGGTTTAAAAAAAAAAAGGAAAGAAATTAAGCGGAAGAAAAGAGAAGACAAATACAGACAATGACGAAAAGGACAAAGAAGAAACGGAGAAAAAGAAGAAGAAAATGAGGCAACGAAGAAAAGGAATAAAACTGAAGACAAAGATGAAGACGAAAAACGAAAACAACGAAGGAAAAGACGAAGAAGAAATATAGACAAAGAGGAAGAAGAAAAACAAACAACGAGTTAACGAAGAAAAGTAGAGACAATGCAGACGAGGAAGAAGAAAAATGGAGACGAAAAATTCGATAAGGGAGAAAAGGAAGAAAAATACAGACAAAGAAGATGAAGACGAAAAAAATATAGTCAAAGAAAAGCAGTGAGATAACGAAGAAAAGCAAATGCAGACAAAGAAGAAATACGTACATCGGTGAAAAAGTAAATATTCAGTTGACATATTGAAAGAAAAATGTTGAATTCGGTGAAAGAAATTCTGACTTGGTTTGAATAATAATAAGAAAGACTATTATGAAATAAAAATGAATGCCGGACTTTAAAAAAATACAAAAAGATAAAAAAAAAATAGGAAATCAATGAAAAAGAAACTAAATAGGTTTGAAAATGAAAAAGAGGGCAAAAAGAAGAAATATAGGATCAGAAGGAGAAGACACGACGGAGAAGGGAGAAGACATGAAATTCTAGAAGCAAGAAAAGTGGGCCTGGGAATTAAATCGAGAAGAAACGATAAATTGGAAAATAGGCATGAAACGAAGAGAAAATCATACTAAAAAGATAATAAAAAAAATATGAAAAGCCGGAAGAAAGTAAAACATTAAGAAACAATGAGTGAAAAATGACAAAGGAAGAAAGAAAGAAAGAAAGAAAGAAAGAAAGAAAGAAAGAAAGAAAGAAAGAAAGTGAAAAATAAAAGAAAGAAAATAGATATTTAACCAGAAGCGGAAGGCGATTTCAATAGGAAAGTAGAAGGGTGGCCGACCGGATATCCGGTTAGAAAGAAAGGCTGCTTTAAAACTGTTTAAACATTGGTTTAATCAAATTGCTACACATTTTCTGATGTGATTTTTTATGGTAGTCTGGTTGCTATCTTCCAAAGGCAATCAATATATGACTATTTTATGCAAATAAAGACATTTTCTTCGCGAGAACACTATATTAGTTTTATGAATTTTTATGGACAAACAACAGTGGCGGGATGAGTTTGCCAATCGGTCGAAAATATTTGAATACCAGATATTGAATAGTGTAAATGTTTCCGACCCTCTTCCAGACGATCTTGCTGTACTCAGGATATAAATGTGGGAAGATAGAATTGATCATTTATTGAACACAACAAATGTGGTGGTCAATACACTGGGATCTGTCTTACACGACCCGCGTTCGTAGCTTATGAATAAGACAATAGAATAAATTATCTCAAGGTTAATTAATAAATCTTTCGATGTTGTTTGGAATGTCAGATTTTTCAGACAGTTCTTTCTCGGCTCTGTGATCAATTAAATCTTTTGATATCTGTCTATATTTCTGTGATGAGGTATTATGTACACTATTTACATTATAATACCCAGAAATTCATACACAGATGTCCTCAAGGACACATGGCACAGTGGATAAAGGCGTTGGTTAGTGACAGGACCCAAACAGTGTGAGTTCAAAGCCCGGTTAAGGCAATGGAAAACTTTCAGATAACTGACATCCCTTAAAAACATGGCACGTGGAACTAGAACAGTCTACCCTAGTGAGCGAAATAAAGGGTTCAGTTTGACATCCAACCATCTGAAGAAGGCCGGAGCGTAAAACGGCCGAAATGTTGTAATAAATATGGCGACAAAGATGAGGACAATAGTCCAAATAGTGTAAATCTTTTCATATTCACAAATTTTCGAAATGCTGGTTTGTTTCAAAAGGAACTTTTATATACTTAAAAAGAGGTAAAACGTAATAGTTCCATAATAATTTTGTTAGAACTAATTTCTGATTCATAATTTTTTTTTAATATTTTAAGATGATAATGAATGTCATATCGATGCTGATACAGACGAACAATTAAAGCAACATGAATATATGGAGATCGTATACAAGACTTGGATCTTTACTTTAGATTTACAATATATATGCGAAAAACAATATTACAGTGATACAGGAAGTCATTCTGTTTTGGAAATTATATAATTTGAAACAATGTTTCTCAACTCTTTAAAACAATGTTTCTCAATGACAACAGTTTTTTTAAATCATTTCACCCCAAGCAAGATGGGAATACCACTACTACGCAGGGTGTGAATGTGAAAGAAATGACACAGAATATGAAAATTGAGGAAAGGAAAAAAAGATGAACGGGATTCAAGAAGACTAAAGATGACGGTTGATGTTGCTTTTAAATTTTTGATGATTGTAATAAAATTAAGATGTATGTTATTCTGCCTTCACAATTGAATACATGGTAGAGGATACTCAATTTTTATGCATATACATGTTTGTGTGGATGATTACTAGAGGTGGTGATGTATTTATGCTAGACTAACACAAATAGTAAAATATTTGTTAAAACTGAACGTATTAAAATGGCTCAATACAATATATCTATATCTATCTATGAAAATTTCTCCGATTTAACCAGTAGAGAAGACAATATTTATGAATAAAAATGACAATAGGAAAACTGGTAATTGCTGACGCATTTCGTCCAATGTTGACTTTATCAAAGCAAAATACGATATGTATATATATATATATATATATATATATATATATATATATATATATATAAAAGATTATATAAAAATATATATATAAAATTAGATAAAAATGACAAAATTAAGTTTAAGTGATTTATTTACAGTGGGTCTTAACAATTTTAATCTATACACAGGAGAATTGGGACAAGCTGCAGTCCTTAATTCCAAAAAGTCCTAGCGACACGCTATCTTCAGGGTCGAATTCCTTCTAATTCCCTTCGGATTCCATTGGTAAGAAGGAAGTTCCACTCGGAGAGCTGCTTCTCAAGTACCGCTACTTTGCGGGGCCGACTCCCGAGGGGATGCTTCCCTGATCACTACAATCTTAATCTTCAATTATTGCGTCAGCCGGTATTTCCTTTCAACCACCTCATTCAGTAACATTCTACTTCAAGTGGCTTTTAGGCCTTGTATTGGCTAAGAAACAGTCAAAAAATCGATAATACTTTCACCCAAGAAAACCCCGCGGTGGTAACACTAACATTATCTTGATATGTACACCTGATAGACTCGTCGATATACGCTACATACTTTAATGTTCCCACTCTGAGCAACACGGATAAACTTTAGCAAACAGACGAAGAGAAAAAAAAGCAATTCACACGTCTAAGAGAATGGTAATAAACTTCTACGAAGCCTCATTCAAACGTGGATTACCACGACTAATCCTGCGTTAGTCACCTCGGATTTCCGAAAATAGTCCCCTGGTGTGTTTACAGATCCCAATACAAATATGTTTATAGTGTTACAATTATGTAAAATATTGTCAGACTGCCCAATTAATAACATAACAAGTAATCTCCATTACCAGATACATTAAATCAAAACATGGATTGAAGACAAAATTATTCATTAAAATGAAACTCATAATAAATTTGTTGCATATGTTGTAAATTGTAGATGAAACAAACCAATAGATTAATAGAGAAAAAATTTTATTCATCAAAAATAAGTACTATATAGTTCCATCAATAAAAAGATATTACATTAACTAAACTTATAATTACAGGTCTGAAAGAGTACACACACACTATATATATATATATATATATATATATATATATATATATATATATATATATATTAGGTTGGTGCAAAAGTAATGACGTAATAATGTCGTTTTTTGACTTATTTTTTAACGTCAAAAACGACATTATTACGTCATTATTTTTGCACCAACCTAATATATATATATATATATATGTGTGTGTGTGTGTACTTAAAAACTCGACATGTTATTTTTAATTTTGCTTATTTTTTGTCACGTATAATGAGTACTTTTTAACACTACTGTTCGCTGGTTTGATTTAACTCTGGCCATTAACCTTTATATATATATATATATATATATATATATATATATATATATATATATATATATATATATAAATGAACATTGAAGTCAACACTCAGAGGCGACAGACTGTTTCATGCTTGACGCAGTCGTCAGGTAGCCTGACGATTGCGTCTAGCATGAAACAGCCTGTCGCCTCTGAGCGTTGACTTCAATGTTCACTTTTATATTTATATTTACATACGCTCTATCTCTGTTATTGAGCACTTTATTCCATAAATATAGCACACCTTAAAACTATATCTCTTTATATATATATATGCGTGTGCGTGTGTGTGTGTGTTCCATTAAAAACGACAGACAAGGTACTGTGTTTAAGCTTTTTATTCAATTTCTCTTTCTAAATTTCTCTTTCTATACTGGAACTAATGGCGTTAGTAGGGGAAATCGGCTCGGACCGTGTTTCTCTAATTATTACATGTCCCATGTAGAAAACATGATATTTAAGCAGGTCTGTAAGCCTAAAATATATGTCCTCTGCGGAGACGATATTTTTATCTTAGCAAAAAACATGAAAGAACTTTACTTTGAAAAACACAATTGAAAAAACTCTGTCCTTAACGTTACCTAGGAACTTAATCAAAAAATAAATTCCCATTCTTGAATGTTCTCGTAGAATACAGTAACAACACTTACACTGCCACAATCTATAAAAACCCACTAGCAGAAAAACTTGCCACCTTAATTTTAACAGTGAATCCCCATTCAGATACGAAATAATAGTGATACAAAAATGTTCCTAAAGAGAGCACACGAGAATTTATCTTCTCGTCTACTTTTCTTTAAAAACTCAGCAATGCGAAACAGACACAAGTTAACAATGGTTTTCTAACCAACTCATCGACCACCAAATTTGACTATTTCTTTCCAAAGTAATTAATAACGATACACAACAGAGACAAAAATAATAACATAAATATCTTCTTCAAAAGCTAAATGCAAGTCAACTATGAACAAGATTAATCTTCACTTAGAAATATCATAAACTGACTAACCCAATTGACTCGAACAAAACAAATTAATTGATTTTCTATTACAAAAAAATTTTAAACACCTAACCTTATCCTAAAAAGTAGCAACACACCTGAAAAATCAAAACTACAAAAAACGAATATTATTTACGAGTTTAAATGCCCCTTAAGGAACTGTGTTCCTGATCAAACTAAACTCATAAATAATTACATCGATGACATACTATAGGCCTATCCATATGCCTTACGTTACACCGATTCGACCACAGCTCCATTAGAACTCATTTAAACACGCACACAAACCTAGCAGTCTTTATCCAAAACATACCAGTAGAAAATACAAGCATAATAACATGAAAAAAAGATAAAAAATAATGGAAGCTTTAATAATTAAAAAGAAACTGCCAACGCTCAATAATATTAATTACGAACACGGCCACAATGCGCTGTGTTCAGAAAATAAAACATAAATAAGCTTGTAATTACAGAACATTTAGACAGTCTCTACACACTCTGTGCCCAGAAAAGAAAGCACTTGTTCGAACACCAGGAAAATTAAATAAAAAGCTTAATCAAATACCGTGTCTGTTGTATTTAATTAAACATGTATAAAAGTGGGATTGCTGCTTAAATACAATATATATATATATATATATATATATATATATATATATATATATATATATATATATTAGTGGTAAATATACACATACATATGCAATCATATATATAAAATATATAAATATATATACATACATACATACACATACATATATATTTGTATAAAAAATAATTCCAAGAGGATAGAATCCAAGTAGAACTCAATGTCCAGGACAGAGTAAGGATATAATAAAAAGTGTTTAAGCCTTTTTATTATTAAATATAATAATATTATATATATTTATATATATATATATATATATATATATATATATATATATATATATATATCACCGTTTTTATCTACAGCATGATAGACTCTTTCCGCAATTATCGTCAGTACATCAGCAGTTGATCTGGAGAAACGAAATTCATATTACTTTTCTGAAAAAGGTTCTGCGATAAGAGATGTTTAACCATATCCGCATTGATCAGGATGGCATCTAGACTTTATGTATTTAGACTGATGTCGAAATCTCATCAATTTGCATTTGAGCTGGCGGGATGTAACCGTAAATTCTATGCTAACACTTACTTTTTTCGCACTTACCACTTGTGCAAAGAGTAATTTTATAATTGAACAGCAAGATGGAAATCATTTGGATCTGTTCTGCTTACATCTATATAATAAACACAAATGTCAGTGTGTCACACTTTTTCAACTTTACTCCTAGAGGTCGGAGCCCAACATTTCATATCATTTTGGTATCAGGCCGACTCTGAGCAAATTAAAACTTTCCGTGACGATTCCGGACCCGCAATCCCGAAACTTTGGTTTTCATTATTTTGACTGTTTTCGTCGATCTTTTTACGTGATTTTTTGCGATTAATTTTTTTGTACGATAAAAATTTCTATAACTTTGAAATAAATCTGGGAATAATCGAAATAATTGCGAAATCCAGTGAAAGTCACCCATGAAATGCAAGTAATTGTTTGCATGAAAAGTAAGGACCTACGTACATCAAAATGTCTTTAAATTAAGTGGCGACAGAAAAATTATCGCTGAACCTTTAAAAGCTAAGTTTAAATATTAATGCAATACTTAAATGTAGCGATCAATTTTGAGGACTTCTGTAGTTTATTGTAGCTTATTGCATCTACTACTTCCTACCTATTGTGATGAAGGCCCGATTAAGATCCCTCCGCAGGAGCTAGCATAAATGCCGACAGATAGGCAGTTTATAAGCTAGTATGAAATATTTGCTGTAATTTCGTAATAAGTTGCAATGGTGTTTCTCCTGTTTCCATTCTTACACGGGTAGTCATTACATTATAGAGGATAAATCAACTCAAAAATTCTATGTCCGTTCAGAATTTAGGTGATCATTATCATACATTCTTAGGAAAGTAGTCGAGTCGAAATCATCCTCATTCTCTTTGTATTCAATGGTAAGAAGGAAGTTTTAGTCGAACGGCTTCTTTCCAAGAACGGCTACTTTATGAAACAGATCACGGCAATCTTAACCTCTTCAAGTCTAGGGTCAACAAAATGTTTTCTCATCAAAATCCATCTTGCACATTTATAAATTTACCATTCTTCCGGACATTAAATACTGATTCCACATATGGTCTGGTGCTCCTGGTATTCATCTTAAAGTTCTTTACAAAATGCAAAAAACGGTATGTATCGGAATCGATCCTGACATGGCATCTTTCTTAGCGGCGTGACGTGGCTTCCCTCTGTTTTTTTCTGCAAATATTTCCATTGCAACTGCTCTGACGAGTTTTTTTTTTTTTTTACCTGCTGCATCGAATTTAAGCGTGCTACTAGATTGGCAGCTAGGTCCCACCCTTTTGTTGTTGAAATAGCTAAACGCAACTGCCACTTCTACTCTAATAGTTTCTTATCCCACACGTCCCACTTTTTGGAAGTCCCTTCTGTTTTCTTGCTTCCCTGATTCAAGTGCAAAGTCAATCAGCATCCGTTAATCTTTATACTTTCCTCAATCGTCCCTATATTCAGTCTTTTCTCTAACTTTCACTCCCTGGGTGGTATTTCCGACCTGCTTAGAACGAAATGATTAAAAAAACAAAAAAAAACAGATCTGCTTTCAACAACACTCTACCTTGACTGGCTCTTAGGCTTAATATCTACGCTTGAAGATATTTTTAATTATTGAACTACGAAAATGATAGTATATTACTGATACATTAGAGATTTCTGAACAAGTTGGAATGCTACGCATGACATCCATACGAAAGCCTCGGTCTGACGAGGCAATTAAAGAACATGACTCGTTCTTTGGTTAATGTTTTGATTTATGATCATCTGTTGAACAAAGCTATCTTAGTTACAGTTTATTCCATGTTCAATTTCCTGATCTCCGATTCAAAATTTGAAAGCCAAAAACCCGCATTACACGACGAAAGCCGTGTGAGTAGAATGTAAAAATGCATGTATTTAACACTGTTCAAATTTTGTCTGCATCCCTAAAACATTATATTTTAGGGGTACAGACAACGTTTGAACAGTGCTAAATACATGCATTTTTTTAATTAATTTACCCCAAGGCTATAATTCCGTTAAGACGCAAGGGTCTACTAGGAGGGAAAGAGAATGAGAAGACTTTAGAAGGAATTTGAAACCCAATCCTAAACAAGAAACAAGGAATAAAGCTGTATTCTTGTTCAAAAGATAGACGTGGAGTATGAACTGGACAATAAGCGAACGTATCTACTGCCATATAGGAAAAAGATAAAAAAGTAAATGGTACATAACATTTCAGAGCTTAGACGGAGGCATTAAAAGTATAGAGTTGAAGTAGACCTTAGAAGGAACCGGAAATCCAGTCCTAAACAGGAAACAAGAGATAAACCTCCACTCCTGTTTGAAAGACCGGGGAGGATTGTGGAGCGGACGATAGGCATCTAGTTGTTGAAGAAAGATGTAACTTGGATGAAGGCACGACTTTTCTGCATGACAGACCTCTATACCATAGACTGTGTGCAACACAACAGAGTCTAGTTGATGAAGTTGGGAACATACCGAAAAAAGAATAGTGTTTAGGTTTAAAAAAAAACAAAACTCTAATTGATATATAGAAAAATGAGAATTACATTACCGACACAATTTCTTCTTCTTCTTCTTCTTCTTCTTCTTCTTCTTCTTCTTCTTCTTCTTTTTCTTCTTCTTCTATGTGCCATGTTCCTTTAGAAACTGGGAGATCATAGCTCTCGACAACTTCCTCTCTTTTACAGCTCTTAGCAAATTTTGCCTTTTATTATCTCCCCTATCTCTCTGTTCTGACAACAATTTATACAGGCCAGATAAGTAGGTTATGCTCTGCTTTCATCTATTCAGCTTATATTCAGTATGTCTTGTGAATGTCAAATTTTCCAAGCCGTCTTTCCTCATCATGTGCCTTAGAACTGTCAACTGTCTATGTCTATTTCTAATTTTAAGTATAACTGTCCCCTTTATTTCTACTTTCTCTAAAACTTCGTCATTGCTCGCATGTTTAATCCATTCTCACCATTCTTTTGTAGCACAACATTCATGTTGCCTTAAGTCTTTTCTTCATTTGTGATTGCCCAACATTAAATATTGGTCAATTTTATTTAAATCTGTGGCAATTTATTGTTTTATGTAAAAGTAAACATTAGTTTATATATATATATATATATATATATATATATATATATATATATATATATATATATATATATATATATTGATATTGTATGCATTTTCTTAGGGCCGAGATACAAAATAATAGTCGTTTATATTTACGTCTATAATCATATACTTGCTGTCGATGATAGGTAAATATTCGCCATTTATTTTTTTTAGTCTGTAAGCATTTGCTTAGTTCAAGGATACAAAATAATAGTCGTTTATATTTAACTCTATAAGCATTTACTTGGTGTCGACGATTGGTAAATATTCACCATTTATTTTTTAGTCTGCAAGCATTTGTTTAGTTCGAACTGACAGTTTAGATATTTCTACACGGGTTTTGCGCAATGAATCCAATTCGATCAAAAGATCTGCGTCGTTTGAAAGTTAGCCTTGAAAATCCTCGCTTCTTAACCAGGCGCGAACACTGGCATAGCGCAGAATATTCAAGTAGTGAGTATATGGATTCTTCATCCGTGAATAGAGTAGGCGTAAAAGCTTGGAACGGGAAGGCAGTTGGTTGTAACGGGTGGAGCCGCTTCTTGGGTATAGAAGAAAAATAAGAGTTCTGAAAGTCAATCAAGTTTTTATAGTGGATTCTGTCGAATGATTTTTTTTCTTCCTCTTACCTTTCATTTGAGATGCCTTCAAAAAGAAAACGGTTTATTTTTCTTATTGCGCCAAAAGATAGCGAGTTGCATTCTGAAAACTTCAAAGTGTTTTATAATTCTTTTATCTTACGATTAGGTAATTTCTGTTGCAGACCTCATCTAACCGCTGTATTATCCTTTCCTTTTATCTTTCGCTTTTTCATTCACTCTTTTTTTCTCTCTCTGCCACTCTCTCTCTCTCTCTCTCTCTCTCTCTCTGATTCTTTATGTGTATGTGTATATGTGTATGTATGTGTGTGTGCGTTTCTATTGTTCTGTGTTCTTTCTCTTTGGTTTTTAGAGAGAAGGATGCACCAATGTAGGTTGAGTGATCGCTAGGTGCAAATGGAATTAGATAGATAGATAGATAGATAGATAGATAGATAGATAGATAGATAGATAGATAGATAGATAATGAACAGAATTAGATAGATATGAACAGAATTAAATCGATAGACAGATAACGAAGATAATTTGATTGATAGATAGATAGATAGATAGATAGATAGATAGATAGATAGATAGATAGATAGATAGATAGATAGATAGATAGATAAACAGAATTAGATAGATTTTATCAAACATCTGGATGTTATTTTGAATGTGCTTTTTGTTCTACTGGAAAGATTCTCGAAATATTCATATCTGCTTAGTTTCGTATCTTAACATAGACAAAGTAATTTCTAAAGAAGTAATTAAAGCACTGTTTGACTTTGCTTGATCGGCGAGACCCTTCGTTGCCGAGTTGTTCTAAAGCATGTCGGGGGAAAAGCAGGTTCGAATAATGACAAAGGGCGCATCTATTCTCTTATATTCATGCGAAATATTTAAAAAACGGGAATTTTGAAGAGCGTATTGCCAGACATGAGCAAGTGGCAACACTGCGAGACAGTGACCTTGAGCAAGTAAACATTTCGCCATTTAGAATTCAAGATGAAATTCACAGTATCCCAGCTGAGATGTTGCAGCAGTCAATGAGGAATCTCAACAGCAGATTTCAAGAATGCATTCGTACAGGAGGACGCCAACTACAGGACGTCATTTTTAGAAAATGAAAATTCCATCATTGTTTCTTAAATGGCATGTTTTAAGGTTTCAATTACTAAGAATAAAATATTTTTCTTCCATCACTCTTGAGTTTATTGGATTGTTAAAAAGTTTCACGTTTTGGGGGGCAACCTGTACAATTTCTCTGATATCCAGGCCGAAATGCTAAAATAAATATAATGTTTAATAAATAAACTTAGTGTCTACTCAAATACAAATATCCACTAATATAACGTTTAAGCGAAAAAAATTGTTGGATTAATAAATAAAAAATGTATATATATATATATTTGGAGGGCACGGTAGAGTAATGGTTAATGGTTAGCGGCTTGGTTTGAGGTATCGGAAAAACCGAGTTCGAATTACAGCCAAAGCCATTACAATCATACGTGCATATACCCTTGGGAAATGTATGAGTCCTCTTTTTCTCTCCCCCTCCATCTATGGGTAAATAGCAGGGCAGACTGGGTTCTATAGCCTTGGATGACAACTGGTCTAGGAGAAGGACAACTGTGAATTCAAAACCTGCAGAGTGTCGTTTGGGAACCTTCTGGCACTTAGTGCACCAGGTCTCTGTATTCGGCCCTTCAAAAAGTGTGGTTGGTTCTGCACAAAACCTTCACCACTATAATCAAATCTCAGCTGTTTGACCCTCATACGGTTAATTCGACGGGAGAGTTGAGTATATATATATATATATATATATATATATATATATATATATATATATATATATATATATATATATATATATTTAAATAAGTTTTTCGTGGTACAGAATTTAATAATAGATAAGAAAAGACAATAAGAAGGCATTTTTAAAAGCAAAAGCTAAAATAAAAACAACCGCTTTCGTCCCAGGACTTATCAAGTTATTTATTCTGGGAATTTAAAAGCGTGTAAATTAATTTTAATTAACGAATGTAATTGAATGGGGAAAAAAAATTATGAATTTCAAGAGACTAGAGTCCAATAATATTCAGACCCAGCAAGCATTCCCTCTGTTTACAAAGGGAAGGCTCACGAGATCTGATATACAAGGACTCCAGGACCTTGAGGTGAAATGTGGAGTGGGACCTAGATATAATAATAAATCGGTCACCACTAAAATTTTCCACACATTTCCTTCTATTTATTAAATGTTCAGCAATAGCAGAACCAGAACTGTTAGTCAGTTGGCTATTCCTGGAGGACAGTTTCAAAATCCTGGGGGGTAAATGCTGTTTTATTCTCAAATCCAAACGCTGGGACGTCCTCCCTATGTAGTCGTGTCCACAACTACACTTGTATTGGTAAATCACTGAATTAACATGATGGGGAGGGAGAACGTCCTTACGAATGGAAGAGAAAGCAGAACGGGTAACAAATATTACCCTAACATTCGCCGAAAAATAACAGCTATTGATTAAACGTGAAATACGTTTCGATAAACTCTCACCCTCTGTACCAGTATAGGGAAGACGCAAATAAACTGGGCATTTATCAGCTAATTGCGGCTTCACCCTATGGAATTTACTGATGACATCTTGAATAACGGAGTCTAAAACATCCAACGGATATCCGTTTTTTGATAGTGTCATTCTAACAAAGTCAATTTCACCGTAGAGAAGACCCTCAGAACATAACTTAAGTGTCCTGCGAATTAAAGACTTAATTAAATTAATCTTACGTTGTCTGGGACAAAAAGAGTCCCAACGCGTATAAAGTCCTGAAAAAGTGGCCTTCCTAAATACAGAAGTCTCAAACTTGTCAGCAATCTTATGGACAAGAACATCCAAAAAGGAAAGACAAGAATTGGACTGCTTTTCTATGGTGAACTTAAGAGCAAGATGGACAGAGTTTAATTTGGTGAGAAATCTGTCGGCTTCAGCCTCATTATTAAAGAGGCAGAAGGTATCATCCACATAACGATGATACATAAGAGGGCAACCAATACAAGTAAATAAGGAAGCCTCGTGAAAACCGACAAAAATATTCGCCAACGCTGGACCCAAAGGCGAACCCATCGCTACCCCGTCGATCTGTCGATACATAATATTATTAAAACTAAATTCGACAGACGCAGTGGCGAACATCATAAGCTCAACAAATATACCCCCAGGAAAATTCGGAGGAGACAAAGAGGTACGATACAATATATCGCAACACATCTCAATAATCTCAGACAGGGGAACACATGTAAACAGGGAGCAGATATCAAACGAACACACGAACCCACCATAAGTAGAACTACGTATAATTTCCACAAAGGAGACGGAATCTTTAATATCAAAAAACGGATATCCGTTGGATATCCGGCTCCAATAATTTGAATCGTTGTATTCATATATTTAAACCAATTAGCAACGTCATTTGAGACGCGCGGTTTTCTTTGAATTTCAAGATGATTAAAAATTGTCAGATACGAAAATTTTGAGGATCACTTCAGATTATGATCAACAATATTTCCCCTCCTTATGATGGATATATATTGGGGAAACGTTTTTTAAACAAAGTTGAGATTAATAAATCCAAAAATTTATTTTTTTTTATTTTTTTGTTTTTTTGTTTTTGTTTTTGTTTTTTTGCTGTTTTTTTTCTGGAGCCCATGTTTCTTTATAAAAAGGATTAATTTTAGTTCGCTAACTTGTCTTTCAGTTAACCTTTGACCAGTGTGTTCGTTCGTTTGTTATACAAATAAAGTGGAAATAATAACACTTAATTAATTACATTTTTCGCATATTTATTTGAGTATATAATATTACAAAAATGCTTTGGGATATTGACGCATAAAAGAAAAACATGCAGGCTAAGTTTGTTTATGAGCGTCAACAGTAACAATTTAGTTTCCTCTGCCTATTTCATGTGACTGAATGCTGTAATTTACACGTACTATTAAAACAACTATATTGTGTCGCATACATATTCACACATATAGACGCTTTCAGTTTCTCCTATACTAACGCAATTCATTTGGTTATACTGTAAAAATAAAGATACACGAAATGTTCGTGTGAAGTTGTTCGCAAAGAATTCTTTCTGAAAAAGAATAATAATATTGAAATAATAAAAAAACTTAAATTTGTAGAGCCGTGTTGGAGATTTACCTATTTCTTCGCTTATGCACGTATATTCCGATATATATATATATATATATATATATATATATATATATATATATATATATATATACCATAATTTGCAGCGTACAAGTCCATCTCAATATTTTAGCTCAAAATTCTAAACTTACCGTATTAGTCGACCGTTAAAATACGGCAGGCCCTCTTTGGCCTAATGGTAAATGGAGTTCGGGTATAGTACATGATCATCTGTGACAAAACTAAGTAAGGTTAACAGAATACTAAATTTGCGTAAATATTTTATTTTTTATATTAATTTCTGTGTTAATATGCCAAATATGTTCACCAAAGTTTTAATGGTATACATGTATGTGTGGCAGCCTCCATTTCGTACGGTAACTGCTTTAAAATAATTGTTAGGGGTGCTCTCTCACTTGTTTACAACTCAGTGTTAAAGGTTTGTATTTTTATACCCACCATATAAATCGACCACTAGTTTTGGAACTATTTTTCTAGGATTGGAAAATCTACTTGTACGCCACAATTCATAGTATATATATATATATATATATATATATATATATATATATATATATACATATATATATATATATATCCTTTTCAGAGAGGTGAAACATTAGCCTAAAATGTTACCTACAAAGTGAACCCGCCTGCTTTTATAGGTGATGCTCTCATGTAATCGTCTGATGATCGCGGTTAGCGTGAAACTTGGAGTAGCGGTTATAAAACGATGTCTTTAGATGCATTCCTAGTTATTGTTACTATCACCGATTTATTTTGGCAAAATCGGATCCGGTCTTACCGAAAATCTGTTGTGAATCGAAATATAAAAAAACGCAATAAGATTTTAATTGCTTTTAAGAATAATATATATTAAAGACAATATTGTCTGAAGAAAAAATTTTGGCGAAAAATGAATTTTTACATTTTTTTAAATTGAATAATTTATAAAGATTTTAAATCTTTCAAAATTCATTTTCAATGAAATAATTCTTAGAAAATATTGCCATTAAGTTAACTATATTTACTAGCTATATATTGTAAAGCTTATTACAATCTGACGCGATTTGTTTTTGTATGTGTGATTACGTTCAGAATTTCTGAGGTATGGATGTACAAATCGATAAATCTAGTATTTAAAGTAGACATGTGTTAACGTCTGTTCTCGCCCCCGGCCACGCGCCGCCTTACGGCGAAAAAAACCCTCCAAACTTTATCGTCTGTTCCACCATACTTAACTATGAATACGCTCAGCTGTCAATTAAATGTAAATAAATCAATACGTCAGTGAAACAAGACACCGTAGTTAAAAAAATGTTTGTATACAACATTTTATGCTATTAGTAAGTAATATCTGTTTCAAATCATATTGATTTAACTTCAAATTTGCTAATTTTCCTGAAACAGCGTCTTAGAAAAATATATTTTATTTTTGCAACATTCTTAAAACTTAGAATTAATTTTTGTTCAAAAAGGTGTTTTAAAAAAGTCAGTTTTGATCGATTTTAATGAAAAAATCGATTCCGATCAGTATAATTTGTTTTTGAAATACACCACGGAGTATTTTGCTTACTGGAAATAGAAAATTTTAAATCCTTTAGCTTTCAATTAAAGCTAAAAATGGAAGCTTCAAGAAAGCTTTTCCATTTTTAAAAAATCATTTAACACCTTACGTACACCATATTAGTGGAGGTACCTACTCTTAAAAGAATCTCATCCGCGATAACCCTTTTCTGGCTGGTTTGAATTTAGAGATTTTCTTCGACTAGGCTGCTAACCAAGGTTCTGGGGCGCAATCCGTCATACTATTTAACCCGTAGAAGGGGGAAAGAAGTCGATTAATACCTTTTCCAAGGGTACTCGAATGGAATTTGAACTCGCCTCCCTGATTTCCGTTATCTTTTATATCACCCCCACATCCAAGCTGACAGCACCTGATATTTCCAAGCCGTTATTCATCTAGATCCTGATTAGGCACGACATTATTTAACCAGTGATTAATGACCCTAAGCTTGAATATGTGTGTGCGTTTATGTGTGTGTGTGTGTGTGTGTGCGCGCGCGCGTGTGTGGAGAGAAGAAAATATATTTAGAGGGAAAAATTGAATAAAAAGTATTTATCAGTGCGCCCATGTCGTACTTTGACACAAGGTCAATTTAAAATGGGTTTACTTGCAGTATCGTGGGAAAATTGCTCAAGTCCGCTCGACACTTCCCCGTTTTGGGAACACCTTAACCGTAGGCTAATGATTCCAGTTTCCTCCCGAAGGAGAGGCATCGCTTGGTGGTTGGCCCCTTAGGGCTCGGCTAATATTATTTTCAATGGCTAAAATGCACTTGATTGTGCCTCTATTTTTAATGTTTCATTTCTCAGTGTAGCAAAGTGTTTTGCATTGTTGGGGCCATAATAAAGACACAAGAGTGGATTTGAGCAAGTATGAGCAAGAATGTTAAGTCCGAACTGTCAGAGGTAACTGTTGGGAAAAAAACTACTTCTGACAAAAGCAGTACCTGCTTTTACTTGTAACTTGGAAGAGTCCATCCATGTATGGGTAATTTACCATAATACAATTTTGTCCTTCCCTTTGTTCCATCGTTAGCACGACCGTTATGTCATGTCAATACATCTTAAATAATGGAAATAAATAAAAAGACATATCAGAGACGCTACTTGGTTTCAGTGAGAAAATGAAAGATAAAACATAGAAGAGACGATAACATCTTCATGTTTAACGTAACTTTCAGTGAAATGAAAAAGGTTTCAGTTTTAATTCTTTTCATTTGTACCCACTTCCTTCTTTAAATAACGACAAACATTCATATTTATGCTTGCTATTGCAATATTTTGTGAAAGCTGTTAATCTTAAATATTTAACGATTCTTTAGAGGAATTTCTACGAATATTTTCTTGTCGTTTGAACTCGCCAAGTGCTTAGGAAATCATTAACTTAAGAATTAAAAGTCACCAGAAAACTCAAATAGGAAAACACTTCAAATTTTCACAGGTATTTCTAATTGATTAAAATGGAACAATTCTTAATTTAATCAGACACATTTTCTAATTGTTTCCCATCAAGAGTCATCCACTTTTTTGCCAATCTCCATTCCTTTCCGAAAAATAAGTACCTTATCTGGAATTCTTGAAAGACATCACCGTTGAAATATTTCAACTTACCGATATCATGAGAAATATAATTCCTTATCAAGGAATAAATCAAAGAACTTATTCTTCAATAAATTTTTTTTTTAAATTTGATTTCTTTAAACATTACGTTTTTGTCAATGGAACAATTTGGAGATGATACTGCTTATTCTATTCTTGTAGATTTTTAAGGCAGATACAATACCAATCTCTCCTGGGTCAAGTCTGATTAGCCGTTAAAACATTTATGCCCGAAATACAAATTATCAGAAATAATCATGCCGGTGGGAATTTGACAACATATAAACGATATTTTTTATTTCTGGAATTACCAAAAAAGGTGCCGTGAAGAATGCCAACAGTGAAGTATTGAAGAAAATATTTTAATAGTCGAGGAACTTGTATTTAGTTCTCATGAATATGTTCAAGTGATGTCGGCTGATGATAAATCAAGTTTTTTATTTCCATTCTTATTCTAATATGACTTGACAGATTAAATAAATCCTGTGAAAAATACATTCCATGACGCCTATATTTTGTATTCACTAATTTCTGAGAGTAAAATTACATATTCAAATATATTTAGGATTCGCTTATACAATTATGTATTTATATTTATATATATATATATATATATATATATATATATATATATATATAGATATAGATAGATAGATAGATAGATAGATAGATAGATAGATAGTTGGATTGATGTGAGTGTGTGAATGATATCAGTACAACTAAGTATGTTGGCTCTATCAGTGATTTTTTATATATTTTTGGCTACGGGCTCAGAGATACCAACATTAAAAAGGCTTTGTGCCACATTCGATCCCCGTGGGTGGATTGATAAATACCATCAGTGATATCGAGCGCTTTCCAATAGGTACCACACATATATAATATATATATAACATATATATAAGTTACACACAGATTTATATACATTCATATTATATATATTTCCGGTTACATCTTTAATGTATCAGACATCCGAGAACATTCATATTTCTCTCACTTAAACCGTCTTTGACTCCTCTCTTTAAAACTTCGCTCTGTTAAATTTTAATCCCCCCCACACTTCATCTTTAGACCTTCCTGTTCTTCTCCTGTTCTTCTCTCGTCTGTTACCCCTCACTAAAGCGTTCATTTACTCTAACATTGATCTCACACTCTCGTACATATACTCTCACTAAATTTCATTTTTTTATTCCCGGAGTTGTTTTTTTCTGTTTTCTTTTTGAATTTGTCAGTCTGATGAATTGGATCGTATTTACGATTCCAATTGAATAAATTATGACCATGGAATATTAGAGTTTAAACCTTTTTATTATATCTGTCTCTGTCCTGGACATTGAGTTCTACCTGGATTCTATCCTCTTGGAATTATTTTTTATACAAATATATATGTATGTGTACGTATGCATGTATATATATTTATGTTTTAGATATATGATTGCATATGTATGTGTATATTTACCACTAATATTATATATGTATATATATATATATATATATATATATATATATATATATATATATATATATATATATATATATATATATATATATATATATAAACCTAGGCTTCTTCTAACTACAGGTATTACACCCGAAAAATATCGATAGGGAAATATTTAAAAAAAAGCTTTTTTGTCATATATATATATATATATATATATATATATATATATGTAAAAGTGAACATAGAAGTCAACACTTAGAGGCGACAGTCTGTTTCATGCTATATGCAACCGTCAGGCCACGATTGCATCTAGCATGAAACAGACTGTCGCCTCTAAGTGTTGACTTCTATGTTCACTTTTATATTTACACACGCTCTATCTCTGATAAATATAGCACATCTTAAGACTATATTTCTTGATATATATATATATATATATATATATATATATATATATATATATATATATTAGGTTGGTGCAAAAATAATGACGTAATAATGTCGTTTTTGACGTATATTTTAACGTCAAAAAACGACATTATTACGTCATTATTTTTGCACCAACCTAATATATGTAGTACCTAACCATCTAATGAGCTACAGGTATTGTGCCCGAAAAATATAGATATGGAAATAAGGATAAAAAGCATATATACATTCTCCTCCAAAAGTATTGGATGTCAGTGATTTTGTTGTTCACTGAAGACATTTGGGTTGCAGATCAAAAGATGAATATGAGACAAGAGTTCGGAATTTCAGCCTTTATTCCCAGTTTCCACTGTGTGAGATGTATTATTTGTGATTTCTAGTAGTAGTAGCGATGATTCCAATCCACTTCGCACTGGGCATGGCTGGATTTCGTATGGCCGACTTTCTAATTTTAAGTCTTTCATCACTCCGTTACCATTGTTTAACAAGGTAATGTTGATGGTAGGCGGAAGCTGTTTGATGTATAAAACCTCTGTTTTAACGAGATGTTTTCGGAAATTTGATTTACAAATGACTCTAGTGTTATCGACCAGTATCTTTCGTAAGGGCTATTGTATCTTATGGATTAATAAATATACATACATATATATATATATATATATATATATATATATATATATATATATATATATATATATATAAGTGGAAATCGAGGTCAACATTCAGCGACGACAATTTGTTTCATGCTTAAAAGCGATATTCAGGACACTTTTATATATATTTTTACATATATCTAATGAGTGAGAGGGAGAAAGAGAGCGGATAGACATGCGTAGTTAAATCTTTCCGTCGAGGGTACGCCTTCATTCTCAACACGTGACTCGTTCAGTGTAAAGTGTGTTCCCTATGCTTGTGTCTTTTTCATTCTTGAGGATTTCACTTGTAACGAAATTACTACTGCGCACACAGAAGATGGTTTTAGAAGCAATGCGTATAGAAGCAGACGTGAGGATATAGATGACCCATGATTCGGCACTATATATGTCCGTTGTCTGTACGATCTTGTAAACATATCTTTCTTATGTCTGTGTTTGTCGTTGACGATATATTACCTATAGCTTTGTCTCTTCTACTATTAGAAGCTATTCCATATAGGTAAAGTGGCCAGTTTTCAGTTTTATATAGCTGATAGAGGGTCGATGATAATTCTACTGGGATGTATTAGGTTGGTGCAAAAATAATGTCGTTTTCTCACATAGTAAAATATGTGATAAAACGTCATTATTTTTGCACCAACCTAATAGATAGATATAAGATTATGGTCCTATATCTGTCTATATTCCTGTAGAAATGTGGATGTTATGCATTAATGAGATTATTCCGTGTGAGCGACTCGAGCTATTTTCATTAGTAAATAGAAGTTGTGTGACAGTAGTTTTTTTTTTTTTTTTTTTTTGTTTTGGCCTGAAGCTGCGTGAGTTTAAATAGACTACCGTTTTGGCAGGCGTTGATGAAGGATTTGTTCTAATTTTCGAGTCGTTTTTGTATTCAATATCATATTGAAGCATACTGATAACAGTGTCAGATACAACCCTTTTCACTGCTAGCAGTCAAGAAGACGAGAGGTAAACTCACTGATTTGGAACAATTGTTAAAAAAACCTACCCCCTCTCTGTAATGATGATTGTTAATTATTGGTGAGACCAGTATTTAATAGGCTCTCTTCATTTTCCCTTTATTTTCATTCTCTATCATTCTCTTATTTTTAATTAACTCTTCACTATTCTTTTCTATCTATCACTTTCTTATTATCTTCTTCCCTCGATTTTTTCCTTGTTATTCTTTCTTTCTTTTTCTTAACCTTTTTCTTTTTGCACCTTTCTTTCTTTTTCTTTCTTTTTCCTTTCTTTTTTTTTTTTTTTTTTTTTGGTCACTACTTTTTCCAGTACATTTTCACTGATCGTTACTTCATTTTTCCTATTGTCGTGTAACCCGGATATAAGAGAGTTGTCGGGACCGGAGAAGAAGTATCTTATATCCGGGTTTCTCTTATATCCAGGTTTGGTCTATTTTGTTTAGGTAAGTATGGCTCTAATTTGGGACCAGAGAAAATCTCTCTTATATCCGAGTTTCTCTTATATCATGGTCTCTTATATCCGGGTTTGATCTATTTTGTTTAGGTAAGTATGGCTCTAATTTGGGACCAGAGAAAATCTCTCTTATATCCGAGTTTCTATTATATCCGGGTCTCTTATATCCGGGTTACACTGTATTACCTATAGTTTTGTCTCTTCTACTATAAGAATCTATTGCATGTAGGTAAACTAGCCAGTTTTCAGTTTTATATAGCTGATAGAGGGTCGATGATAATTCTACTGGGATATATAAGATTATCTCAGTTTTTCGGACATTCTTTTTATGATCTTCTTTGTGTGATTTTTACATTCCTGCTTATTTTTCAATTTGTCTTTTCTTCTCATTTTAATCCACGCGTCTCTTTTCCTTCTTTCTAGAATTGTTAACTTTTGGTGGTTTTTAGCCTTATTCGTCTTCTTTCTTCATTCTTTTTTTACTTTTTTATTTGAAATTTTTCTTCGTTGATTTTCATTTATTTTTATTTTTCATTCTTTTTTATTCTCATTTTTTTCTTTTAGCCATTGATTCTGTCAGTAATTCTATTTTCCTTCCTGTTTTCCATTTCTTTTTATTTTAGTTACTTTTTTTTTTTTTTCTTTTTCCTTTCTTTATTTACTTTCGTCGAACTTTTTTCTTTCAATTTTTTTTTTGGTCCTTTCTATCCTGTTTCCTTTGTTCTCTTCACTTCTTTCTCTATTCCTTCTTTCATTTCTTTTCTTTTTTTTATTATCTGCTCTTAGTTATTGGTGATGTCAGTATTTTTCTAAGGTGAGTCTTGAGTGACAGTAGACGAACCTAAATCTCTTTCCTTTTCACCTATGCTTCAAGATTTTTCCTTCTGCACAAAGACAGTTTTCTCTAATTAAAACCATTGAACTTCTTAAAAGATTTTTTTTTTCGATATTTCATTTCTGAATAATAATTAGGCCTATGCCACTATTTTGAAAAAGTTTGCTCATTAATAAACGGAAATTATATGACTAATTACAGTTAATAAGATTTGAGCTTTAACAATGGATTAACCCCCGACGCGACTTTACTTGAGGTGATTGATTCATATTTCAAATGACTCATTAAAATCGTTTGTCTTAAAAAAAAAAAAAACGAAAAACACACAAAATGTTTATGAAATGCCAAGACACAAGTCAAATCATTAAGCAGGACAAAATATTCTATCAGCAGTGAATAAAAACAACTTTGGAATTTTGGTTTCAACAAAACACGAATCGCCTTTTGTTTGGTTTTTCACTTCAGCATGAGGTAATGTTAAAAGAATAAATACCAATTTCAACATTAAAATCTCGTAGTATAAGTTTGGACATTTTTTTTTTTTTAATTTTTAAGAAGCTTTTAAATATTGTAATATTATTCACAGATTCTTTCTCTTTCCTCAGATTTTATATCTATGAACTCCAAAACACAAAACTATTAACAAAAATGTAATCGATAAGTCCTATTTATTCCATCCTCGTCTTATTTTTAGCCGAGTGGGCTGGTTGATTTTACGATACGACAACATTTATTGGATTATATTAATTTAACTTTGGATGGGCACCCAGTGAGGATCGAATTCATTACACACTACTAATGATCAATCGGACCACCTTCACTGACAATTACACAACCAATGCGAAGACGGCTGAACCCTTAGATTATTTAAGGCCGAATTTTGTTTGGGGTACCCAATGAGGATTGAAATCACTACTGAGTTGTAAAAACAAACCAGACTTGCCTCGTTAACCACTGACACTAGATAGTGCCAAGGTTTGTCAACCTTTGGATTATTTAATGACGAATTTTGTACGATGAAGAATGTAATCACTACGGAGGAGTAATGGTCAACCAGATTGAGCTCATTAACCATTACATGATGTCAAGGTGCCTCAAACCTTGGATCATTTAATGGGGAAATTTTGTATGGGTCAGCCAGTGAGGATCAAAATCACAACACTGTAGTAATGACTTTCTAGCCATTAAGCACGTTGACGAAGCATTGTTTTTATGTGAGGGGTTTTAATTATTGTATATATGCAAATTCTAACTAATTGGCTCTTTTTATTTCTCTGTGCATCGTTAGCTCAATCACGATGAGTCTGTGGAGTTCCAGGAATATGATTCCATATTTGAAAATGTGCCATTCGGTTCATTGCAAGGCCACAGATTCAATAAAAGACCGAATGTTCATTCCACTTCAGAGCAAGATCGACATTCCTGATCAGAACAAACACCATAGGAAGGCCTAAGGAAATAGAGTAGATATATACTAGAACACGTACTCAAGGGAATAAAAAATAACGAATTTGAACATTAAAAATCTTTTACATTTCTTCCGGGTGTGCGCGAGCATTTTACCTTTTGTTTTCTTTCATTGTTCCAACGTACTTGTTGCAATCTTTTTTTAATTATTTTAACGGGGGTTTACGGAGCTTAATGCTTCCCTTGGAAACTAACGACAGACACTTCAGTAACATGCCCGTTATCCATTCTCCCTTTGGAAACAAATCTTGCCTTGTCAATGACAAATCCATGAATAAGACAGTATCTTTGGATTTATATATTATCTTTTTTTTAATACAGCTGTGAGTACATTTGAAATCGAGGCTGGAATACGAACACGAAACTTAAATCCTTTTCCCTAATATATCAGGTTGAGGCATATGTAATTTCTGTTTTTGTAAACCAATTGAAATAACGAATGTATTATTATAACTACTACTGGCAGTTAAGAATAAATTTGGAGTACCCAAGACAGCTTAGTTTTTTCACAACAATGGCAGCATACACAGTGAATGAAAGGAAAACAACGCTGTTCTCCTCCATCACACCAAAATATCCTGCCCCACGCACTATAGTATCCTAACCTTGAGTCAACCAATTGTTATATTTTTCGATCGTTGTGAAGGAGAAACTTGCTGTAATAAAAACCAGATTCAAGTGTTCGTTGAAAGTTTCTTTCACCTCAAAATCTGCGAAATTTTACTCAAAATCTGCGAAATTTTACTCAAAACGTAACCTAAGCTGCAAGAATCCATTGAAGAAAAAAAGGAGGAATATATATTAGGTTGGTGCAAAAATAATGACGTAATAATATCGTTTTTTGACGTATTTTTTAACGTCAAAAAACGACATTATTACGTCATTATTTTTGCACCAACCTAATAATAAAAATTATTTAAATTGCTAGAGCTGTATTGAATATGGCCTTTTTCTTCGTTTTATCCACGCACATTCCGCGACATCTATTCCTCTTGCAGCCAGTGATCTTCTATAGATGATGGTTTATTATTCAAGGTTGAAGTGTAATCATCGTTTTTCTTCTCTTAGGTTGGTTGCTGACCAAAGTTTACATGCTTAATCTTTTTTCAACTTCTACTATCTTCTCCCCATCTGTCCTTTCTTCCAGCAATTTTCAATGATTTCCTGAGAAATATGTTTTTGACAGGAAATTTAACTTCGCCCAAAACAAGTTGGCAGTCAGCTATATCCACTACGACTGAAAGTTTTTGTACTTCCGATCGATCCGATCGATCATGTGCTAAAAACGGAGGGGGTCTAACTATACCAACTATTTTTTTTTTTGTCTCGCCAAACTAAGAATTTGCTAGAAATTTCAAAAACCTCGATTATTAGACCCTACCGATGAATTAAGGACGCTAAAGTACTTAATCACAGCCACCCCACCTACCCTGGAAAGACAGGTTTTCAGTTCCCCTAGATTGGATTTCATAAGATAGCTTAGTCTGTCCTGCTCTTAACTCATAGCTAGACAAATAAAAAAAAATGTCGGGCATATTTCAAGGGCAATAACGCGCATAATTGAAATAGATTAGACAGGATTTGAACTCGACACGCCTATTCCATTTATCATAACATATAACCCTTATACTTGGGGACTTCGAGTTGGTGTTAAAAAACTTGTCTTGCTAGATCAATTACGATTAAGTAATGAGTTCGATCTTCACTAGGTGGCCCATACTTTCGTCCTTGTGCCATATCTAAGCCGTCTACTTAGAAAACCAGTATTTGGGCACCTCGAGGCGGTGTAATGGTTAGCAAACTTGTCTTGCGAACACAATTATAACCGAGTAGTGAGTTCGATCCTCACTGGGTGCCCCATACTTTCCCCCCTTGTGACACATCTAAGCTCTGCTTGGGAAATCACTATAACCCTTGCGCTATCTGTAACTGCAATCTTGCATTAAAAAGTAAATATCACAAGTTTTTTTATGATTCTTGGATGTTATTCAAGACTCAAGTGTAATCAGAGTTTTCCTTCTCCTACGTTGATCTGTGGCCAGAAATAATGAGTAAATGATGTACAGTAAGCAATGAGGCCCTCAAAACAATTTTATTATCTAGGATTTTAACCAATCTGGAATAATGTCAAATCTTAGCTACAATATATTTACTTAAACATTGATCCCCACTCTTTGGAGAGATATGATTTGAATTTAGACCTTACTTATTCTCTCCTTGGTAAGACGATAAACTACACCCGGCAGCAAATCCTCTTATTAAGAGTTTTTAAGGAGCGTGAAACCACCTTTTAATTAATGATGTTCCCAGATCCACCCTGACTCCGGGTTGTAGCCACTGTTAGGGTCCAATCCATGGACAAATAGTTAATCCCTAAACTGGAGTAAAAAAAAAATCTGAAACTGTAAAAGTAGGTTCTAATAACAGCAATAAATTTTTGTAAAAAAATGCCAGCAATATATTTTTGAAGAAAAATTATCAGCAATAGATTTTGAAAAAAATTACCGGCAATAAAAATCTTGTTGGCATTAAATAACCTGTTGAGTTTGATATGCCGTAAAACAAACCAAACCAAACCTTTCTTTTTTTTTTTTTTCTTGGAGACTAAAACAATCTGTCGTGCCTTTTAATTTAACGCTAAAAATAAAAAAAATCTATCCTTTTTTTAATTTAGTAATATTAGGTTGGTGCAAAAATAATGATGTAACAATGTCGTTTTTTGACGTTAAAAATGACATTATTACGTCATTATTTTTGCAACAACCTAATAATACGAATAGATAGCATACATTTGGACCGAATTCGAACTCGACACGCCGATTCCGCGTTGCTAACCGCCACGCTAGTCACACATCAGGTACTTCAATCTACATAGCGTTAATAAATAAATAAATAAATATTACTTGTGAATGGGAAAAGAAGCGGGAAATTCTCTTCGCTTTTAAGATAATTGTTTGTCTGGTTTATGTATTTTTTCCCCTCCGTATTGTTCCAAAATGAAGAGTTTCTAAACGCAATTTACACTTTTCCCATATTTTCATCCCCGTTTTTATTTATTTATTTGATGTTATATTCTTCCTTTCGATACGCCGTGGATTTATTTGTCTTCTTGGTGGGCGAAAACAAAGGAAATTGCTTTCTTTGCCGAGTCAAAAAAAAGTGCCGGTTACAGAATTGCCATTTGTTATGGGCGAAGTTAAGTTTCCCGTCAAAAACGTATTCTCAGTAAATCATTTAAAAGTTGATTGAAGAAAGGACAGATGGGAAGAGAAAGTGGTAGAAGTAAAACGAAAAAAAAAAAATTTGGATTCGGTACGTTCATAGATAATCGCATCTCTCTCTCTCTCTCTCTCTCTCTCTCTCTCTCTCTCTCTCTCTCTATCTATCTATCTATCTAACTTTTCTCAGTCTATATCTTTTATTTTCATTTTTCCCTCTTTCAGGTTATCCTTTCTCTTTCTCCTCACTCCCTCTTTTCTTTCTTTGCACTCTCCGTTTTTCCTCGCCCACTTTCTTTCATTCCCTCTCACTGGCTTTTTCATTTGCTCCATTTCTCTCTTGCGCTTTGGTTCTCTCTCTCTCTCTCTTTCCCAATCTATCTATCTATCTATCTATCTTTTCTCGGTCTATATCTTTTATTTTCATTTTTCCTTCTTTCACGTTCTCCTTTCTCTTTCTCCCCACTCCCTCATTGATTCTCTCTCTCTGTCTCTCTTTCTCTTTCTCACTCTTTCTCTTTCCCTTTCTCTTTTTAGCTCGTGTTGTCTTCTTCTTTCCACCTCTTTCTCTATTATTCTCTTTTTTCTGTGTTTCTTTTTTCTTTCACTATCTCTTTCACTTTTGCATTGTTTCTCTCTGTATATCTTTTTCTTTCTTTCTATCTGTCTTTTCTCTCTTTCCCCCTCTGTTTTCTTTTCTTTTCTCTTTCTAGAATTTTTCTTTTCTCTTTTTCTCTCTTTCACTCTATTTATATCACGCTATTATTCTGCCATCTCTCTCTTCCCCTCTCTCTTTTTCTTTCTTCCTCTTTTCTCTCTCTCTCTCTCTCTCTCTCTCTCTTTCTTTTACTCTTTCTTTTCGTCTCTCTATCTCTCTTCCTCTTATTTGTTATCCCGTTTATTTGTCTCTATCTCTGTATTTCTATTTAGTTTTGTTTTCCCTCCTTCTCTCTTATCACTTTGTTTCTCTCTCCTCTTTGCATTTATTTCTCTTAAGGCTTGGGTCAAACTGTGATATGTTTTTCAGGGACTTTCCAAAGATGGCGAACGCCGGGATCGCTTCCCCCAGACCGATAACATCAAGAATTCACCTTCCAAACAACTCAACCATGGTGAGATTCAAATCAACGTCGGAAAGCAGACGTTCTAAGTACTAGGTCAGGCGCTTATATACACACACATACATATATATATATTCGCTTGAGGATGAAATGGAACTAATGTCTTTAATTTAATTACAAAATTAAATTCGGAGCATTTAGCTTCCATTTTTGAATTATGGTTAGAACTGTGTAGCGAAAAAAAAACATATTTTAAATCAATTAATTTATAATATTAATGCTCTGTAAATTTACATTGAGCCCTATTTTGTAAAAATAAAAATATCTATAAGAACACCGGATTATATATCTTACCGTTCTTTCTTTATATATATACATATATATACACACACACACACACACACACACACACACACACATATATATATATATATATATATATATATATATATATATATATATATGTATGTATCTGGTGTCTTATCAAGTGATGCTGTTGAACACCATTCAACACCATCACTTGATAAGACACCATAAGTGCTGAAACAAAACGGCTATTTTTGTAATGATTTTATAAAATATTTATGTTATAATTTTCGAATAAATTATATTTGCTCTACTCCGTACTGAGCACTCTATTAAGAATTAGTATTTTTGGTTACTGAAATTTATTCCGTGTACACCAATCCTATACTTGCATATATATATATATATATATATATATATATATATATATGAATCACAGATAGATGAAAATCACTCCCACCAACAAGAATAGCCATTTCGCCCTTTTCTTCGGGCTTAGCAACTCAAGGAGTTTTATGAAAAATGAAAATTAAATTTTCATTTTGATTTTTCAGTAAACTCCTTGAGTTGATAAGCCCGTTGGAAGAACGAAATGGCCTTTCATGTGGATGTGATGATTTTCATCTATCTGTAATACACATATGCTCTGTAATAAATACATTGAGCTCATTTCTATGAATCATTTTTAATATTTTACATTACTAGGATTCACTTGAATTACTTACCACATATTTTTACCTATATATATATATATATATATATATATATATATATATATATATATATATATATATATATATATGTAATGTTGTATGGTATGCTACATTTATGGGTTTAAGTGCACAATATCAAGGATAGAGCCCATGTAGACATAAATATAAAAGTGGGCTTTAATGTCAACATCCAGCGGCGAAAGTTTGTTTCATGTTAAACGCAATCGTCAGGCCATGGGCGTTGTGCTTTGGCTCGACTATTTATATATGCTCGTCAGTGGTACATTAAGGGTAGGCCTATTGTATTATTCTCACGGTTTTTTGGGTAGGCAGTAACGGTTATGTCTCGAATTATTCTAGGAGCTATTCAGTAGAAATAATTGTGGATCCGGATGCAGTTTTGTGGTTATTTTATATTGTTGCGTGTTACCTTATTTATTATTGATTATTTTATTATTTGTTGTTGGTTGTTATTATTACGCTTCTTTGTGTTTATGTATGCTTTCGTAATATGTTAATTTGTTTATTATTTATTTTATTTATTTACATATATATTGGTTTGGATTAATTTATTTTACTCATCTATTTATTATATTCACTTATTTTATTCTTTTATTTATTTTTGTTATTGTTCATTTTTCTTCATGTCTACATCTTTAGGTGTTCTGGTCGTTTATTTAGTCATTTTTTTTTTATCTGGTGTGGTAGTTATAGCAATCTTCTCCTGCACACAGTTTGAATTTTTGGGATTTATTGTTGTAGGCTGATGCTGTTTTCTTTATTTTTCCTGCTATTTTTAATGTGGTTTGGCTTTTGTTTTTAATTTCCTATGCGTGTTTAGGAAGCATTGTGCTGTTCGCGTATTTACGATGTATTTGCGATGTGTGGGTAGTTTCTTTATTTCCAGGAACCTTCAGTCAATCCTAAGTATATATTTCTTCGTTATTTTCTGATTTTAGAGTGGCTTGGTATATTACATTCTTCTGTAAGCAATTGCCGTTTTAGGGACACTTTCTGCAGTTATAGGTGGGTTTGTTTTATGCGGGTGACTTGTTAGTTGTTTGTATTGTGCTTTTATTATTTGTGTCATGTTCTCAGTGCAACTGTCACTGTTTTTTTAATTATATATATATATATATATATATATATATATATATATATATATATATATACAGTTTCTTTGAATATTTCGATAGCAATCAAAATGAACATATACTCTTCCGTAGTGTTACGCGCAGTGAGACACCATCGACTGAGCTCGTGTATTATGTAAATGCTATATACACAAAGATGAAGCAAATAGATCTTCCACTTAGGGTGCGGTTTTTGGGGCTGTATTTGCGAGATATAGAAAGGAAGAGACAGGGTGTAACAAAAAATGTCATATTATCAATGTCTGTCCGTTCAAATTTTACACTCTGCGAGTTCTTGACTTTCCCAAAGTTAAAGGGTGATATTATGATATAAAAAAAACTGCCTGACTGATTATATACCAGGGACTAACAAGGATTACACAATGAAATATCTGTTTACGTTTTTATATTTTGTAAGAATCACACAGTTTGCCATTTTTCCTGAGCCCTTCTGAATAGCCTCAATTTACTCCTTTTGTTACATAGATGTCAGATATGTGATCTCTTTGGCAGTTACAATAATTCAGCCGACGAATGAGTCTTTTACGCTGTTAATGAGTTGACTAGAATGAATAACTTGAAACACCATTTTCAGATGCCGTCTTGTTTATCTTCAAGTGTCCGTGTCTATAAACAAACAGAAATCACTTCTAATATATTTATATTTAAATTCTGACATTTTTGTTCTCTGTAGTTTTAAGGTGTTATTGTTTGGTCATTTGAATCCGATGGCGCATGCATCGATTTTGTAGTTACTTTCTTTGCCTGAGCGATTTTTAAACAAACAAAAATAAATCCGAGATATTAATGTTTCTCGACGCCGCTTGGTGGGGCTAATATTGCTGGCGAACGACGATAATTTATTCCGATCTTTGATGTAGTGACAATCAAACACAATTAATGTCGAGATAGAATTTCCTTCCGATAGTTCGCACACACACACACACACACACACACACATTATATATATATATATATATATATTAGGCACCGCCACAAAAAAGGGCGATACCTAAGGATTAAAATTAATTTCTAAAAATGAAAAAAATTCCTTGAAGCTTATATTTTAGCTTTAATTTCAAGCTAATAGATTAAATTTAATATTTCCAATAATGAAAATACTTTTCAAAAATAATTGAAATTGACTGGAAGGTGTTTTTTTTTGTTGTTGTTTTTTTTAAATAGCTGTTTAGCGCCCTTTCTCAGTTATCCTTTCGTCGCAGTGTAATTCACTTTATTGATAAATCTTCCAAAAATAAAATGTACTTTTCTGAATCTTAATTTAAATAATATTAGGTGATTTAAAGTATAATTAATATGATTTGAAGCAAATATTATTTACTTTAAGTTTAAAATATCACAGAAATGCATTTTTTAAGCCGACAGTAACCGTGTTTTAACCCGGCAGTAGCCGCGTTTTTAACCCGACTATAGCAGATCTAACGTTGTTCTACAGAGATTTTATCTGTAAAACATAACTGAAGAAAATCACATGAACGCCTTATTTTATAATTTTTAAGAACTCAGTAATCTTAAAAATTTAGGAAAATATTTTCCGTAATCTAATATTTTATATATATTATAGTAATCGCTATTATTTTCTATACCGGTACTTACAAAAATCGGCACGTTTATACGGGCAAAAAAAATTCAAAATTCTTTTTAAAATATTGGTGTTTTATGATTTCTATTAAGCTTTTCCGTTTATGATTAGTAAATATAGTTTTTACTTGATAATAATATCTAAAAGGCTGAATTTCATCCAGAATTTTGAAATATTTAAAACTTAATATTACAAAAAATTACAAAAAATGAAAACAATTCTTGTAAAAAATAATTATTCATCGAAAATTTGTATTTCTTAAGACAATAGTGTTCATAATATATCTTATTTATAAAAACAATTATTATTTTTTTAATTAAATAATATCATAGCTTTATTGCATTTTTATTTTACGATTCAGTGCAGATTTTCGGTAAATCATGTTTCTGTTTGACAAAAACAAATTGTTGATTTAATTTCTCCAAGCGAAGCGACCCTGCTTTTAACTAATATAAATATGAAGATGCTGAAATTTTTATTTGTCTAAATTCTATAAAATTATGTAAGTGGGAGTAACAGATGTTAAGAAATATAGTTTTAACAAAATATTCTAAAAACTTTTCAAAAATAATTTCATTCATCCGACAATTATTTGATTTTTGCAAGGATTTCTAAAACTTAAAATTTTATTATATTTTAACACCAAAAAAGACGCTAAAATCTGTATAATAATCTTCGGTTCACTTGCTGATGCAAGAAACATGGTTTTTAACAAGAATTTCGAATGTGCTGGAAAGGATTCGAAAATTTACTAAAATAATAAAAAAATATTGGTTTCCGCTTAATATTAATAAAAGCATTTTGACGATAAAACTTTTTTTATCATGATATGATCTATTTGAGAAACAATTTGGTGGTACCCCCTCTCTCTCTTTCTCTCTCTCTCTATCTATCTATCTATCTATCTATCTCCCCTTTGTGTGTATAGATATATAGTATAGTATATTATATTAGGAAATCAGCCGATTCAGCTACCTTGGTTTCAACCTTTCGGTATCTTCGAAAAGGACGTGTGTATATTTCATTTGATCTCCCACCAATTCATTTCCAATGATTTCCCCCCTCATCCATATCTTCTAACGCGTCTCACATCCTGCGTTTGTTCTTTTGTTTGTTTTTTGGAGGATATAGCACTCATGAATTATTTTCTAAAATACAAAGCGTTAGGAAATCAATTAACCGAAATCGCCTGAAGATGCCGAAAGGTTGAAACCAGGGTAGCGGAATCAGTTGATTTCCTAATTTTCTATACTTGAAAGATCTACATGTTAATATTTGTTTAATACTGCTGTTTTCTGGTCTAGTTCAACTCTGACCATCAATTTCTGTATTTATATATATATATATATATATATATATATATATATATATATATATATATATATATATACATACATATATATATATATATATACATACATACATACATATATATATATATATATATATATATATATATATATATATATATATATATATATGAAGAAAAATATACGGAAAAAACAAACAAAAATCCTTATATGCAATTATGCTGTTTTAATGTTAATATAATGTCAACGTTCGGTCTAATAAACCATATATATATATATATATATATATATATATATATATATATATATATATATATATATATATATATATATATATATATATATATATATATATATATAGTAATAGTACGAAATGGACAAAGTCTGACAATTTATTATTAAAGACATTTTTATGTTTAACGTTCTTTTTATAGATACAAGTATTTAAGTAAATGCTCTGTTTATAATAAACAGTATTAAATAACATTTACCGGCCTGAATGTCCGAGAAATTTTCATAGAAAATATTCTTCCGTATAGGATGCAGGTTCGAATCCTGTCCTAGGACGAATATTTTCTATGAAAAATTCTCGGACATTCAGGCCGGTAAATGTTATTTAAAACTGTTCATTATAAACAGATCATTTACTTAAATACTTGTATCTATAAAAATAACGTTAAACATAAAAATGTCTTTAATATAGATATAATATTCAAGATTTAGGAATATAATAGGTCAAAAGCAAATATTTTCATATTGTTCTCATTATTAAAAATATTAAAATAATATTAATATTAAAAATAGAACATTGGTAATATGCTAAAGTTACTTAACTATAGATATCAGTTTTTGATGTTGTTTCCTTGACTTCGAAGTTTTTTGGAAATATTTATTCTTCAAGGGTCTGTTGTTTATATATATATATATATATATATATATATATATATATATATATATATATATATATATATAAAATACAACTTAAAATTCTCTTAATTTAACATATTTTCTATATGTTAAATTAAGAGAATTTTAAGTGATTTTTCTTTAAATTTTTTTTCGTGGTAGCACATTTAGCCGAATCAAAAATTAGTTTTTTTTTTACCATTTTTGAAGAGGAGTTCATTTCATAAAATAAACGCAGTGTAACGCCAATGGCTGACTTATTATCTGTAATTTGCTTTTATATTACAAGTGTTAAGTTTAAATCTGTGTTTACGCCATTACTGTACATCAATGTCACTGGTGGTCTTTACAATTCTTAATTCTTCTTTTTTTTTTTTTTACGAGCGGGCCAGTCATTTTGAGTATCATCGGAAGAAGGTCACTCTGGTGTCACATACCATTGTCTGTAATGTGAATTCGATTAAAGTTTTGTTGGGCGCCTGCCGTAGCATACTGCTTTAGGAAAATTGTCTTGTCAACCATTTTGTACCTGTAGTAATTTACTTTACTGATCTCCCTACGTGGAGGGGGTCTGTCTTTTGTGACGCTCGGATAGATTAAATTAAGTTTAGTATACATTTCTGTATACGGTCTACTGTAGGGAAAAGAATAGTGATAACCGGTCCAAGTTGTGTAATCTATGCTCCATGGTAGTAAAGGCCTTTTAAATCAACTGGCATATGCAGCCTCTCAGCGTCAGCAAAGAAAGACAAAGTAAAACGTTTATAGCTGTCCCAGCCATCGAAATTGCTAGCCCCTGTCCTAAAAAATAAAGAGGCTCCGCTCATTTGATCTCCATCTCAGAAGTAAGATGCTCGTCTACAGAGTCGATTGCACGACACATTCTTCCGAGGATTATTATTGATTGTAAAACGTGATGGTTAACGAGCTATTTTCGACAAATATTCATATAATATAGTGACTTTGAATTTTGTTGGATGCTTGGCACTTGTGCTACTGTGCCAAACTGCGCTAAGAATTTGAATACATTGTCTAATTTGACGGGATATTTAAGAAGCGAATCTTGACGAAAATCCCCATTTGGGTCCCTTATTTCCCCCATTTCACCCAATTAAAGGCCCAAGAGCCACTCAAAGTAGATGCTACCAAAAAGCGGCTTAGGTGTTTGCAGTAAGAATAATGGGCATATTTTATGAGTATATGTGGAAAAGATACCGGTTTACTCTAGACTTGAAGAGGCTAAGATTGTAGAATTTGGGAAAGCTTCAACCTGATATTCTATTTCGCAAAATGTTTGGTTTCGTTTCGTCTGGTTAACGGCATATCAACTTCTCATGTGTCATTTAATACCGAAAATTTATTTTCTTGCGAGCTTTCGGAATTTTTTAAGAATTTATTGCTGCTATTTTTTTCTATGAAAATTATTATTGCTGCTAATTTTTTTCTATGAAAATTTATTGCTGCAATTTTTTTATGAAAATTATTATTGCTGCTATTTTTTTCTATGAAAATTATTATTGCTGCTAATTCTTTTCTATGAAAATTTGTTGCTGCTATTTTTTCTATGAAAATTATTATTACTGCTAATTTTTTCTATGAAAATTTATTGCTGCTATTTTTCTATGAAAATTATTATTGCTGCTAATTTTTGTATGAAAGTGTAGTGCTACTACTTTTACCATAAAAATATATTTTCATAATGCTTTAACCCCAGTTTGGGGGTTTACTGTTTGCCCAAAGCTGGGACTCTAACAAACAAGCACGGTCAGGATGGACCTGGAAACAGCAGCAATTAAGAGGTGATTCCACGCTACTCAAAACCTCCCGATCGGAGGCCTTGCTGCCGGATGTAGTTCATCGTCACACTCAGGATGAAGTTCAAAGGAACAATTCTTGGGAAGAAGCTATCCGAGTTGAACTTACGTCTTCCTTACCAAAGGAATACTTAAGGAATGGGAGTGGTTCGCCTCAATGTACACCGCGTAGAGGCTCTTAACTGGGGCGGTTAGAATTGGAAACTAAGAGATCGTTTTAACATTTTGCTTGGGAATAGCGGCATATTAGCGAGAGGCTTGCAATGATTGATCTGCGGGAAAGTGTTTCTAACGTTAAAAATAATTCATAATCCACAAGGCCGTGTAGATGCTTTTAGTCTCTATTAAGAGTAGAATGTAAAGCCTGGGGCGGGCCAGACCAGATATGGCAGCAGTAATCTATGTTCGGCTTTTATTTGGCTCTTGTCAAGGTAAAATATTGCAGGAGGTGTCTGGTACTTACTGGAGCAGTACAGGGATCTGATCAGTCATGGATCATATATACGAGTCCCAATAAACGTTCAAGGCGAGGGACATCCTTGAAAAACACCTGCTCATTGTGATATACGGAAATTCAGCGTCTGCTTGGTGATGATGCCTGACTCTTGTACTTCTGTTCTAAGTCATTTTAAACATTACTATTCGTCGTCAATAAACACGAGAAGCAACAGTCTACTGATGGGAGGATTCCGAAGCTTCTTCTGTATGGGGAACTGGCCACCGGCGACCTTATTTTTGCTTCAAGGACGACTGCAAAAGTGACATGAAATTAATGTACCTGGACATCGAAAGGTGGGAAGACGTCGCGATTTACACCGAGGGCTGGAGCGATGAGAGAAGAAACGGATGCTCGAGGCCGGGAGTGAAGCGTTCTCGAAGAAAAGAAAACAACACGGCGACTCGGCGGAAAGCGTCTTCACGTGCATTGGTTGCAATCGAGACTGTCACTCCCGTGTGGGCCTGTAGAGCCATAAAAATGCTGCGCCGCTATCAGCAGCTGAGGCATAACTTTGGGGGCGCAGATCCATGATCTATCGAAAACGACGGATATATTGTACCATGGTGCTAATTAAGTTTCATCCTCGTTTGATGCCCATTAATATGCCGCTGAGCCAACAGAATCCAGACAGGTACGACGAAAGATATTCAGTTTTATTTACACAGAATATTTCGCAGTAATTTAATTCAAAGAGTCTGTGATCTCCAGAATAAAAGTCCGACAATACTGAATCTCCTTACTTTCTGTAATCATATCCACCTCGAAGAACATCAGTTCCTTGACATGTAGTAATAATTTACAGTAAGGAATATCAAATGAACATTACTTCCGGTTGAGTAAGCACAGACGTTATTATTTATATAGCGTCTACTTAGAACGTTGATGTTCCTCTGAAAATAATCAGCAATATCGTCCGACATGGAACTTTAAAGAGATTTCTTGACAAAGTCGTGTTCTAGCAGACGTCTCCCGCCTTTGGAATCATTACTATATAATCGAACAGATACGAACTAATTTTATTATGAAAAATTCAAAGAGGCTTACAGCCACATTACGTTGAAATACTGGTTCCCGTACGATTAAGTAAGTTAAGCAATGCTGAGATTGTTTAATATCTAGATCGGTGACTGCTTGGGAATACGAAGTCCCGTAAGCTTGGATGAGCGGTTGGTGTAATGGCTGAACGGTTCCGAGTTTTAAACACTTTCGCACCAATAACCTTGCGAATGGTATGAATACACATCTTCTCCTCAGGCTATGGATGAATTAGTAAATTCACTAAATCATTAAATCATTATTATCTCTCCCCACCCCAAAAATATTACAATTGTGTGCACTGGGGACTCAGGGGGTTAATCAGAAAAAAAATGGACCACGAAAGGAACTACTAACTACACGATAATTGTTGAAATTCTCAGAAAAGTGGACTGAAAAATTAAGAAAATCAAAAACAAAATACGTTAAAAATTATGTTTCAAAGTATTAAATTTAAATCAAGAACAGTACCAAGGAGAATCGAACCTAAATTTAACTAGATGGATCTCAGTAAGATTGTGCAAAACAAAGACCACCATTTCTTCCCCACTTCCAGTTGATAAAACGGATATAATTGATGTATCATCGGAGATGTCGGTCCTGGGAAAATAGAAAAAACTTATGCTGTTTCCAATACCTTATCAGTAAAGAAAACGAGTGGTCCGGAAATAACATCTAAATTCCTTTGGACAAAAAGCCAGGAAAACACCTGGCCACCTAGAAAAATATCCATACAAAAATAAAGATTAGCGCCTAAGATTGGGGACGGATTCCTTTATTTTAATTTCTCTGACTTTCGTTAATTTTTTTTTTTTTTATATAGCTGAGCGAGTCAAGATATTTTTTTAGTATTGCAAAAGGTGTTGGGAATATTTTTATTTCCATTTCTTTCCCACCTATGACAACTGTGGATAAACAAAACAACGCTTGAAATTGGCTGGCAGGGGCCATCAGGATTGGCTTCTATTATCTTAGAATCCCTGGCTTGGAAAATCACCTAAAACAAACAACGTGAAACAAGCTGATAAAGAAATATTAACTACTGGAAGCCCCCTTTTCGCCTCAATCACAATGACAGTTATACCAGCCCTTGAAAATGAAATATGGTTGGATGTTGAGAAGGTGGGAGAAGGGAGAGAGAGACCAGCACCTCCTATAGAGAAGCGATGGCGCGAGATGAAAAGTGAAGGGAGTTGGAGTTATGGGGTAGCTTGATATTTCTGACCACTCGTAAAATAGGGCTGGACAACATCTAAATTTCGAAATTTACTCGAGTAAGCATATTGTGAAAATATGAGATTTTAGAAAAATGTTGATGCTAAGGGTGGGAGATAACCGAACCCCTGATCCTGGTCAACCCCATACCTAATAGACGTAGGACCCCATGTGAGCGGGAGTTTTGAACAACTTAGATTCCCCACACTACTGCTACTGGAATCCACATCGTTCGCCGAGCCGTCCTGACCAAGATCTTATGCCAGCCATGAAGACCAGAACTTAGAAAATTAAATTGCTACTAACATAGCTTGTAAACTCCAAAAGTGGATCTAAATATCATTTGATTATAACAGTAGTGGGAAGGGTTAAAACCGCTTTATACAACACATCATATATAAACTAAATCGTTGTTACGTTTTTAACCTCAGTGAATTCTTTATTCCAAAATATTCTTTTTTTGTGTAGCTCTTCGCCGTCGACATGTTCTTCACTCCAGTTTACTTCATTAATGATCTCCTCACCCTCTGAGATCAAAAACACAATGTGACAGAGGAGTGAATGATCGTGAAAGAAACGAACGCCAGCTAAATCGAGTGGAACCGTGCCCATCATCACGATACCAGCGACAATCCAGCAACGCGTTAACGAGTGAGGCGTCAGCTAGATGGTAACCTTGGTGATCTGAAGGAACCTGAAGACCAACGTGGGACTGAGAGGGTTACACAATCTAAAAATGTTTTCTGCCTTTAACCTGCAAAGTTGATAAGCCATAGAAAATGAATCAATCCATCAATTAAAAAAAGAATTTTTTAAAACCTTTAAAAGAATCTTTTAAAAACTTTTCTATGATATTGAATTCTTTTTTTACCTTTTTCTCCATTACAGTTGTAATTTTGTATCCCATCAGGAAGTAGACGATCATAACTTTCCACGGCTTCCTTTTGGAATTTTATTGTCATGCAGACTTAAGTTAATTAATATCAATAAGTGTGTGATATGTGGTGATTTCTCCGAACGTGGATTCTTCTTTTCTTTTTTTATATATTTTCCTATCATGGGTTGTTCCATGAGTTCACCTCCTAAGCTCTGTCGACCACCTGTTTATATGCCTAAGACAGCCTGGGATAGCCAGCGACATTCGGTATGGTGCATATCGACACCTAGTGTCTAGGAGGAAATATTTCAGGTCAATTCGCCGATGCGAATATCCATTATTGCATCAGCAGTATCGTCTTGAGAGGCTGTTCCACAAAACAGCGGCTCTTGGGAAGAAGCTGTGTGAATTGAACTTCCTTTTTATTAATTGAATACGAAGGCAATAAGGATGATTCAGCCCTGTGTATAGGGCATGGAAAATCTTAGCTGTAAAGGTCTGAACTTTATGCGAACAGAAACCAAACCAGCTTTAGATACATGCATTTTTATAAATAATTTCTACACTTTGTATTTGAAATAAATATCAAAGCCACTAAATTAATATATATATATATATATATATATATATATATATATATATATATATATATATATATATATATATATATATAGGTGTGTGTGTGAGAGAGAGAGAGAGAGGCTTCTCTGGTAGTCTGGTGTGACATTGAGCGCAAATTCTATTCTGGCATCATCTTAGGTGAGGCACATTCTTGAATTTTATCTTATCTGTGAATTTCGATGTATTCTAGTTAACAATAATGGTGTTATTCCTCGTTGCCTTCTTCAGTCGTTTGAACCTGAAGTTTTCCTTCACTTTTGGCTACGCAGGGCTGGAAAACCCAGCCTATCTTGATGTTTAACAGACTATTCTGAATTTTGAAGACGGCACGTCAACACCTTTTTCACATCGATATCCATTGCAATACCCGCACATCAGCCATTGTAATTACTTGTTAATAATTGGAAGTGGTATATTACCTCTGTTTAAAAAAAAACAGAAACCAAACCAGCTTTCGATACATGTGTGTGTGTGTGTGTGTGTGTGCGTGGAGAGAGAGAGAGAGAGTGGGTCAGAAGATGAATAATGAAAGCTAGCTATTTACGATGATAGATATGCGCCTGGCCAAACGCAGTTAACTATGATTTTCTCTTCGTCCACGACAAAAATATTACTCGCCGAAAGCCAAAAAAATAAAAATAAAAATAACTAAAAAAAAAACGACACGTCTCGACACTCTTATCTCCATTCACCTAGACTTCCGGCTGCAGTCTATCACGTGACTAATCCAGCCGAGTCTGAGGATGTGTGGTGCCAAAACGTGACCGAGACGGAGAAAAAGCGAGATTTGCGTCACGTTCAGTTGCCAATAATGTGTTTAATGGAGAATCTGAGATCGATACAGGGATAATATGTCTCGATTTCTCTTTACCTGCCCGACAAAACCACTAGACACTTCATACAACGGAGTTGCACTTTGGTCTCAGTATGACCACGTGACAGTATTCTGATGACATCAGGTGTGTCAGTAAAGAGGTTGGTGTGAGACTGCTAGAAAAGCAGCGATGAAATTTAATGTTAACTCTAAAAAAATAGCAATGATAAATCGTGTGTCACTGAAAAATTCAGAAATCTACACTGATTTTGTGTTGCAAGCGTCGGTGGGACATTTGAAATTGTAGACTGTTAAGTACGAAGCACCATTTTCACCACACTGATGAGCTACTTTCCTTAGTTTCACCAGTTCAGACCTTTACAACTAAGATTTGCCATGCCACATACACAGGGCTGAATCATCCTTATTGCCTTCGTATTCAATTAATAAAAAGGAAGTTCCATTCACACAGCTTCTTCCCAAGAGCCGCTGTTTTGTGGAACAGTCTCTCAAAACGATGTTTCCTTGACCACTTCAATCTTAACCTAAAGTCCTGGATCAATCGCTATCTATTCTACATATCCCATAATTTACAATTCCTCCTTCTAAATGCATAAAACAACCTCATTCAGTGAGCTTCGACATTGAGTGGCAACTTGGGGCTTGAACTGTATGAATAGTATTAGGCTGGTGCAAAAATAATGACGTTTTTGACATATTTTTTAGCGTCAAAAAACGTCATTATTTTTGCACCAACCTAATAGAAAATAAGTAAAAAATATTTTTGGTAATTTATTGAGTAACATATTAAACGGTTTGTTCCGCTATTTTCTGTTGTTTTTCTGACAAATCTTTCTAAGCGAAGTTCTGGTCGATTTGCATTTTGCTGTCTTCCAGATAGCCTTTGAATCTTAATATAATGCTATAAAGGAAATTTAAGTAAAGTAGCGGTTATCGGCGCTGACGATACTGCTGATGCAATAATGGATATTTAAAAGAGTTGTGATAAAAAATAATAACAAAGACAAATTGATAAAAAGTTGAATGGAATTGTCTATGTTATTTATTTATATATATGTAAGTCAACGATTTAAAATTTAACGTTAAGCGTCCTTTTATCTTTAACATTTCTCGATGTAAAATTATAATCGGCGGCTGTTGTAGCTTAGGTTCATTTCACACTAATGGCCTTTCCCCCATCTTTGGATTAAATAGTTGAAAAGATAGTAATCTCTAGTGACGGATGAAAGCTAGTCTAAGTGAAAGTCGATCGAGTGAAACTATAGTCTAACTGCAGAGTATAGTGCCACAGCCATAACACACCATATATTGCGACTGCTTCCATAACAGGTTTGTTTGTTTTTTTACGTGGGGTAAGGATTGTTAGTCCAACACCCAACCAGTTTTGAATCCATAAAGATCAAATTCGTTCGTATTTCTAGAACATTTCTCGGGGAGATATTTCAGGATTCTTCTGGAATGGCTGACCAGTTTTAGGTGTGAATTAGTAATACAGCACTAGACTTAGCGGACACAGAGCGAGAAATAACATAGCAGTACTTTAAAAAAAAAAAGAATGAGACGAGATATCCTTAGGCATGGATATCGGAACGAGAGTCGTCTTTATTAGTTAAATATAAGACTCAATTTGGAATTCTCTGAAGTTTTCCCAGTTCGACAGACACCTGAAGAAGGCAGTTGGTACAGCGGCCGAAACGTTGTAATAATAACAACAAAGATGCGTAAATTAAAGCATGCTACTAGTTTAGCTTGACACGGTTGTTAATTCTACTGTAATAGTTTTTTTTTCACGCACTTCTCTCTTGTGGAATTCCTATGCGATTTCTTGATTTTTTGCCGCCTACAATCTTCAAAAATTTACATACAACTTCAATTGCTATCTTCTATCTTCCTAAACCCTGTTCCTTTATTGTTCCTTTTCTCACTTCTTCCCACTAAAGTTTTCACATTCTCTTTAAATTTCTGTAACACTGCGTATTAGTGACATTATCGCCTTACTTGGGATGAAATGATAAAAACGTCAATAATGAAAAAAAATAGGTGACCATATATTTTTTTTTATCGATTTCACCCCAAGCAAGGCATTAGAGCCACTAAGACACAAGGCGTTAATGGAAGAATGAGAAAACAGAAACATTTCTAAGGGATGATAAGTGTCATCGTAAGGACAGTAGATAGCGATTGAAATTTCATTTAAATTTTTGAAGATTAAAAGAAAGGATGCAGCCTGAAGGGAGTTCCACAAGTGAGAAGTGCGAGAGAAGAAACTGTTAGCATAGAAATTACGGCAACATCTAGCCAACTCTACTGTAAACTGATGAGATCTCGACGCCAGTCTATTACTGCGCTTAAATTCAAATATTCTACGTATTATAGCGGAAAGCTCATCCGATCAATTAAAGTATTTATAGAAAATGCACAGGGAGACATCTTCCCGACGGTGGGAAGGTGACTGACCCCGACATTGTAGAAAACAATAAATGAGGTGGATTAAAAAAAAAAATCAAGTGCGGCGTTCGCCGGCAGACTCTTCTTCTTCCCCCACACTCTCCTAAAGGAAATAGATTCCGGGGCTCTATTTCTTCGCCACTACACTGGGCACTTTTCAGTTGACAAAATCAATCGCGTCTTTTTCACTTTATTTTTTTCCTGTCAATCCTCTCGTCAGACTAGCAAATGTAATCCGTCCAAAAAAAAAAAAAAAAAAAGAAAAAAAAAGAAAAAAAGAAACACGTTTCTGGTCGCTCTTAGCATCTCGCTTTTTTATGTCTCCTCAAGCGGGCCAGAATTTGCATATGTGCAAATCTCTTTTCGCAGAAACGAGACAAGCACTCAGGAACTGCGCCCCCAGGAGCGGCCATATTTTCTTTTCAGCACTTTGCACGCAAGACACGTACGTACTCGTTTCGATCTCCGGGGTAAGTCATTTCTTTCGTCACAACACACCAGGTCAGGACCAATAATATTGCTGATTCTTCTTTGAATTTTATGAAGGATCTCTAGATATATAGCAGGAGCACTGGACTATGTGTGGCAGCAATATTCTAAGCATGGACGAATGGTAGACTTATCGCTATGTAAGAGAGATTCTGGAGAGAAAAATTGTCCATCACGACACAGTGACCAAATTTCTTAGCAGCTGACCTAGAAATGGATTCACTATAGTCTTTCCACTTCATGTCAACAGAGAACGTTAGCCTGAAAAGGCGTAATAAATCGCTCCCCTGGAGGTTAGCATCAGCCATAACTAGAAAAATATTTCTTTCTGGGACGGTTGATGAAATCTCTTGCGAGAATTTTTTCTTTTCTCTGGAACAGCTGATTTGATATTTTGCGAAAAAATTCTTGGTTTCGTGAAAGCCTGACAGGTTATCATGCGATAAATTTATGGACGAGATATCTCGCGAGTTTTTTTTGTTCTTAGAACATCTGCGGATACAATTCTTCTTAAGCGGCTGACAGGATATCAGGCGAGAAGTGCCTTTGATACTGGGACGGTCAAATTATATACTAGGTTGGAACAAAATTCAGTGTGTTTTCCAATAGGTGGTGTTTTAACATGTGATTTCGTTTCACACGTGACTGACATTTATTATATCTTTATATAATATAAAAGGCGACATCTCAACGCGTCTTTCGATATAGTCTGTGTGTGAAGTGATCATTTTAACAGTTACTATGTTGAAAGTTGATATTCACGATATTAATCCAGTCCGAATATGGCAAGAAAGAGATAGATTCATGTATTTCTATGAGAATTGGGGTGAAAACGAATGCAGTGATCTCAGCTGGGATTTGAAACTGACACGGTTATCCTATTTCCACTGAGAAAATTGTTACGCTTTTTGCAACATTTAGTCTTTATTACAAAGACTGTTGGAAAAGTTCTGACGCTTAGTCATTGGTCAGATTTTAGGAAAGCCAGAATGTGAATGTTGGTACCATTACTAAATAATCTTTTTCCTCTCACCATTGCTCAGCTGGGAAGACATAGTGGAGCTGACAAAAATGATTTTAACTTCTTCTATTTCTAACTGAATAACTGAAATGGTTTTTCAGTGATTCTTACGACAAATGGTATCAAGATTGCTAAACGTCTTAGCTGAAAACCTGGTAAAAAAGAAACTCAATTAGTTTTGTAGCTTTTCAGATATTAAAAATGATGTGTGATGGACAATTAGTCCATTCTGTTACACAATTTTGACAATTTTGCTGTTACACAATTTGGACAATTTTGCTGTTACACAATTTTGACAATTTTGCTGTTACACAATTTGGACAATTTTGCTGTTACACAATTTGGACAATTTTGCTGTTACACCGGTATGTCCTTTTAATTTTGGCTTTATCGACTTATATAGTAATCCTTTTTTTTTGTGTGTGTGTTAGCTTTTCTTGTTCAAATTTCACCTTGTCACCTTTTCATTTGCTTCTTGTCTAGTCATTTAAGTGCTTGATGTAAATGGCCCTATTGATATAATTGTCGAAGCAGCTAAGGAAAAGTTCCTTGCCGGAACGCAGTCACATTGTTTGGTGGAAATATATGAGATTTGTATATCTTGATGTATAACTGTGATTGTGTTTATCATTATTGTAATAACGTCGAATTTTCTCTGCGTGTGTCTGACGTGAATTCAGTCGGTGCGAGTTGCTCTCTTTTCCCAACATTGGTTGTCTTTGGCGCTATAATCTCCTGTGTAGATTTCCTAATATATGCGATCGAAACAAAAGTATGTGGTGTCTTTAAATGAATTTCAAAACAATATTTAAATATTTGTGTATAGATTTATCCAATCACTTGTGTTGTTGTATTCCATCACCATCCGCCATTTTTGAGGCATATTCATTATTCCATCCTCCCAGAACTTCTACCATTTTTCTTTTTATTTCACCTCCACCCAAACGCAATAAGGCCACTAAAACGCAAGTGAATTACAGTGTGTCAGGGAATATGTGAAAAGAAAAGATTATTAAAGCGAGGGAATAATAAAATATGAGAAATTAAAAGAGCAGATAACGATTGACATCACATATAGATTTTTGAAGATCGAAGTTAAGCAAGAAACTGAAAGAGAGTTCCACAAGCGAGAGAAGAAACTGTTAGCACAAAACTTACGGTTACATCTAACCATTTCAAAAAGAATTCTGATGTTTGGGTCGGTTCAAGTAATTTTTCATTTTTCTTATTATATGACATACCCATATAAGTATGGCACGAAATACTTGGGAACAAAACTAACAATATCACTATACTTACACACGTGAAATATGTATTTCCTAAGTAGGATAACTGAGCCTTACTTTGCTGCAGTAGCTTCTGGTAGCTTAACTGTAATGTACGCTTATCTTAAAAGCGCTTTCCCTTATTAAACAAAGGAAACACATGTTCGATTACAAAAAGGCGCCACATTTTCCTTATGAAGATTTTTGATCGTTATGCCGTTAGAAATTCATTTAATCTATAAAAAAAACAAGAATATATACTGGAACGTGTGTATCTACTAATATTTTTATTCATTCACCCCAAGGAAGGCGATAAAACCACTAAGACACAAGGAGTTACTGAGTGTTAGAGAATATGAAAAAAATATACTATTAAGGAGAGAAGACAATACAAGATTAAGAATTAAGACTACAGAATATAACGATTGACATTTAAATCTTTGAAGATCAAAGTTGATTGATAAGCAAGGAGCCGGAAGAGAGTTTTGCAAGCGAGAAATGCAAAAGAAAAAATTGTTAGCATTGAACTCATGGTTGCATCTAACAGTTTCAACTGCAAAATGATAAGACCTAAATCTAGTAAATCTAATAATACGCTTAAATTCATAATGCGGGGGTAGCAAAGAAACATCAAAACAATTACCATGAAAATATTTATAGAAAAGGAACAGGTAAGCTATGACAAAGTGACAAAGTGACTTAAACTGACTTGCAAGGTCAGAATCAATAACACTACAGATTAATGCAAAAAGATCTAGAAGAGTGACCGTTCAAGACAACATTCATTTCGTGATTTGATAAGGGATTGAATCAAATAAATAGTTTGTCTAGATATACCATAACCTTTCAACTGGTTATGAATAGCCGCATGCCAAACCCTGTCAAAAGCCTTCGAGATATCTAAAGCAACAGCCGAGCTTCGCCATTCATATCTAATACACGAGACTCCTTCAGCAATAACCGTTAAAATATCACCAGTTGATGAAGCTAAGCAAAGCTATATTGCTTATTTGAAAGCAGACTTCGCGATTGAGATGCTTAAACAATTCAGAGTGGATTAAAACCTCTAGTATTATGTCATGAAAGGGTAACAGATTAATAGGCCGATAGAAGAATTAGACGTTTCGCCTGAGTTCTTAAAGACTGGGGCGAGAGAAAAGGTTTTCCAACAAGCATGAAAGCAAGAAGCAGCAAGGCATTTAGTGTAGAGTTTAGAAAGAACTGGAGACGTATGATAACGGAAAACAATTTTTTTTTTTTTTTTTTTTTTTGCACGTACGTTTGGTTTATTTTTGGTTTAGCTGCTTATTTGCGATGATTCAATTTCACCCCCCTCTCTCTCTCTATCTCTCTATCTATCTATCTATCCATACGTTTTACATTTTATTTCCGTTCCGGAAATCAAAAATTTATCATATGATGAAAATGAATATGTTGCTTCAAGTCACTACTTCATCTGTGAGGATATTGTCCCAACATTCACTGGACTGACATTACGTAACATTACTGTTTTCTTTGTTTTTAACGGAATTTATCTGTTTCTTAATACTTTGCTTAGATTTTGGAAGGCATCTTTCACTATCCCAATGCACCTTCGGATTTCAATGTTGCACTTTCCATCCTCTGTTAAAACACTTCCTAGCTATTTAAATCATTGTACTTGTTTGATATCGGTATGTTCAATTTGTAATTTGCATGTTGGGTTGTACCTTTTCCTAATAATAGTGTATTCTGTTTTCTTGCAATTGATGTTTAGTTCTTTCTTCTCGCTTTCTTTCACTACCTTCAATAGAGATTCTTGTAGTTACCTTTCTGTTATCTGTTATTCACTATGTCAATTGCATATATTTTGTTGTTAAGGCTGTGAACGCCAATTATGAATCCTGGTCTTACTGTATAGGTTGAATAAATCCAGTTATAAATCACTTTCTAAGTTTGTATATTTAATGAACTCATTTTCTATCGGTACACCAGCAGTATAGGTTCTGGATTATTTTAATGTTTTTCCCAAATATATCAAAGTTATTTAGAAGCTCCAACAGTCTTTTGTAAACTTTATCAAACGTTTTTGCATAATCTATAAAACACAGGTACACACACTTCTGCATTTATATTGCTCTTTCTGTTATCATTCTGAGTGTAAAAATTGCATTCTTTGTTCGAGTGTCTTTAACGAACCCGCACTGTTCTTTTCCTATTTCCCGTTTGGTTCTACTTGTTATCAGAAATCGGATGTTAAGTATACTTCTATATTAAAGCGTCCGGGTCAACAGGCCAGACAAAAATCAAAGGAATGCTCCCTTTGCCTCCCGCGTAGACTCGTCAGTGTAATCCACCATCATCAGTTGGCACATGAGACATATTATAAATTATCATCATTTAAATATTTCTAGAAAGGCACGAGGAAGTATCTTAGCAACGTCTGTATAAATTTCTCGTCGCTGAAAATGAAATCGCTTCCAGCTTTGTCCTTTGCGTTCACTTTCACACAGATTTCAGTTGGGAAAAGGCATGGATCCATTTTTCTCTCTCTTCTCATCTATGGGGTAAATAGCATCGTAGCTTTGTGAAGCAGAAAGTCTAAGGGAAGGAACTCAAAACCGTACAGAAAGCAACTACAGAAAGCCACTATCTTACCCAAGAAAGCATGGCAGTTCTCAGATAATAATTGTAGTGGCACAACTACGGACGATAATGTGTATGCCCCCATTCACATAAATACGGTAGTAAATACTGCATGTTGGTCTGCAAATGGAGATTCGTCTCCAGCCGTGCTGGTCAAACTCCCTACTTCCGGGAAGAGAGGGATTCCCAGACGACGCTATGTTGAAGGGCAGAGTCTCGTCTCGGGAAACAGCTATCCGACCCCGTTTTATACAGAGTCTACGGGGAATTTTTGGCCAAGCCTACAAGTTCGGATACACCACATTAAATTCGGCCTCGTGCCATATCTGACCTTGTGGAGCGGTTGGTAGATATCCTGCAGTTGGACATTCATTGTGGAATTCACTTTACTCACTTCTAACAGTTGACTACTTCTGGCGAATCTTATATATGTTGTTCTTGTCCTAAATATTATCGTTCATTACGAACCTTCGTTTGATTATTCTATTCGGTAACCTTCCCTGGGTTACAAAATAATGAAAACTAAATTGTGGAAAGCTATGATCACCTACGTCTTAAAAGGATGGTATTAAAAAAAAAGTACTCTTATAATATAAGTACTCTATCAATTAGTAGATGATGCAATGAAAATGTAATATTCGTATACAAGAATGGGCAATGTCAGGAACAAGGTGATTATTGTAGAAAAAATATATAATAATGTTCGGAATCGTATACAGTTTTGTTTAAGTTTCCATTGAAGAAATATTGAAAAATAGTCAGAAAGTGTGGGGTACTCACAAATATTCATTGTCTTCCTTGCTACTAAAACTAGCTTCATTATTTGAAATACTTTTCTTTCACTCTTGATTATAATGACGTATTGCTGCAATAGCCTGTGGGATGACGTATTTTTGGTTTAGCTGCTTATTTGCGATTATTCAATTCCTCCCTTGCCCTCTCTCTCTCTCTCTCTCTCTCTCTCTATCTATCTATCTATCTTTTTCCCTTTCTTTTTGTTTCTGTTTCTTTATTCTTTTTCTTTTTCCCTCGCCTCTTTCTCTTTCTTATTGCTTTCTTTCATTTTCATCTCCCATTTCTTTAATTTCTTATCTCTCTCCTAATCACTCCTTATCTCTCTCTCTCTCTCTCTCTCTCTCTCTCATCTTTCTCTCATATTCATGTCTTTCTCTCTTTTGTATTTCTCGCTTTTTCTCTATGTCTTTCTCTCTTATTTTCATTTAATCTTTTTTTTCAGTTTCTTATCTGTCTGTTTCTCTCTCGCTAACTCTCTCTCTCTCTCTCTCAATATTTTCGTTTCTTTCATTTTCGTTTCTCTATTTTCTTTAATTTCTCAATTCTCTCACCTTCTCTCTCTTTTTCTCTTTCTCATTTTCCTCTCATGTTCATATCTTTCTCTCTTTCGTATCTCTCAATTTCTATTCTGTCTCTCGTCTCTCTCTCTCTCTTTCTCTCTTTTTCTTTTATTTAATATTTTTCTCGGTTTTATATCTCACTATTTCTCTCTCGCTAATTCTTTCTCTCTCTTTCAATCTTTTTCGTCTCTCTTTCATTTTCATCTCTATCTTTCTTTTAATTTCTCAATTCTCTCTCCTTTTTCTAACTTTCTCTCTTTCTCATTTTCCTCTTATTTTCATATCTTTCTCTCTTTCGTGTCTCTCACTTTCTGTTCTGCCTCTTGTCTACCTCTCTCTCTCACACACTCTCTCTTTCTCTCTCTTTTATTTAATCTATTTCTCAGTTTTATATCTCTCTATTTCTCTGTCGCTAACTCTCTTTCTCTCTATTTCAATATTTTTCGTCTCTTTTTTATTTTCATCTCTTTCTTTTAATTTCTCAATTCTCTCTCCTTTTTTTTTAACTTTCTCTCTTTCTCATTTTCCTCTTATTTTCATATCTTTCTCTCTTTCGTATTTCTCACTTTCTATTCTGCCTCTCGTTCATCCCCCTCTTTCTCTTTCTCTCTCTCTCTCTCTCTTTCTCTCTCTCATTTTCATCTTTTTCTCAGTTCCTTATTTCTCTATTTCTCTCTCGTCAACTGTCTCTCTTTCAATATTTCTCGTCTGACTTCCATTTTCATCTCTTTTTTTTTTTCTCCTTTCGCATCTATCTTTTTCTTTTTGTTTCTGTCTTTCTTTCATTCCTCTTCTTTCACATCTCACAATTTCACCAATTTTAATCAACTTCTTCCTGTCTGTTTCTTTTTCTCCCCTCTCTTTCTGCGTATTCAAACTTGCTGCCGCACTGTTTTTAATCTTACCCCAGTGACTCCGTCCTAATTATTTTGACTCGAACTATGGCTATAGAGTTAACAAAGCCTTCCTAACTTAGGCGGGAAATCTTTTAATATCTTTGTTTTCTTTTACAAATTACTTCCATACTCCTTATTCTTTTGTAATATTTTAACCAGTCTCTTTTCTTACATTTTCTCTATTTTTCTAACAATCTCGTTCTTAGGAACCTTTTCTTTTTAATCTAGAAGTTTGGAGTTTTAATTAGTCGAATGCCAAAAACCATATCACGGCTTGAAGCCCCCGTTGAGCTGAAAGTAATGATATGTTTTTTCTCTTCTTTTCTCATTGCACCCTTACTCTCGATCCACACATGCCAAGGTTAACGTTTAATGAGTCCCCTGTGCAAATTAAAGTCTTGCTGCTAATTATGACCAATTAAATGCGAGTCTTCGAAACACAGAGATGCAAAGGAAGGAAAGTTTAAAGAAAACAAAAACAGAAGGAGATAAAAAAAAAAAATTTAAAAAAACAGCAAATATGGCTGCTATGTTAATTGACATAACACTTTATGTACGCATGCGCAGTTTACTGCCTGGAACCACCTCTGGAATCCGACTGTTTGAATTTTTAATATGCTTCTCTGGAATTCTGTATACACGTATTAGATTAGCTCTCCTCTCTATCGCATTCTCTCTCACATTCTCTTTCTATGTTTTTCTCTTTCTCTCTTTCTCTACCTGCTTATCGATTAATAGATGTAGATATGGATATTAGACTAATCACATCTAAATAAATAAATGTACAAGGTGCTACCCAGAGGTTCAGTTAATTTGAACAACAAGCGCGAACGACTTGTAGTACAGATTTAGTACGTTTTGTAGGCCAATGGGATTTACTGAAATGAACGGACACAGATATGAACAGGTTGTGATAGATAGATAGATAGATAGATAGATAGATAGATAGATAGATAAATAATTTTGTATAGACTAGGCTGCGATGATTTTACAAATTCTAGCACATATGGTGTATAATGTTCTGTCTGTGCGGTGGCGTTTTGCAATATTATGCACATTTACTAAATTTACCAAGTCATATCTACTTTTCATAGAATGTGACAGACAAATTACTTATTTCGGACTGGAAAGAGATTTTGCACTTTAAGTCGTAGTGAAAGGCAAGAGTTCCATAAATTTTCATTTTTCAAGATAAGCTGGCCTTCCGCATTTAGATGATATCATTACAAAGCATTCTTACATCCAGTTTTTAGAATAAAGTTTTCAAGTATTGAGACAACCTTATGAATATACACAGTTTATATACTTATTTGTAATTATTTCATTCTTTTGTTGTCTATTTTTCTCCCTATCCTATTTCTCCATATATATATATATATATATATATATATATATATATATGTATATATGTATGTATGTATGTATGTATAAAAGGCTCAAACACTAATATTCCATGGTTATAATTTATTAACTTAGAATCGTAATTACGACCCAATTTATCATACCTATAAATTCAAAATTTTGAATTTGTAGGTCTGATGAATTGGATCGTGATTACGATTCCAATGTCATAAATTATCACCATGAAATATTAGTGTTTGAGCCTTTTATGTTATATTTTTGCTCTGCTTTGTACATAGAGCTCTGCCTGGATTTTATCCTATTAGAAATATATATATATATATATACCTTATATATATATATATGTGTGTGTATATATATATATATATATATATATGTAAGCAAATATATGGATATAGATCCGACAGTATGAAGAAAAAAAAACATATATATATATATATATATATATATATATATATATATATATATATTCAAGAACGTTGGCGGGGACATGAGCAATCTTTCTGTAGTGGTAATTATAAGTACAAGACTTCATTATCCAAGTATTTTTGGAGTTTAAAGGCAAAAAACTAGACACCTACTATTAAATGGGAATTAATCAAGGGAGCTGGAACATGTAATTCTCTATATGGCTCGTGTTATTTATGTCTTAACGCAGAATTTGAAATCATTAGTTTTAAAAACAAGACCCATCGATTAATCCAAGAAATGAACTCACTGTTAACTGTAAACATAGCTATAAATATAATATATATTTCTTAGAAAATATACGTTTGTGCCTTTAACAATGTATGTGTGTATAATCGCTTATATGTGCCTTTCATTGTCTGTATATGTTGTCGGTATTTTTGTTTTGTTTTTGTTGTTGTTGTTGTTGTTTTGTTTTGTTGTTGTTGTTGTTGTTTTAAGGGTCGTGGACATCTATTTCCTGCTTCTTTCGCTTTTTATGTGTTTATATATCTAAATATGTCTACGTGTTTGTGTATTATAATCTGATTGTGTATGTATTGTCTTTTACAAGATTTCAGTCTCCCCTGATCATATCATCACTTGAAATGTGTCTAAGCTGTAACGAAGCTCAGAGCAACATTAGATTTTAACGTTTATTCTAACTGAATTTTTGGCCTTTCAATAAAAACAAAATACATAACAAAACATTTATTTTTTCCTCAGTTTCTTCTTTAAATAATTTTATAATTTTTTAAATTTAATACAAATTAAATTTAAAATTGGTCATTGTTAATTTTCAATTTTATAGTAAAATTTAATATCAGTTAGTTAGAATGATTTCTATTGTAGTCTAATCCTAACATTAAAGCATTAATTATTATAACCAAGGTTCGTTGTAAAGTTTTTTGAATTTTCATATACTTGTATTTTGATTGGTCATTACAGCTTATGTAACGGCGTTTCCTCTAGCGAGGGGTCTTTGATTGATTTTAACCTTTTAAAACCCTTTATTCTACATTCAACACCATCACTTGATAAGACACCAGAAGTGTTGAAACAAAATGGCTATTTTTGTAGTGATTTTATAACATATTTTTGTTATAATTTTCGAATAATATATATGTATATATATATATATATATATATATATGTGTGTGTGTGTGTGTGTGTGTGTGTGTGTGTGTGTGTGTGTGTGCATAATAAAAATATGGTTTTAATGTTTGCTATTGTTATGGGTAAAAGTTCACAATATCAGAGATAGAACGCATGTAAATATAAAATATAAAAATGGATACTGAGTTCCAACATCTAGTGGCCACAATCTGATTCATGATTGAACGTAATCGTCATGAAATGAAAATTAAACTCAAGCATGAAACAGTTGTGTTAACCGCAATGCTCAGTTTTATATTATATATATATATATATATGTGTGTGTGTGTGTGATTGTGTGTGTGTGTGTGTATTCTTGTAGCATACCTACGGACGATATATAGGTATGTCCCCATTCACATAAATACATTAGTAAATACTGTATGTTGGTCAGCAGTTGGAGATTCGTCTCCATCTGTGCTGGTCAAACTCTTTGCCTCCGAGCAGAGAGGATCCCTAGATGAGATTATGTGGAAGAGTAGAGTCTCGTCTCTGGAAACAGCTATACGATCCTGTTTTATACGGGATCTACGGAGAATTTTTGGCCGAGCCTACGAACTCGAACACCCTACATTAAATTCGGCCTTATACCACATCTGACCGCGTCGGTTGGTAGATCTCTTGCAGTTGAAGAATATTGCTACAAAATGGTAATTAATTTTAAGATTCGCAGGAAGCATCCTGAGAATTTTAAAAGGTGAAAATATTCATTAACTAAAGGTGTCTTAATTCCAGTTGTAAATGAAATTTGCTCTGTTTAATGAAAATAAACATTGAACGCTGTTTTGTGAGTCAGTTTTAACATATTTCAAATTCTATATTGTGTTAATAGGACTCACCGTGATTATACCAACAGATTACTACATATATATATATATATATATATATATATATATATATATATATATATATATATATATATATATCAAATTAATGTAGAAAAAATACGGAGTCATTTCAATTTTTAATTTCAATGGTGCTTTGTTTTCGTTGTTATTTAAACGTCACGGGCATATTTTATGAGGTTTGTTTCTATGTCATATAGCCTTCGATTGTGTCAATCGTCAGGCGCACCTCATAGCAGAAAACCTCCTCCAGAATTTTATGCTGGCGGTGGCTCTCAGGAGTTCCACCATTGTCCACTCTTTCAACAGGTCCTTGAATTATTTTCTTGTAGAGGTTGTTATTCACGTCGACAAATTATGCAATTTTCCGACGCTTAATAATATCGAGAGGAGATTCTTGTCAGCCCACGAAACATTTGACCTTGATCTGTACATCGTCATTGGTGCCGTGTTCCCAGTAGGAGATGCGGAGAAGTTTTCTCAAGCATTTCTTCTCCAGCGCCCGGATCCTTTTTTCTGTCTCAACCAGGAGTGTTCAAGTCCCCCACCCGTATAGCAGGATGAATACGACACGCGATTTGTAGAGCTTTAACTTGATATGCATGTTGATGTTGCTGGTATTCTTTCCAGATTGGCTATCGCTTCTGTGGATATGGCGATCCGTGTATGGATTTCTACGTTCTGTTTTATTCTGATGATAAAGAAATGGCAGCAAAATGGGAAATAATGAAACAACTTTTAGCGCATGAAAAAAATCAATTAGTTATCAAAACTAACAGAAACAGCGGTTCTTCCAAAACCAGTTGAGAGACAAAAGGTTTCTCACTGTTTCAAAGTGTTTTATGATGAAACAGTAACGGCAATGAAAACTCATCCATTATTACAGGATGATGAAACAAGAGAAACTTTCATTTGAAATTTTGGAAAATTGTGAGTGTAAAAATATTTCTGGAAGTGCCAAGACAAAATAATCCACTGAAAAGAGTGGTATCAAATCGAAATGATGGAAATTTAACATTTCTTGCAAATTTTAGAAGTATGGCAAAACAAAGGAGAGGAAAAAGAAACCTGCATCCTATACGGAACCGTCATTTACGCTGACGTGCCTTAACCGACTCGGCCACAAAGGAGTGTTCGGTAGGCAAGGTCGAATTTACTGCTTATAAACTTCAATCGAATCCTGTCAAAGGACGAATATTTTCTATGAAAATTTCTCGGACATTCAGGCCGGTAAATGTTATTTAATACTGTTTATTATAAACAGAGCATTTACTTAAATACTTGTATCTATAAAAAAGAACGTTAAACATAAAAATGTCTTTAATAAATAAATTGTCGGACCTTGTCCATTTCTTAATGTATATATATATATATATATATATATATATATATATATATATATTGGCACGGACAGAACTTGCATGTCTTCACAAACACATGTATAGGTATCTCTACTCAAACACGTATACCTACTATATGTAACGTTTATAAAATATGAAATAATGTCCAGTTGAAAAATAATCTAAATATTATATATATATATATATATATATATATATATATAGTTTTATGGTGTGCTATATTATGGGATAAATTGCTCAATATCAGAGATAGAGCGTCTAGCATGAAACACCTTGTCGCTTCTCAGTGTTGACTTCAACGTTCACTTTTATATTCATATATATATATATATATATATATATATATATATATATATATATATATATATATATATATATATATACAATAGGATAAGGAACAAATAGAATACGTTTATAAATTTAATATGTTTTACTTTCATTTAAGCGTTATTAGTATTTTGGGGGTAAATGAATTCATTTCTCAAAAAATTCTGGTGAAGCTTAAATAAAAGTGAAGCATGTTACATTTCTCAACGTTTTCTATTTATTCCTTATCCTATCTTTCTGCTGGATTCTAATCTATCTTTTACCTCAATTCAAACATATATACATGAATATACATGAATATATATATATATATATATATATATATATATATATATATATATATATATGTGTGTGTGTGTGTGTGTGTGCGTGTGTGTATTTTTGCGTGTGTATGATATAACGATATTTAATTTTGTACAATTCTATATATCAACATAAAGTATTTAGAAAACTGGAAAGGTTTTTTTGCGACGCGTTTCATCCGTCAGGATTTCCTGAGACTGGCCTTTGTTGACGTTGCCACGTCTACCCATAGGCACGGAAATTTGCGTCCAGGCTCTTACAATATATCACCATTCATGGTACATTTTATATTGTCCCAGTGTGGGTTAATCCGGGCTAAAGGTGATGAAGAGAAAAAAAGAAAAAGAAAACAGCTGAATTTTGCTAGACTGAAAAATAAAAAATTCTTTCAAAAATTTTCTTTCAAAAAATGTTGAAACTGTATGCGTCTCTCGTTTTGACACAGCCCAGTCCAATGAAATCCTCACGGATGACAGTAGCCTATTTGACAAATTCTTGAAAATGTCAATGGTAATGGTGAAATTAGCCCTTCTCTTACAAGAAACATTTAGCATTCATTAACTGAATATTCAGAATTACTGATCACTGAATGTTATTGCTCTTTGTGGTATTGCTTCCTTCCAAATATTCTGTTTAATATTACATCGTACGCCATTGGTCAATCGTACTTCAGTCACAACCTATCATATGCTTAATTTCTATAACTCCTTTGTAGTGATCAGTAAAGAATTTTTGGTCATGGTAGGATGACATACCTTTGAGTACTTTTGAATCAAAGATGCCGACATCAAAGGAGAGTGTATATTTTGCTCATAAGATTATCGCGGCAAATAAAACAGCTCGCCAATAGTGAATATTACGGCAAATATGATACATCATATGAAATTAGAAAGGAAAGAGAAATTCCCGCCATTGCTCGGCGTAGTCACGTGAGCTCGATTTGTAAGAAATCTGAATGACGTCACAAGTCTTCTTCTTTTATGTGCCGTGTCCCTTCAGGGCATTGGCGATCATAGCTCTCCACTTCCCCCTATCCATTGTAGCTCTCAATATGTTTTGTCATTTTGCTACTTCTCTCAAAACCTCTTCTGTCATCCACTTGCTTAAGGCTGTTAGGTATATCACGCGTTGCTTTTCTTTGTTTCGCTTTTCGTCCTGTGAGTACCAGATTATCCAATCCCTCTTTTCTCATTACCCGTCCCAGAAATTTCAGCTGCCTCTTCCTGATGTTAAGTATAACCTTCTCTGTTTGCATCCTCTCGAAAACCTCACCGTTGCTCACATGTTCGGTCCATGATATCCTTATCATTCTTCTGTAGAATCATATCTCCGTTGCCTCGAGCCTCTTCTTCATCTTTGAGGAGACCGTCCAACATTCGCTTCCGTAAAGGAGGACAAATACCACGTAGCGGGTCAGTACTATTTTCTTTGTTACCAACGAAATCCTTCTATCTCGTAATACTCTGTCGAGATTTTGGAGTCTTTGGCCATCCCAATACGTCTTCGTATCTCAGGTCGCACTTGCCGTCCTCTGTCAAAACACTTCCCAGATATTTACATTTCCGCATCTGCTTGATTTTAGTGAAACCCGCGCTGTAAATCGTATTTCGGGCTCATCTTTTTACTGATAAACATGCATTCTGTCTTCTTGTAGTTTATGCTTAGTCCCTTCTTCTCACTCTCCTTTGCTACCTTCTGTAGGAGGATTTCTAATTTCTTTTCCGTGCCTGCTATTAGCCCTGTGTCATCTACATATCTTAGGTTGTGAAGATTGTGGCCGCCAATAATGAATCATGGTAGGATTTCCAGTTTTCTCAGAATTGCCTCGCTGTAAAGATTGAATAATTCCGGTGAGAAGACACATCCTTGCCTTACGCCTCTTTCTATTTATGTATATCTGCTGAACTCATTCTCTATGTACATACATGTCGTTTGCTGCCAGTATAGGTTCTTGATTATTCAAATATCTTTCCCAAATATATCAAGATTGCTGAGCAGTTCCAACAGATCTTCGTAGCATATTTTGTCGAACGCATTTGCGTAGTTTATAAAATATACGTCCTTCTGCATTTGTATTCCTCTTTCTGATAACATTCTGAGCTTGAATATCAGATTCCTTGGTGCGATGTCTTTAACGAACCCGCACTGTTCTTGTCCTATATCTGGCCTAATTCTGCTGCGTGCTCTATTCATCAGAATACGGATGATGCGTTTTGTTATATGAGACTTTAGGCTGGTTGTTCGGTGAAGTTCACATTCCTTTTCGCTTGTTTTTTTAGACAGTGCTATGAAAATAGATCTACTGTGTAAATCATGTATATGTAGATTTCATTTATTATTTCTGTGATCTTGTCTATGCCAAAATCAGCATTTCTGTTACGTCAGGCCCTGTCACCTTGTTTCTGTTCAATTTCGCCGGTGCAGATTCTACTTCGGTTTTTTAGAATTTCAGATTCGCCGGTAGTTCTGTGTATTGATGGTCCTTCTCTTTCGTCGTAGAAGAGTTCTCCAACATATTCAGCTCAAGCGCTGAATATTTTCCTTCTCTAATATAACCGTTACATCCTTTCATCTTATGCAGCTTGTTGACTTTTGGCCTGTTGCCTTATTTTGCATATCTCCTTTATTGGTGCTACTCAATCTCTCTATTTCTGCACATTGTTTGTTTAGCCGCTCTTCTTTAGCCTGTCTGCATTTGGTCTTTATTTCGTTGTGTAGGTTTCTATATTCCGATCCGTAACTTGGCAGAGATTTTGCATCATGCCGAGAATCTCATCAGTCATCCATTCATTTTTGATTCGTCCATTTTTCTTTGGGATGAAATGGTTTGTTGATGTCACTAAAGCCTCTTTTAGTTCGTCTCATTTCGAGTTTCCATTTCCATTGTGTCCCACGTATCTTCATTTTACACTGTCCATAAATTTTTCTTTCAAGTGCGGGTTGCTCAGGAGTTTGTTGCATTGCAATTTGGGTGCTGCGTTAGACTTCTTCAGTTTCCGTAGTTTCACTCTTAGTTTACATATAACAGGGTGATGATCGCTTCTGTAGTCGTCACTTGGTTTGGTTTGGCAGTGAACCATTGCATTCCTGAATCTTTTGGTTATGTAGTCAATTTGCTTTTTTAGTTTCTCCTCCTAGACTTCTCAATGTCCATAATCGTCTCGGAACCATGTGTTGGTTATTACCTAGTCATGGGCCGTGCCCTATTGGGTTCATTTTTCTCTATGTTCGTGGCGAGTTCCAACTTCGAATTTTCCGGCTATATCCACTGACCTCTCCCTGCCTACTTTGGCGTTCTGGCCTCCTATAATAATTATGATTTCTTGTGATTTGCAATGAACCTTGGCATTGTCTAGGATGAAATAGAAACATTCGATTTATTCTTCCTTAATTTGTGCTGTCGGTGCATGCACTATTATGATAGTTACGTTAAAAGGCTTTTCTTTCAGTCTGAATACTAGAATTCTTTCGGATAATTGTTAGTACCCCAGGACGCATTTCTTGAATTCTTGATCTAGTATCAGTCCTACTCCTTTATCGTTTTCCTCTCCGCCTGCATAAGTAATCCTGTGATTGTCACTGACAAAATTGCCGTTGTTTGACCATCTAGTTTCACATAAACCTAAGATGTTGATTTTTAGCCTACTCATATCTTGTTTTATATTATCTAATTAGCCATAGTTGTTCAACATCCGAACATTCTATATCCAGTGAGTTATTTTTTTGTCGCAAGATAACGGTCCGGTGATAGCTGTCGCTCATGTTACTCCTTTCCGGGCAAGGGATAGGTTCCATGGAATTTTATCTCATTTATGCTGTTTGTACTAGCAGTCGCTGGATGCCGGTCAGATCATCCGTCGCACATGTCGGTACTTACCGCACGAAGAGTTAATTCCCATAGACTTAACCCCTTTCACGTCGTTAGGTTTCACATTGTGTGTGTTATTTGCCATGATATTGGAATTGATAGAGAAACCTTAGAGGAGGTTTACCATTGCCCTCCCCACGGTGATTCATGGAGACTCCCCGCCTCTGGTTATCTGGCCGTTGACTCATTAAGAGTTCTTCCGCCCTTTGTTAGGTTTTATTTTTCGTCCTACCGGTTCGCTAACAATCCGCCTCACTCGCAAGAACTTTGAGAGTGGTAGCGGGTTTAGCCGCCGACATTCCGACTGTGGAATACTTACAATATATATATATATATATATATATATATATATATATATATATATATATATATATATGGTTGGATAGATGTGAGCTTGTGACCCTGGGTTTCACGCTTTAGCGATCGTCAAACAAACTGATTAATTTTTAAAAAAATTTGGTTTTATGTAGATTGCGTGTATTGGTGTTATTGTGGAAGTGGTGGGGGAAACTTCGTCGTTTTTTCATCATACTAACGCAAACATCGATGTATGCAGACACATATACATACTTGGTCGTCCGTCGGGACTCATACATACATAAACATATGTAGGCAGTTTCAGATATGACATATGTATGGATACGGGTGGTGTTGTGTCTATACATACGCATTTGTATGTTGAAATTTAAAGATTGGAAGTGTGGCGGAAATGTCTCGTGAATGTATACATGTCATATTTTTTTTATTTTTTTTTTTCCGATGAATAATATTTCCTCGCATGTATGTATATACGTGTGGTGGGGATTGTGTGAAATTATGAGAGGTAAAAATTATTATTATTTATATTTATTTTTAAATTTTGAAAAAAATGGGGGTTTATTTGTTATATTTAAAGCTGGTTATTTGTTTGTTTTTGACTGTGTATATGTAACAGGTAGAAATTTGTAATCCTTATTGGTTATTTATATGGTAATGTTTAATATTTAATATGCTGGGTGAGAGGGTAGTTTGATTTAATAACGGGTCTATATGATATGATGTGATAGTAATGTTGCAAGGGATTGGGGGCAATGATAATATAATTAGCTAATAGTTATTGTAAATTGGTAGAAATTGTAAATTGGTAGAAATGATTAGTAACGGTTGTGGGAGAATGATGAAACCATGAATGTATTATAGTTATAGTGGTGATAGCTAAAGACTGGTTGTTGGTGTTTTATTTTATTTTATTTTATTTTGTTATATGTATCAATTTATTTTGGTATAAATCCTGATAATAGGTATTCTATGTAAAATTATGGTAGATGAAGATTGCTATAATATTTTAATTTTTAATTTTTGATTTACAAAAATATTATTGTTTATTATATTAAAGCTCGCTATTTCCTAATTTAATATAATAAACAATAATATTTATTTATATTTATATACACACACTTTTCACATATATATATATATAATATATATATATCTCATACATATATATATATATATGTATATATATATATTTCATATATATATAGAAAGAGCTAGAAACATGAAAGTCTATCGAAAAAAATCGCACAGATGCAGGTCTGAAGCCCAAAGAAAAAACCCCGATACGAGTAAACAACAAACAAAAGAGCTCAATACAACCGTAGAGCAGACCTAGATACACCTAGTGGGCCAGACAAACCTACCTAGGTTTCACCTAAACGGATCGTCAGGGAAAGTACGCCGTACTTTCCCTGACGATCCGTTTAGCTGAAACCTAGGTATGTTTGTCAGGCTCACTAGGTCTATATATATATATATATATATATATATATATATATATATATGCATATATAAATACACACACACACACACACACATATATATATATATATATATATATATATATATATATATATATGCATATATAAACACACACACACACACACACACACACACATATATATATATATATATATATATATATATATATATATATATATGCGCAACTGCGGAAATTTTTAATTTATTCATTAACCTAACAGGTCCGTTTATTATTGCTTATCCGGCATGACTTAAACGTTTCCACGCAGGAAATAATTGGCATTTATTGACAGAACAGTTAATTTTACTGTTGATGAAAATTCATAGAATCATTTTTCTTACAAAGATTATTTTTTAGAAAATAGTACCTCTGTTATGTCTCTTTTTAGTATTGATAGGAGTTTGTTTTCAACACTTTTTGTTTAAGGTATTGAGGGAATCCAACATTCTATCATTTATTTTCATATTTGCTAAAGCTCCTTGATTGTGATTATGTAGCGCCAGTTTGTAGTAGCGTATGAATAGTCTTCATTAAGACCTACAGGATCCACTAGCTTGAACCCATTTTTAATTGTTTATCTCAAAAAATGGATGCATAGAATAGTTTAAATATTTCTGATCGAATTGGACGCCATGTGTAAGATCATATCTGGCGAAGCATATGACTTGAGCTTTCAAGTTAATGATTCGGTTTTGTAACCCGAGCGTACCCTATCCTGGATTCAATCTCTTTATCGCTTATGATATTTTTTTTACAACTGATCCATACATCGAGGTATTTGAGGTATTATAATTTATTAATTTAGTCAGTTATGTACCATGCGTGATACACGCTTAAGCGATCCTGTATCTTTCGATACATGACTAACGAGGCAGATTTTTTCCCGAACAGGTTGCCGTTTCTTTCTGCGGTAGATCAGTTACCATAAAAGGCTATAGAACCCAGTCTGTCCTGCTATTTACTCATAGCTGGGCGGGAAGAAGAAGAGGATCCATACCTTTCCCAAGGGTATTAGCACGTAAGTGTATGTAATAGATTCGACTGCAATTCGAATACGGCTCTCCGATTCCTCAATCTGGGCCTCTATCTATGTCTCCACCATGATGCATTCAGGGTACGTGCCGTCACTGTTTACATTCTAATTCTAGATCATAGTTTCTGTTTGGGAAAGTTTTATCTTAAGTCCTAGTTCTTGTAGGATTTGCGTAGTTGTTCGAGAAAAGACTACAAAGTCTAATAAACGTGGTAAAGAGGCCAGGATTACAAAAAAAACAGGGATTTGTGGAGAGCCATGACCCCCACCTCCTGAAAGAACAGGTTATATGAAAGAAAAAGACATCCATTGTCCTCTTCAGTGACGATCTTATCCCAAAATAATATTTTCTCTACTTTCACGAAGAAAAACAAGTGTTTAATACTCTGACCAATATTTTCTTTTCAGTAAATTTATATGGAATTTATTTTCCTTCTGAATTTTCCTGAAGTCTTTTTGCTGCCGTATTAGAAGTGACGGCTTGCACCTAAAATAATATTTAGCAGTATATTTTTTAAACAAGATTAAATAAATTTTGAAGTCCAGACTACAAGGTAACCAGAATACACTGTGCCAACGGTTAAACCCAGCAAAGGAGAAATTTAGGACATTATCTGTCCTCTGAGAGAAATAAGAAACGGCATAATAAATACTTGGAGTATTTATTATCTCATACAAGTTATCTCCCCTAGCATGGACAATATTCTAATGTTGTGTATTTGAAATTCTCAAAATGTTACGGAATACCACAGTCACTTTCGGATAGTCGAACAACAAAATGACTAAAACGCTCTGACTATAATAACATAAATAAAGGCGCCGGCCTGGATAAATCATTGTATCATAATAATTCCTAGTCTTAGAAAATCCCGTCCTGGGTATGACGATAAACTACATCCGTGTTCTGGGTAAGACGATAAAGGCCTCTGATCAGGAGGTTTTGAGGCGCATGGAATCACCTCTTAATTTCTGGTGTTCCCAGGTCCACCCTGATCCAGAGTGTTAGCACCTGTTGGGGTCCCAGCTATGTGCAAATAGTTAACCCCGAAACTGGGGTCAAAACACTATGAAAGTGTAAAAATAGATTTTAATACCAGAAATACTTTGTAAAAAAATATTACCAGCTATGTATTTTTGAAAAACAAATATTACCAGTGAAGGTTTTGGGGAAAAAATATTACCAACAATGAAAATTTTGTCGGCATTAAATAACCCATTGAGATTGATATGCCGTAAAACAAAACAAACCAAACCAAACCTTAGAAAATCATTTTTTAAACTCTTCTTGCTGAGTTCTCTCAATGCATGTTTCGTTTAGAGTTTTTTTCTTCTTCCATCGAGAAAAGTGATAAGTTGCGTTAATGTCGGAATATTGTTGATTGCTGATTTCTTAACTGAGGTTTAAATCAGAATAAAAGCGTCTTTAATTTCGAAAGAGACGAAAAGACTGGATGCTGCATGTCTTGGTTCGTTCACAGAGAAATCATTGTCACCGGGAGCATGAACTTGCAGTATTAATATAAGTCTATGAACTTTGAATTCATCCAAATTACGCATAAATTTTCCCAGAAGTCAAATTTTCCCGTCAAAACTTTTTCACGAATACTTTTTGATGTTCACAAAGGTTTCTTGTCACATTTTTTCTTCCCAACTGTAGAATACGCTCACTCTCCGTGCAAATGACAGGCTTTGTGCTTCTTTATTTATTTTTTTAATTTTTTTTTACTTTTGGTTTAGTTTTATAATATTCTTGGTGCTTATATTTTTTTAATCGTGTATTTTAGAAGAATAGAAAGGAAATGACATAAAACAATGTTTACGATCAACAGATTTTTATAAGTTGTCAATGCATTTTCAAAAAAAAAAAAGAAAGAAAATGAAACGGATAATGGTATAAAAATAGATCATGGGGAAAAATATAAACTTAACATGATACTAAATGTTCTGTTTTCTGTCATCAGAAACATTCAAATGAATGATGGCCAATAGACGGTTTTTTAATGGAACAAGATGGAAGTATAAAACAAATTGTTTTTTTTCTTTCAGTTTTATTAACTCTAAAGACTAATCTTTTAAAAATCAACCTCTCAAGTTTAATGTAACCGCTTAAAATGTTTCCGTAAAATGAAATCTCTACAAAAAAAAAACTAGTCTTTAAAACGCTTTAAATTATAAACCAAAAATAGAAGAATGTTGTAGTTCATTCTAAGTATTATTTGGCGGGGAAGTATACATAGGAGTAACTGAAAGACCCTGGAAACAAAGAAATTATACACACAAAACAACTTTCACAAATAGTAAATATGCAAACAGTACAATGCTTTCTAAGTATATCTGGGAAATTAAAAACAAAACGAACATCACCCCAAAAATATCTGGAAGATAAGGAAAAAATCATCAGCCTACAATAACCAATCAAAAACTTGCAAACTTTGCTCGGAGGAAAAAATAGCTATCATTACTTTTCCCGACCGAAATAAATTATTAAACAAAAGATCCGAACTCATCTCAAAATGCAGACATGAAAATAAATTTTTACTACGTAACCTAAAAAATTAAAAACGGAAAAAATAAAAACAAATAAATATACTAATAAGCAAAAAAAAAAAAAAAATAGAAAACCAAAAATAGAAATGAAGCCGTCTTCTTCTGATATCAGATCTGAAAAAAGATTCAGTAACAAGTTTAGTTCAGTCAGTTATGTGCCATGCGTGATACACGCTTAGACGATCATGTATCTTTCGATACATGACTGACGAGACAGATTTTTTACCGCAGTAGGTTGCCATTTCTTTCTGCGGTAGACCAGTTGCCATCCAAGAGAATAAAAGCTCTTCTTGTGATCTAACTCCAGATACTGTATAGTTCTCTTGTTAATATTTCCTTCTTTCACGTGGTACGACGTCATATGAATTCACGACGGCATTATGAATTCACGATTTGCGTCTGATATTTCGCAACTGTTATCGTCGCATAGCAAATCTTCTATGTCAGCGAAATAACGAAATATTAACAAGAGAACTATATGCAATATATATAAACGCTTATCACCAGTTCAAGAAAGACATTTAAATCACTATCACGCAAAAAATTAATTTTTTATAATATCTGGAAATATTTACTCTTTGCTTGAAGAAGGTCGTGTAACCAGAAAGACGTGTAGCAGAATTATAGAAAATAGAGTATAATATATATACTAAAATAAAAAAAAAAACACATTTCAAACAAAAATGTTTGCCGGTTATCTCGTCTTTAATTTATATATATATATTTTTTTTTAATAATTTATATATATATATATATATTAAAGACATTTTTATGTTTTTATGTTTATGTTTTTTTAATAATTTTTATATTTTATGTTAAAGACATTTTTATGTTTTATATATGGTTATACGGAACAATCATTTACGCTGACGCTCGGCCACGGTTCCGTATAGGAAGCAGGTTCGAATCCTGTCCAAGGACGAATATTTTCTATGAAAATTTCTCAGACATTCAGGCCGGTAAAAGTTATTTAATACTGTTTATTATAAACAGAGCATTTACTTAAATACTTGTATCTATAAAAAGAACGTCAAACATAAAAATGTCTTTAATAAATAAATTGTCGGACTTTGTCCATATATATATATAATATAATATATATATGTGTGTGTGTATATATATATATATATATATATATATGCTCACGGTTTTTTTCTCTGCTCGACTAAGAAGAGATTCCAAAAACAATTCAGATATTTGAGTATTGGATCCTTTTGAGAGAAGTGGTTTGGACAGAAAACCTTTCAGCGCCCCTCATAAATAATCCCACTGCGCAAAATATAGACGAAGAAATGGAAACGTTTTACTGTATGCTCGAGAACACCAGAGCTTAATACAAACCGCAGAACATTACAATTGTCATGGGAGACATGAATTCCAAAGTAGGGAAGGTGATGCGTTAAGTATTTAACTAGATAGATAGATAGATAGATAGATAGATACATACATACATACATACATACATACATACATACATACATACATAGATTCGTTATGAAGTTATTTATAAATAAAAGCTCTTCTTGTGATCTAACTCCAGATACAGTAAAATGTTTGACCAAGTTTTTCGTACATTGTGCTTAGTCTAATACAAGGGCAGAGACGCCGGTTTTCAGTGAGCATTAAATTACTTGAAAGTCTTCAAGAAGAAACACGCTTATCCAATCCAATGTATCATTTGTACTTTGATATTTTAAGATTCATATTTTTGATCTTTGATAATTTAAGATCGGCATTTTACTATTTTATCGATGTTGTGTATATGGGGACATACTTATTCTGTTATTATTATTATTATTATTATTATTATTATTATTATTTCTTTTGATTTTTGTTGTATGCATATTTCCTTCCGGGTCCCAACTAGAGACCTAAGGTCAGAAACGACTTGACATTTTCCACTGATCAGAAAAAAAACAACAAAAAAAAAACTAAGATCATGCACGTTTTACATAGATAAAGATCTTATTTTATTATTATTATTATCATTATTATCATTATTATTGTTGCTGTTGTTGTTGCTGTTGTTTTTATTGTTATTGTTGCTCTTTAGCTTTTTTTTTTTTTTTTTTTTTAAAGGCTGAAATTAATATCTACCGGTCTTGAGAAGTAAGTTATTAGGTACAGACTTCGAAGTGTTCCGACAAGAGATGTGCATTTCTTAAATCTTAATTGTGCCTTGCATGGCTGTAATGGATTCCCATAGCTTAAATAGTAAACCATGCTTGATTTTTAATTATTTTCACAGATTAAAAGCGAAATATAGGTACATGTTATTTAATAGCATGTATCTATATTCCGTTTTTGCTTTGAATATTTCTATCACATTTTGTCTGGCACTTTTGTGGGTAAGATGATAAACTACATCCGCGTCGTGGGTAAGAAAATAAACTACGTCCAACAGCAAGGCCTCTGATCGGGAGGTTTTGAGAAGTGTGGAACCACCTCTTAATTGATGGTGTTCCCAGGTCTATCCTAGCCCAGGATGGTAGCAACTATTAGGGTCCTAGCTATGGGCAAATAGTTAACCCCCCCCAAAAAAAAAAAACTGGAGTAAAAATACAAATGAAGGTGTATAAATAAGTTTTAATACCAGAAATACTTTGTGAAAAATTATTACCAACAATAAATTTTTGAAGAAAAACTATTACCACCAATACGTTTTGAAAACAAAATATTACCAGTTATACATTCTTGAAACAAAATATTACCAGCTATACATTCTTGAAACAAAATATTACCAGCTATACATTCTTGAAACAAAATATTACCAGTTATACATTCTTGAAACAAAATATTACCAGCTATACATTCTTGAAACAAAATATTACCAGTTATACATTCTTGAAACAAAATATTACCAGCTATACATTCTTGAAACAAAATATTACCAGTTATACATTCTTGAAACAAAATATTACCAGCTATACATTCTTGAAACAAAATATTACCAGTTATACATTCTTGAAACAAAATATTACCAGCTATACATTCTTGAAACAAAATATTACCAGTTATACATTCTTGAAACAAAATATTACCAGCTATACATTCTTGAAACAAAATATTACCAGCTATACATTCTTGAAACAAAATATTACCAGTTATACATTCTTGAAACAAAATATTACCAGTTATACATTCTTGAAACAAAATATTACCAGTTATACATTCTTGAAACAAAATATTAGCAGCTATACATTCTTGAAACAAAATATTACCAGCTATACATTCTTGAAACAAAATATTACCAGTTATACATTCTTGAAACAAAATATTACCAGATATACATTCTTGAAACAAAATATTACCAGCTATACATTCTTGAAACAAAATATTACCAGTTATACATTCTTGAAACAAAATATTACCAGCTATACATTCTTGAAACAAAATATTACCAGTTATACATTCTTGAAACAAAATATTACCAGTTATACATTCTTGAAACAAAATATTACCAGCTATACATTCTTGAAACAAAATATTACCAGTTATACATTCTTGAAACAAAATATTACCAGTTATACATTCTTGAAACAAAATATTACCAGTTATACATTCTTGAAACAAAATATTACCAGTTATACATTCTTGAAACAAAATATTACCAGTTATACATTCTTGAAACAAAATATTACCAGTTATACATTCTTGAAACAAAATATTAGCAGCTATACATTCTTGAAACAAAATATTACCAGCTATACATTCTTGAAACAAAATATTACCAGTTATACATTCTTGAAACAAAATATTACCAGTTATACATTCTTGAAACAAAATATTACCAGCTATACATTCTTGAAACAAAATATTACCAGTTATACATTCTTGAAACAAAATATTACCAGCTATACATTCTTGAAACAAAATATTACCAGTTATACATTCTTGAAACAAAATATTACCAGTTATACATTCTTGAAACAAAATATTACCAGCTATACATTCTTGAAACAAAATATTACCAGTTATACATTCTTGAAACAAAATATTACCAGTTATACATTCTTGAAACAAAATATTACCAGTTATACATTCTTGAAACAAAATATTACCAGTTATACATTCTTGAAACAAAATATTACCAGTTATACATTCTTGAAACAAAATATTAGCAGCTATACATTCTTGAAACAAAATATTACCAGCTATACATTCTTGAAACAAAATATTACCAGTTATACATTCTTGAAACAAAATATTACCAGTTATACATTCTTGAAACAAAATATTACCAGTTATACATTCTTGAAACAAAATATTACCAGTTATACATTCTTGAAACAAAATATTACCAGTTATACATTCTTGAAACAAAATATTACCAGCTATACATTCTTGAAACAAAATATTACCAGTTATACATTCTTGAAACAAAATATTACCAGTTATACATTCTTGAAACAAAATATTACCAGTTATACATTCTTGAAACAAAATATTACCAGCTATACATTCTTGAAACAAAATATTACCAGTTATACATTCTTGAAACAAAATATTACCAGTTATACATTCTTGAAACAAAATATTACCAGTTATACATTCTTGAAACAAAATATTACCAGCTATACATTCTTGAAACAAAATATTACCAGTTATACATTCTTGAAACAAAATATTACCAGCTATACATTCTTGAAACAAAATATTACCAGTTATACATTCTTGAAACAAAATATTAGCAGCTATACATTCTTGAAACAAAATTTACCAGCTATACATTCTTGAAACAAAATATTACCAGCTATACATTCTTGAAACAAAATTTACCAGCTATACATTCTTGAAACAAAATATTACCAGTTATACATTTTTGAATGAAAAAATATTACTAACAAGACTTTTTTGAAAAAAAATAAATATTAGCAGCGATACATTTTTGAGGGAAAAAATTTTACCAGAAATTTTTGACAAAACAGAATATTACCAGTAATAAAAATTTTGTCGGCATTAAATAACCCACTGGGGTGTTGATATGCCGTAAAACAAAACAGAAAAAACCCAACAAATTGATACTTTTGAACTTAGTGCTATGCATTTAGAGATATTTTTATAAAATATAAAGAAAGAATTGCAATGTTATTGGTCCTGACATGGCATCTCAGTTTCAGTCACTTCTCCACCACAGTAACATAGTTTCCCTATGGCTTTTCTCTAAATACTCTAATTGAAAATGCTTTCTTTTATTTCTTTTGTTTTTTTTGTTTTTGTTTTTGTTTTGTTTTTAATCATTCCACACCAAGCAAGGCAATAAAGCCACTAAGACGCCAGGGTTTACTGAGTGTAAAAGAATATAAGAAAAATATTATTAAGGACCGAAAACAATAAAGGAACAAAATTCAAGGAGACAGTACGTAACGATTGACATTTAAATTTTTGAAGGTCAAAGTTGGTTGGAAGGCAAGAAGCCGGGAGAGAATGCCACAAGCGAGAAGTGTGAGAGAAGAAACTGCTAGCATAGAATTTACGGTTATATCCAGCCATTTCGACTGTAAAATGATGAAACCTTGCTGCAAATCTAGTACTGCGCTTAAATTCATATTGTCTAGGTATCATAGAGGATAGGTCATCAGAACATCTACCATGAAAATATTTATAGAAAAGGCACAGGGAAGCTACATTGCGGTGGTGGGAAAAGGGACTGAAATCGAGGTTTCACAATTATTTCGACTCAATAGCCCCTTGAATAATTTGAAACGTAAGTGTTATCACCCAATCAATAACCGTTAAAATAATACAATAGACCTACCCATAATGCATCACAGACCAGCAAATAGTCGAGACAAAACACAAAGCGCATGGCCTGACGATTGCGTTTAAGCATGAAACAGATTTTCGCCGCGGTCTGTTGACCTTAATGGCAACTTTTATACCGGGTGTAACAGCAAAATTGTCCAAATCGTGTAATAACAAAGTTGTCCAATTGTTAGGTTAAGCTTTGAACCGTTGTAACTTAGAAATTATTAAACATATCTTACTGGAATTTTCCGAAGTTTTTATAACACTACTGGACTCTACTTTGAACAATAAAAATGTATTTAACTAAAAGTCTTATCTGAAAACCTGGAAAAAAAGTAACTTAATTAGTTTAGTGGATTTTTAGATATTAAACATTTTGTGGGATGGGCAATTATCGCATGCTGTTACACGATTTGGATAATTTTGCTGTCACACCCGGAATATATACAGAGATGCATATAAATATGTAAATCCAATCCTCTCGTTCCGACGACACCAGAATTCAAGAGTTTACGCAGCCCCGTGGGTGATTTTACACCCTGCAATACTTTTTTCACAGATGCAAGCCTTTTACTACTCTATCGCTATTTTCATTGAAAATATACTGAGGAACTATATTCTCTAGTTCCACCAGTTCAGACCATTACAACTAAGACACATCATGTCATGTACAAGGGAATCGACCATCTTCTTTCTCCTCCGACGGCATTTTCCAAGTTCCAAACAGAACTTTCCCTGCCTCCCATCAGGATGGCTGATGTCCAACTCCCCGAGAGCGCTTCTCTGCGCCTGTTTGGTCTCACGCTGACCACTGACCTGAAGTGAAACAATTACATTGAATCTATAGCTTCATCTACCGCGAGGAAAGTTGATTCTCTGTGTCGCGGCAGAAGGTTCTTCTCGCCCGAGTCCATCCTTCAAATCTATAAATCAACCATTCGTCCTTGCATGGAATACTGCTGCAATATATGGTCTGGTGCTCCCGCTGTTCATCTCGACGTCCTAGAGATGGATATGACACGTTGATGATCCTGCTCTGGCCTCGCGTCTGCAGTCTCTGTCTCACAAACATACTTTAATGGCAACTGCTCCGACGAGCAACTTTCACTGATTCCCAAACTGCATGAATTTAAGCGTGGTACTAGGTTGACATCTCGGTCCCACCCTTTCACTGTCGAAACGACTAAATGTAGCTATCTCTTCTACTCCAACAGCTTATTATCCTACACCTCCCGTCAGGGGAACTCCCTTCCTATCAATTGCTTCCCTGATAGCTCTAATCTTCAAATATTCAAATGTAATGTCAATCGACATCTTCTGATGTCTTGACCTTGATCTCTGTCCTTCTTATCTTTTTCCCAAGCACTCCTCATTACTCTTACTCTCACTCTTTGTAACCCCTTGCGTGCTAGTAGCACTCCCGCTTTGCTTGGGTCGGATTGCTTAAAAAAAGTACCGCTGCTCCGATCACTACAATCTTAGCCTCTTGTGCCAACCGTTATCTGAAACTCTCACGTCCTTCAAACAACCCAATTCAGTAACCATCTACATGAATGACTCTTGGGTCTTCTGTTAGTTGAACAATTGCGTAAAATATTTCGTCTATATCTCTCTGTATATATATATATATATATATATATATATATATATATATATATATATATATATATATACACACACACACACACGTTTCATTAAATAATATAGACAAGTGTTGTCTATTTATTTTATGTAATTTTTTTTCGTAATCCATATTTTTTTAGTACAATCTAAGCTTTCAGCTTACTTAAGCCATTATCAAAGATGTCAATTACAACATATTAAACAATATACGGACAAGACAGTGATGATAGTCTGTCAATGTTTACATAGATGATTTCTAAGCAACGATAAACACGCGCATATAAGACGCTAGAAGTGAAAATGGCACCGCATCTCATGACGTCACACATGACCACACGAGAGTGAATTGTAGAAGTATGAAATATGGAAAGCCGTTGGTATAAACCAATGGCTTCTGTTACCAATTATAGACATTTAAGAATATTTGTAGAGATGCCATTATTGATTTTGTTTAGGTTGGGTTTCAACTGTTTGATGTATAATGCTTCAAGGATTTTTAGTTTTTGTCTATTCTTTTCATGTCGAAGTATAATTGTGTTTTCGACAAGGATTTTACAGAATTGTGTATGCGGGCAGGTATGTTGTTTTAAATGCCTAAAAATGTTACAGTTTTCATTCAAATGTAGTGCCAAACGTCGTGAAAGCGAGTTTGTGGTGTGACCAACATAAATATTATTTAATTCGTTGGAGATACACTCTCCCAAAAGGCACTTGAATTTATAAACTGTGTTGGTTTTTTGCAAATTATATGTGTATATATATATATATATATATATATATATATATATATATATATATATATATATATATATATATATATATATAGACACACGGTGTTCGAATCCATTACATTCACTTACGTGATAATACCCTGGTGAAAGGTATGAATCCTCTTCTTCTCCCTCCAGCTATAGGTAAATTGCAGGTCAGGCTACGTTCTATAGTCTTGCATGACAACTGGTACAGGAGAAGAGTGCAACTTTGAATTCAAAATCTGCGTAGGGTTGTTTGGGGATCTTTTGGCACGTTGTGCAACAGGTCTCTGTATTCGGGCTTTCAAAAAGTGTGGATGATTCTGCACAAAATCTTCGCCATTATAATCAAATCTCACGTGCTGGTGTCGGGCTGTCGGTTTCCTAGGAACTGAGCTGCTTTACCCTCATACGTCGAATTCGACGGGAAATTCGAGTATATATATATATATATATATATATATATATACATATATATATATATATAGACTATATGTGTTTGTGTGTGCATATATGTGTGCTTCTTTATCTTTGGCTGATAAAATCTATTTCCTCCTTATCTGATTTTATATATCCATAAACAATGGGCCGTACGTATAATAAACCCTAGCGACCATTACGCTTTCCTCGGGAGATATATCGAGAAATTATCAAAAGTCCATCAACCGGAGATGATGTGTGGAAATAAATGAAGTGGGAATGACTTAGGCCAGAAGTTGGAAAGAGTTGCCGCCCAGAGGAGCCAGTTTCATGTTGGCTGGTTTAATAACCAACCAATCACAGACCGGATATAAACTCGGGCTGAGGTTACGTGGCATCCACTTCCGGTTTGTAGAAACAAAGCTGTTTCTCAATCTAACTGGCAACAAATATATTTGTCCAGACGGTAGGTTTTGTATGTCAGATAAAATCTGGTGGTCATTATCTAATATATACATATGTGTATATAAATTAATCTTAGGTTGGTGTGGCAAAAGATCAAATTATTATAGAGTTATGAACGTAAAAGTGACTTTTTGAAATACCAGCTTCTTCTGAAAAGATGGACTTGAACACTGGCAACTGTGCAATATAATATATACAAATATCTCACTTATCTGATTACTCTCTCCCTCTCTCTCTCCATTTCAATATATATATATATATATATATATGTATATATATATATATATATATATATATATATATATATATATATATATATATATATATATATAGGGAGAGAGAGAGAGAGTGGGAGAGAGAGAAAGAGAGGGCGGGAGAGAGAGAGAGTTTGTCTGAGAATCGCAAAAGCGTGAAATCTAGGGTTACAAACTCGCATCCATACAACTAAGTGTATGTATGTATATATATATATATATATATATATATATATATATATATATATATATATATATATATTATAAAATAACTGATTTAAAATATTGTTTTTTCGCTACACAGTTCTAACCATGTTTGAAACATGGTTAGAACTGTGTAACGAAAAAAACATATTTTAAATCAGTTAATTTATAATATTAATGCTCTGTAAATTTACATTGAGCACTATTTTGTAAAAATAAAAATATCTATAAGAACACCGGATTATATATCTTACTGTTCTTCCTTTATATATATATATATATATATATATATATATATATATATATATATATATGTGCGTGTGTGTGTGTGTGTGTGTGTGTGTGTGTGTGTTGTTAATACTGTTTATTATAAACAGAGCATTTACATAAACATTTGTGTCTATATAAATAACGTATAACAATAAAATATATTCAATAATTATCGGATTTTTTTTCCATTTCTCTGACGTCATTTCTTTACGTTTAGATAGACTTCGAGGGAAATCATGGAAGATTGTAGTTTGAAAGTAGTGAGATCCACCTTACTAACCAGACGATCCTCTCTAGGTAAACTGGTAGAGTACGTCAGGCTATATGACGGTTGCGTGTAGGATACAGGTCCGATTCTTGTTGGAGGGCGCATATTTGCTATGCGATTTCTCGTGTCTTCAGGCTGCTAAATGTTGTTAATACTGTTTATTATAAAAACAGAGCATTTACTTAAATATTTGTGTCTACATAAATAACGTATAATAATAAAATGTATTAAACAATTGTCGGACTTTGTTCATTTCGCAGTGTGCACGATATATATATATATATATATATATATATATATATATATATATATATATATATATATAGCTGGAAGTGACGGATTTATTTTTAATCCAGTATTTTTTAATGTTTCAGATAATAAAAATGTCAGATTAAAAATAGATCCATTAATTTTTTCAGAAATTACTTTGTTTAAGATTTGGATAACGAACCTGTACAGATATGGTTTCTCGAAAAAAAAAACAATCTGTATGAAAATGTGCTTTCCTTAAAGAGTGAAAATAAAGCTCAGCTAAGCCGTGAGGCTCTCCGTAGCCGAGTGGTAAATTACACCGGATCAAACGATGATTTCTCTAAGAGAAGTGAACGCGGGTCCGATCACTATCGGGAAGTGCATTTTCTTACTAAGTCTTCTCGAATGCGCAGGCAGATAGACTTAATGCACACTGCTTAATAATAAAAAAAAACCCGGGCATCTGTCTATATTTCGGAGATGAGGTATTATGTACACTATTTACATTATTCGTACTATTGTACTCGCCTTTGTCACCATATTTATCACAACGTTTCGGCCGTTGTACGCTCCGGCCTTCTTCAGGTGGTTGGAATGTCGAAATGAAGGACACATGGCACAGTGGATAAAGTCGTTAGTTAGATCCAGTGACAGGACCCAAAAAGTGTGAGTACAATACCCGGTTAAAGCGCTGGAGAACTTGGAGAGGGGAACTAACAGGAGATAACTGACATCCATTAGACATACAAAAATCTATTTCTTGTTAACAGTTACTATATTTCAACTTTGAAAATGGCTAAATGTATAACCGAAAGCGCTTCGATAAAAAGAAAAAAATGGACAGTTTTTATATAATTTATCGTCCGAAAAGAAAAAAAAATTAGATCACATGCGAAATTGTATAAAAAAAAAACAAATCCAAAGCAGCTTGTCTGTCGTATTCAATGAAATGTGTATAAAAGAAGGATTGCTGCCTAAATACACAAATATGTGCGTGTGTGTGTGTGTATGTGTGTGTGTGAGTGTTTAGAATGTTTAATTATTTTATGTCATCCGTAAATTGTGTATATTGATATACGAGCAACCTAATGACGATATGCACATCTAGACAAGGACATTTGCCTACAGCGTTTTGATCTCGATATCTTAATATAGCATGGCGAAATCAAATCGAGTCGTTTAACTGTTGTGCTGTCCATCATGCTATTCTCTGCAAAATTATTTAATAAATAATATTTTGCCAAACGGTAATCTCTTTTACCGTCCTGAATTTGTTTGTTTGTTTGTTTGGGTTTTATGGCATATCAACCACTGTGGGTTATTTAATGCCAAATCCAGTTTATATGAATTTTAAATGCCTATTTTGTATGGAATAAAAAATGTATAGCTGGCAACATTATTGTTTCAAAAAAAAAACGTATAGCTGGCAACATTATTCCTTTACACAAAAACGTATAGCTGGCAACATTATTGTTTAAAAAAAACGTATAGCTGGCAATATTATTGTTTCAAAAAAACGTATAGATGGCAACATTATTGTTTGAAAAAAAACGTATAGCTGGCAACATTATTGTTTAAAAAAAACGTATAGCTGGCAACATTATTGTTTCAAAAAAACGTATAGCTGGCAACATTATTGTTTCAAAAACTTAGAGCTGGCAACATTATTGTTTCAAAAACTTAGAGCTGGCAACATTATTTTTCTGAAAACATTATCTGGGACCTTTCTGTTAGATGCAGTTTATCGCCGTACCCAGGACGCGGATGTAGTTTACCGTCATACCCAGGACGCCGTCCTGAATTTCTTAACATGAATATTACTATTAATTTTTATTAACGTTTAGTTTGCCTTTATTTATACTATTTTATTCGTTCTTTGTTGATATTTTCACAGTATTTTGGCAAGTGTGCCCTGCAACCTTCTTCAGTCGTCCGTTGATCCAAATAACAGGGAATTCCGAACAGAATCTTTTTA
>OZ010593.1:31806395-31823895 GCA_963932145.1 Acanthosepion lycidas | reverse complement strand
ACCGTTGTACGCTCCGGCCTTCTTCAGTTGGAATGATTCGAACTGAATCCTTTATTTCGCTCACTGGGATAGACTGTTCTACTTCCACTTTAGTCAGTTGTCAGTTATCAGTTATATCCTGTTAATTCCCCTCTCCAAGTTCTCCACTGCCTTAACCGGGCATTGAACTCTTTGGGTCACTGGATGTAACCAACGCCTTTATCCACTGTACCATGTGTCCTTGAATATATGAATTTCTGGGTATTATAAACTTAATATCTTCAGCATCCTATTTTTTACCAGTGTTCATATTGCAATTTTTGCTGTTATCATTGCAGTATGAGCACTGGTAATAAATATTTTTTTTTGAAGTATTCAACTGATGTGTTTTCTTTTTATCATTTCACCGCAAGCAAAGCGGGAATGCCACTTGTATGCAGGGGGGTATTGCAGGGAGTGAAAGTTAAAGAGAAGACTGATAATAGAAATGATTGAGGAAAAGACAAAAGATGAACGAAATTCAGAAGATGGCGATTGACGTTGCATTTAAAATTTTTGAAGATTGTAGTTATAAGGGAAGCAAAGAAACGGTAGGGAGTTCCACAGACGGGAAGTGCGAGAAAATAAACTGTTGGAATAGAAATAGCAATTGCATTTATCTATTTTAACAGGAAAAAAAAGGTGGGACCTAAATGCCAATCTAGTAGCATGCTTAAATACATGTAGTCGGGGCATGACAACACATCGCCATCTAGCGTAATTTTTCTTTAAACTTAACTCAAAAACTAAGGATTTGCAGATATGTTTATATAGACTTTTGCCCTTGTTTTGGTGTCATGAACCCTCCCCAAAATTTTGTAAAAGTATTTTTGATACACTGTCTGTCTGTGTGTGTGTGTGTGTGTGTGTGTGTGTGTGTGTGTGTGTGTGTGTGTGTGTGTGTCTTTTGGATTTATACATAAATAAAATGGCAGCTTCCACTTAATTTGTTTACATAATAAAATTTCTTCTTCCCCAAAAGTTAGGAATATTTTTTATAAGTATATAAATGTGAATACATAAGTGTATTCTGACTATTGTACAAACAAATTTGGTTACTATTAATTTTATTGTAAAAACATAGACTTGCATAATAAAATCAACCACAATGTGTAATGACGTTCTCTCTCTTTCTATCTCGCACACACACACACACCCTCTCTCTCATTCTGTGTGTGTGTGTGTGTGTTTCTCTCCCTCTTACACCCACATACACACACGCACATTAACGCAATATGTCTTTCATTTTTTTTTTCTACTCCCGGAGACTTAATGTCTTCCAACAAATATTACCAGGTGAACGTTGAATTCGACCCTATTTCTCGATCTGAACAGCCTCCTGGAGCCATTTTTTCTCCCCTCCCTTACTACTACTATTTTTCTTTCCACGTTTCTCTTTTTCCCTCTTTATATCAATATATATATATATATATATATATATATATATATATATATATATATATATATATATATATATGTGTGTGTGTAGTGTGTGTGTATATATATATTACATATATATATATATATACATGCGCTTTGAACAGAAGTCGTCAAATTATGCGCACATAGACACACGCGTATACACATATATTTATATGTAAACCCCTACTTCGTCCTTTTTTCCGGATTTTTACATACACTTCACCAAATGAACTGACCTAAGCCATTCGCTGCGGGCCAATTCTTTCTCGACAATAAATACGTTTTTACAAAGTATCTAAGATTTCACTAAAGGTTAATGCGTCAAATTCAAGCGAGAAAATAAAAGAGGAAATACTGTAAGAAAAAAAAAAGCTGCTAACAAAATACGGATTAAATCTACGGAAGTATAAAATCCGCCATTTTCTTCCGGGCTGTAAGATTTCGAAGAAGGCAGTATTTAACCAAGGGATATGTTACCATAGTAATATAACAGCTATTTCTGTTCTTTTTTTTATTATTATGACTTCTTTTACTTTTTTTTGAAATTTTAGCTATCTGCTTATATACGCCTAGATTTTTAGATATAGCAGAAGTTTGTTACATCAAGTATAAACAAATTCCAGCAAACATTTTAAATCGAAATATTTTTACATAAGTTAAGCATTGTTATTTTAGGAATGAATCATCATTGCTGTTATTGGCTCATTTTTAATCGATAGAATTTTTTCCCGTTTATATAATTATGAAGAGCGAAATAGATTTTAATCTACTAAACAGCAGCCGCCCAACGTTCGATAAACTTACACCAGTGTAATGAAAACCGGGAGTCTAGTTCGGCTTAATGTGACTTTATTGAACGTAACTAAAGAGTCTTGCAGTTTTGGCTAAGAAAGTGTGACTTATTTATACGAATCATAAGACAAAGGGAGGTAATCAGGTTGCCTTACCACAACCAGTCACGATCTATCGAACCTTTATTCTTTGGATTTCATGCTATACAACAGTAAACGTTAATTTTTTTTCATTTCATTGAGTTTAAGCAAAAACAAAAGTATTTAGAAAATTCAATGAAATTGGCTGAACTTGCACGCCTAGATACGTCAGACGTTAGACATTTTAAAACGTAAATTTAAATATTTAGCGTCCCAAACGCTATATATACATCTAGACAAAAAGAATGTGGTCAAGGTGTCATAACTGGCCGTCAAGTACAAAAGTGGTTTGCTGAGGATGAACACAGACCGGAGCGTTCATCGGACTTGGATGATGAAGATCATATATATATATATATATATATATATATATATATATATATATATATATATATATAATAACACCTCAACTATCCTTCACCAAACTGATATCAAAAGACACTATTGTTTCACTGTTGCACACTATTGCCTATTTTTTTTATTCTTATGCGTCTCCTCTGAAAATGTACTTTTTGTTTTCAAACAAATAGAAAAAAGGAAGCTACATTTCACATGCAGCTTGCTTACAAACAGAATTATTCATAACCATTTTGGTTCTCACCAGTCGAGGTGCAACTAAATCCACCGAAACGAAGTTGCATCTTTGTAGTGACCAAATTGTTTTTGTCTATATGAAAAAATTATAATAAATAATTATTGCTCTACTATCGGTATTGATACCTCTTTTGAATTAATGCTATGAACGTTAGAATTTATATATTATTTTCGTTCTCATTACATACGTCTGTATATATATATATATATATATATGTATATATATATATATATATATATATATATATATATATATATACATATATGTGTGTGTGTGTAATAAATTTGGATATGTTCTCCCGACAGCATTATAAGTTATTGACATTTGGAAAAACGTTCATGAAATTATGTTTCGAAAATAATATTCGATAATGCATTTCGCCTATATGGCTTCATCAGATGGATAACGAAAAATGTGCTATGTTTGCATGCTTTTGCATGTTCTTAAAATAATTAAATCTTATATTATTTTTCCCAACCAGGTGTTGCTCGAAACTAAAAAAAAGAGAAGGAAAATGAGTGACTTTTAAAAAGATCGTTTAACATTTTATATTCTCTGCCTTAAGTGTTCGAGTTTTGAAATGGAAAATCTTTCAGAATGAAACGATTGTTTTGATCCATGAGTTCTCTATGTCGACAGTATGTAATCCGGACAGAGTTATAAGTAATTGACATTTGGAAAAACATTCATAAAAGTATGTTTTCGAAAATAATACCCGATAATAACATAATTGTTATATATATATATATATATATATATATATATATATATAAAACAAGAGATGTGTGAGAAATTGGGAAAAAAGTTCTTACGACGCGTTTCATCCGTTAGGACTTCATCAGGCTGCGTTTGTTTGCGTTTTTGCAACTTATACGAAAGAGAGACGCTGTGAGTTTCAAAATTTAGAAATATTTAATTTTTTTTTTTGGGGGGGGGGGAATCTCGCCAAATTCATCTACATTCATTTTTTTTTATGTCCGTTAAATTTGTTATTAAATATCTAACATTATCATAACAGAAAATCTGTCAAAAATGGTGAAACGTTTCAAGAACCCGGATGCAAATTTACTGTGAATGAACGAGCGATTAAAGCAGGTTTAAAAAATGTTAGCCTTTGTGAATTATTTCCTCTTTGTATTGGGGTAGAATTTTTGATGTGGACAGTTCCGTTACAGGGTGCCCAAAAAATGTATTCACTTTTAGACTTTTTAGCAATTCTTGAATTATCTTCATTTTTTTTGTTTTTTTTGTTTTGATCCATTCATTTAATTTCTGTTATGAAGTCCTACGTCCTAAGTCCTATGTGTTACTACTCAGTGGACATGCGTATTTCTTTCTTTTCCTCATCGGAGTCATTATATCGACTGGATATTCCAGTTTTGTTAATTAGTTAATTTAATTTAATATTTAATTTAAACGGTTATTTTCTAAGTCAATAATATTCCTAATTTTTTAATCTTGTTTGTGTGCCAATAAATGCTGTACTTATTGTCCTATAAAGAATGAGTAGATTTGGGGACACGCCCTATATATATATATATTCATTCCGACAAGGTGTGGTAGCGTGTTCATTTTTATTAACATTTGTTGTATTAGTTATTATTAATTTATAATATTTATGCTTTGTAAATTTACATTGAGCACTGTTTTGTAAAAATAAAAATAAAATATATCAATAAGAACAGCGGGTTATATATCTTACTGTTCTTTCTTTATATATATATATATATATATATATATATATATATATATATATATATATATATATATATAAAAGTGAACATAGATGTCAACACTTCGCCTCTAAGTGTTGAATTCTATGTTAACTTTTATATTTACACACGCTCTATCTCTGATATTGAGCACTTTATTCCATAAATATAGCACACCTTAAGTATATATTTCTTCATATATATATATATATATATATATATATATATATATATATATATATATATATATATATTAAAAGAAAAGAGAAACCGCAAACGTTTTTGCGAATTTGTTTTAATATATATATATTTTAGTCTTCATATGAAGAATGAAATATATATATATATATATATATATATATATATATATATATATATATATATATATATATTAAGTTGAATTTATCCCAGATTGTTCCAGTACTAAGTAATTTCCTATGAAACATTGTAAACTGAACTAGCCCATACCTTCATTAATCGTAGGGGGTTCATGGATATGTAGCATTTTCAATGCGTCTTTGTCTGAGTAAATTATATTCATTTTTTGTTAACATTGCATTTTCCAGATTAAAATTGTGGTCACACAGGATCTGGTGTCATAGAAGTGTAAATATGTCGTTTAATTTAAGTCCTTTTGAATCCGAAATGTAGCTCCTAATGAGGTTGGCTAGCTTAATGAGTCACCTTCCGGTAACTCCCGCAGCTTTGCCGGTATCAAACTGCGCTGGTTTACCTTTTCCATTAGACTCTATCAGCAATGCCGTGAAAATAGATCCTGACTTATGGCCAGACAAAGATTTCAATAGCACCCCCTAAGTTTTCTGTGTTACACAATCTTCTTCAACGCAATATACATATATAATTGTGTATTTGCGCAGCAATCCTTCTTTTATACAAGTTTCATTAAAAACGACTGAGAATGTACTTCGTCTTTTTTTAATTTTTTTGTGTGCGTTTTTATAATTTTCTTCTTTTCTGGGGGTAAATTATATAGAAATTGTCCGAATGTTCTCTATGTCTTTTTTGCGTTTTCGGCTATACTTTTAACCATTAAATAATGGAAGCATTATTAATAATAATAATAATAATAATAAAAAGAAAATCCAACACTCAATAACGTCAACAATAACGTCAACTATGAACACGGCCAGAATATGCTGACCGTGTTTGGAAAATATTCCTATAACTCTAGATGCATAAAAAATCCATACATTTAAAAGTAAAAATAAAATCATCCTTGATAATGGCTAAAAGCGCTTCGATATACAAAACATTTGGACAATAATTTACGTCCAGAGAAGAAAATTATCAGAACACAAGAAAAATAAAAAAAACTTAACTGCAGTAACTTGTCAATAGTTTTTAATAAAACTTATATCACTCTTAAGTCCAGCCAATACTTCATGAATAATGGTCTATTCCATTTTGATCGCGTGGAAAGAGGGGAACAAGCACTATTTGTTTTCATTGAGAAAATGAAAGAAAGAAGGGTCGATAGAAGTGAAGAGAGAGAAACAGGTTAAGTTGATAGGAACAGATACTACACTTTGATCTTAGCCAAAAGGCCGTTTATTTACTTGACCCCCGACTGAGTCTGGTTGTGACACAAGGTCGGTTTTTAACGTGGGGACCCGAGTGTTTTCACTGGGGCCACTGGTCCAAGCTGGTCTTAGCTGGTCATAGCTCGTCCAAACTGGTCAGAGCTTGTCTAAGCTAGTCGTAGCTGGTCTTGGCTTGTCCTAGCTGATCCAGACCCGAGCCGGTCAAAGCTAGGCGTAGCCGTGATCGAATCTCAGCCAAAAGGCCGAGAAGCGATTGTATATTCTTTCCGCCCCACGTTCACAGGATATGACACAAGGTCAGTTTAATGTGGGAAGCCATGCGCGTGTCACCGGACCAGGTCTAAAAATAGCCCAATTGGGCTGGCATCGGTATTACTATCCATCACCTTAGAGCAATGAGTGAGGTACTGTTTCTGGCAGCTGTTTCACGGGATCGGGCATCCCTCAATAATATTTTCAGTTGCGCTCTGTCGCAGACAGAGAAACGACTGAGAGATAAATGTAGTTTCTCCAACCGAAGATAGATACTACACTTATAAAAACACTATTTTTCAGACACAGTACCTAACGACAAAAATTGAATAAAGAAATCCAGTTACCAGAAATAAAATAACATTGTGTATTGAATTATTTTAAAAAATAATAAGAAAAAAGTTCGTAACTCTGGTATATATATATATATATATATATATATATGTAAGCAAATATAAATGGATATAAATCCGACAGAATGGAGAAAAAAATATAAGATACATAATTGCTTAATGAGCAGAGCTGAATTGTGGCAGTAGTATTAAAATGTTTAAAATAAAATAGCGTTCATTTTTTTTTCTTCGTTTTTTTTTTTTTTTTTTTTTTTTTTTTTTAAGAAAGCTTTGGGAGGTAAATTGATAAAGAAATTGAGGATAACGTAAGGATGAAACCAAGGTAGCGGAATCAGATGATCTCCTAATTTTAAAGTAATTTTTAATAATGAAAATATTAATAAAATCGAACGTTTTTTAAAACATTTTCCCCAGCAAGATGATTAAATCCACTAAGAGTGTGAACGATTCCGAGAAAAATTATTATACACAAGAAAGGATAATAAAAGAACAGAATTCAAGAAAACAAGATGACAAGATGGACAATGCATTCAAATCAAAGTTGACTAGAAGAGTACCACAAGCGAGGAAGAAGCTATTAGCATAGAACATACGGTTCCATCTAGTCATTTAGCAAAGATTAAATTCGTAAAGTCGATGTATCAAAGAGGAGAAGATCATCTGAACTTTATAATAATCAATATAAATATCAATAAAACACAGAAAGGTTTTTAAAAATTTGGGGAAAATTATCCTCTTGTATATATATATATATATATATATATATATATATATATATATATATATAACAATAATGTTTTGATCATGTAATGGATAGCGACTCAGAATGACGAAGACGTATGTTAGGGTATAAATGTTTTACATTTTTTCATTCTCGTACGTATATATATATATATATATATATATATATATATATATATATATATATATATATATATATAACTTACAGCTGGCATCATGTGTTTCAGTTGATATCCCTAATAATTTTTTGTTTTCTGAAACAATGTAATTAATAACAACAATCCAAAAATCTGACCAGAGGAAAACATACCCCTCTCGACAGAAATCAATCTCTTATCCGTTTTTGTTTTTGTTTTTTCATCATGTTATCCATTCCTAGAGTTGAATCATGCCGTTACCAATTTGATCACAGTACAACCTATTTAAGAAAAAGCGCATCTCTCGTTAGGACTTCTTTTCTATTATCTTCATTGTCGTGTCCAAATCGTAAAAAAAAAAAAACAATTTTTAATGGATTTTTTTAATCCGACTTTATTTCTTCATATTATAAACCTCAATTTTATTATTAACATTAAAGTTCCTCTATAGGGGGGATTTTCCCGGTGGAAAATGCACATACACGCCGGGTGTAACAGCAAACTTGTTCAAATTGTGGAACACAATGGGATAATACAAAATGTTTATATATCTAAAAAAACACTAAACTAATTGAGTTTCTTTTTTCCAGGTTTTTAGATAAGACGTTTAGCCAATCTTGACACCATTTGTCGTAAGAATCACTAAAAAATCCTTTGTGTTATTCAGCTAGAAAAAGAACAGCTTAAAATCATTTTATATCAGCCCCACTATGTCTTCCCAACTGAGCAATGGTGAGAGGAAAATGATAATTCAGGCCTTCAGTAATGGTACCAACATTCATACTCTGGCTTCCATCTTCAATTCAAGAACCATCAAAAGAATGGTGAATAAGTTTTTAAAAGTGGGAAGAGTGGAGTGGAAAACTGAATCAAGAGGTTACAACGGCAAGAGGAATCATCATTTCAACTAAATAGATTCTTAGTTCAAAGTAAAGTCCAAAAGTGTTATAAAAACCTTGGATAATTCCAGCAATATATCTTTAATCATTTCTAAAATACAACGGCTCAAAGCTTAATCTAACAATTGGACAATTTTGTTGTTACACCCGGCATATATATGTCAGAACCAACAGGAAGTTGTGGAGTAACATGAGTGCCTACATCTTAAAGGTGCACAGAACATAGAAGAAGAAGAAGAAGAAGAAGAAGAAGAAGAAGAAGAAGAAGAAGAAGAAGAAGAAGAAGAAATTATTTGGCAGCTTGTTTTCCTATCGCTAAATTAGTTGCTTGTGGAGTGAACCTGATTCTCATGAGGTACCTTTTCTTGTGAATTTCGTTCCTAACTAAATTCAGCTTCATTATCTAAGCTCGCGTATATATTTCTCTCCTCGCATAATTGCTTGTATATTTAGGTCCGAGATTTACTTCTTGCCTACAAATATTCATATACATGTGCATGCGTGTATGCTTAAGCGTGTGCTTATGCTTCAATAATAATACAAATGATCACGCTCATATATATATATATATATATATATATATATATATATATATATATACGATGATGTGTATGTGGATATATGAAACATTTTGAACACCGTATATATTGGTGTGGAGGGGAATAATCTTTTCCAATAAAACTCCCCTCCATACCAATTACGTTAGGCTAATCGACAAAATCACAGGCTAGGTTAGGAAGGGACCCACAAAATCAAGTTGACTTGTAGGTTAATTCAAAGAGCCTGTAAGCCTCGTTTCCAAAGCAAATTTACCAGTCTAACCAATCAGTAGACAGAAAATAAAAATGGCTGTCACGTACGAGACACATAAATGGTGTTTTCCATTGGAAGAAAAGTCAGATGTGAAGATTATGGTTCTGTCTCGCCTGTATTTTTTCTTGAATCGCAAAACTCAAAAAAATGGATAAGAGAGGAAAATTAAAACTTGAAGTCTGATTTTATCCATTGTTATTGTTCTTGAGGGAAATCTATTCAAGTGCTTAATACAGCAATGGAAGAGAGTTTTACGTTGTACTAAAGCTTTTATAGGGTCGTTCAGACTATGGTCAATTAATAGGTGTTTATAGAACTTTTAAACATTGAAATTCTTAGATTAATACCTGTCTATATTTCTGAGATGAGGTATTATAATTATTTACACTATTTACATATTTCGGACTGTTCAAGGAAAGATATTCTAGTGGATAAAAGCGTTGATTGAATCAAGTGACCTGAGCCAAAGAGTTGTGAGTTCAATACCTGGCTACAGTTGAGGTGAAAAAAAAACTTGGTATTGTTAAGTTTAAGGTAGATAACTGAGATCATCCGGAAGAGGCATGGCACGTGGAACTAGATCAATCTACCCAGGTAGACGAAATAAGGAGTTCAATTCGAAATTCCTATCATCTAAAGAAGACCGGAGCGTACAAACGTCGTGAACGTGGCAACTAAGAAGAACAGTTCGAACAATGTAAATTCTTAGATTAAATACTTCTTTTATGCCACAAAATTTTAATTGTCTTGACATATTCATCTTAGTTTATGGATGATTAAAAAGAAAAATTGCCTAAAAGAGAAGTAATTCTGATATCATTCATAGTTATTAGTCTTTGTTTTATCAAATATCAGCCAATATAAGGCTCAAGAGTAACACAAGGTAGAGGGTTATATTTGAAATAGGATGTTTTTAATCATTTCACTCCAAGCAAGGCAATTAAGTCACTAAGACGCAAGGGGTTACTGGGTGTTAGAGAATATGAGGAATGTAATATTAAGGAGAGAGAACAATAAAAGAACAAGAATTAAGAAGAAAATAACGATGGATATTGTATTTAAATTTTTGAAGACCAAACTTGATTGGGAAGCAAAAAGGTGACAGAGCGTTCCACAAGCGAGAAGTGCGATAGAAGAATTTATGATGAATGCGTAATGTAAATGGAAGAGAGAGTAGTTGGGATTATAATGATAAGGAGGATAGACAACAATTGACGCTTGACTTGAAAAGATCAAGACTGAAGAGTTTAAGGAAGCACTCCCGCGGGTGTCTGTTCCACAACGTGGAAGATCATCTTTCTTTTTTTACATTTGAAACAGTGAGTAAATGAGTGGGGTTCGACTCGCTGGAAGTAATCTAGCGTGTGTTCTAGCCGTAAATGTCTGAACTGGTGGGACTAAGAAACGGAGTTCATCTGAACATTTGCCATAGAAGCAACGATAGAGTAATGATAGAGTAATAACAACCTTTTAATAATGCATTTGTAGGATGGTCTGGAGCCCCTTCTGTTTGCCTCGAGGTTCTTGAAAAGATCCAGAGACGGATATGCAATATAATTGGCCCTGTTCTGGCATCTCGTCTACAGTCGCTCTCTCACAGACGTGCCGTCCCCTCTCTCTGTCTTTTTTACAAATACTTTCATGGTAATTACTCCGATGTGCTGTTTTTGCTGGTTCCAAGACTTTTCGAATTCAAACGTCCTACGAGGCTAGCATCCTGCTCTCACTCTTTCACTGTTTAAACTGTTAAATGTAGCCGTCTCTTCTACTCCAATAGCTCCATGTCTCGCACCTCTCGCCTGGGGAACTCCCTTCCCTATTCCAGTTTCCCTGAGAGCTATAATCTCCAACTATTCAAATGTAATGTCAATCGACATCTCCAGTTGCCTTGAACTATCCACTATCCTTCTCCTAATCCTTTCCTCTATCACTCCTATCTAATCTTGCTCCAAATCTTCTGTAACCCCTTGCGACATAGTGGCTTCCCGCCTTGCTTGCGGTGAAGAGCTTTAAAAAAAAAAGAAAAAAAAAAGAGGTTGCAGAGTGGGAAGTAGCTGTTCCCTTACAGGAACGGTAAGCCATTTTGAATTCTATCATGGCTGAACTGTGACTATGGTGCCAGCTCCAACCCAAATATGCTGTGTAAGAGCGATTTTATAAGGTTGGTGCAAAAATAATGTCGGTTTCTCACATATGTGAGAAACCGATATTATTTTTGCACCAACCTAATATAAGCGTAGATTAGACATGACACAAGACCGAATGCATGAGGCACCCAGTGAGGATGCGTATCACTACTTAGTCGCAATTGGTTTCGCGAGACAGGCTTGCTAACCATTACATCACATCGAAGTGCCAAGTTGACTATGGTAGTAATATGCCATTTCTGGGCTAACCTGGCTCTTGTAAATATACAACACCGCTCCATCAGAGAAATATATACAAGTGGACAATAAAGCAGCTGAATATCTTTTTACGCCATACTAAAATTGTTATAGTGATTATTCAGTGTCTAACAAATTATGTTTTATAGAACGTTTTAAACTTCGAGTTTCTTAGACGAAAAATGTCCTTTATTCCACGCGTTTTTAATTGTCTTGACATATCAGAAAAATCTAAACGTAAGAACAAATATGGAACAATGAAAATAGCAATCTCAGAATCCAATCTATTGCTAATAGGATATCATTAAATTGACGTATATATAATTCAGAACATCTTTTATACGCTGTGACCTTTCGGAGCCTTGTCGATCATGACTCTCTACAACTTCCTATTTTTCATAGCTGTAAGCAATGTTTGTTTCCTTACTATTCCTTACAGTCTCTGTCCTCTCATCTATTTACACAAGCTTTTTAGGTAGGCTTCTTAGCTTCTCTCCTGACTCTTTTGTCGTCACTAGCGAGTGTCAAATTCTCCAATCTCTCTTTCTATATGAATCTCAAAAATTTCAACAGTTTGTTTTGTTTTGTTTTTTATTTGTTTTTTGTTTTGTTTTTGTTTTTTGTTTTTTTATCTTAGACATCAAAGTTGTTCATTTGTTCCGTAATATAAGCATAACAACATCCTGAATAGTTTAGGGGTTTTTTTTTTTGTTTTTGTTTGGCGGCATATCAACACCTCTATGAGTTATTTAATGCCGAAATCTAAATATTTTGGACGCAATATTATGCCTTCAACTACAGATAATTTTACATAATTTTATACTTTCAGGACAAATGTAATTTTTTTTTTTTTTTTTTTTTACATATATCGTTTGTAGATAATAAAATATATTGTTGGTAGTTTTTTAAATTAAAGTGTATTGCTGGCCATTTTACTATAAAAATATATTTTTGTACTTTAGTGTTGTGCTGATTGTCATTTTGATATGAAAACGTTTTGCTGGTCACTTTGCTAAAAAATATTTTTTTCTACTTTAGTGTTGTATTGATTGTAATTTTTAAAATAAAAATGTTTTGCTGGTCATTTTGCTTTAAAATGTATTGCTGGTAATTTTACAATAAATATGTCTTTTTATACTATTTTTATGTATTGATTTTTATTTGGTGGTTAACATAGTTGGGACCCTAACAGGTGCTACCACCCTGTATCAGGGTAGACCTAGGACCAAAAGCAATTAAGAGGTCGTTCCACTATGTTAAAAACCTCCAATCTCCCAATCAGAGGCCGTACTGCCGGATGTATCTTATCATCATACCCAGGACTAATTTTTGATAGAGAAAAGTGTCTGGTCAAACCGCTTTCCATGCTTAGGCGGTATGTGCTATCAGTTAATAATTGCCAGTTTTATTCGGCTATTTATTGTTTATCTGTGTCTTCTACTGAACTAGAAAATGTAACAATTCAGCACTACCAGATCGAGCGATTGATGTCACAACGGCTAGGGTATTCATTGTCTTAACCAACGCTTTAAGCAACTAGTTTGCTTTTTAATCTAGGATATATGTCCTAGGCATACATAGCCTTGACTTAAAAGTAATTTTATTTTATTTTTTAATAATTCTAAAGGAAAGTCTATTTTGTTTTCGGTCGTGTTGTTATGTGGGAATGAAGAGTAGACTAAAACAGTTTGGTTAAAAAGAGACAGTTAATAAGAAAAGTACACTTTAAAAGATTCAGAGGGAGAAATAAATTAGAATTTCATATTAACTCCAGATCAAAAGTGATCATGTGTCGATAACATTTATCTGCACGTCTGCTTAATATTCAAGTTCTTTTGTAAATAGTTTCAATTTGGCAAATATATGTTTAATCAGTGTCGTACCATCAGCATATCTAATGTCAGTTGAAAAGCTTTCATCAAGGTACAAATTTCACTATAAACTGGATAGATCATCCATGACATATTCTAGGAAAATGGTGAATATCGTTGGTGTTAATATGCAACCTTTTCGGGCCTCGACATTAACACCAATCCACTGCATGAGGTTTCTGCTTGAACAGAACGGCGTATCCAGTAAAACATTATCTACAGAAGAACTGGAAAATGCTTGTAAGAAACTCAGTGAAGGAAATAAAAAGGAAAATAAAATCATTACAGATGAAGCTGCTGAAGATGTTGAAAACCTAGCCTTTCTAGAATCAGTTATCTCAGCTAGATCTGATGATATAATAAGAAGAATAGTGGCATAGCCCCCAGCAGAAGTTTAAATATCTGGAAAGCGTCTTGACAGAGGACGGTAAATGCGACATTGAGATCTGTAGACGTATTGGTTTTGTAATGGAATGACCCACACTCCCTATCGCCTATGTGGACTGACTATATCAGTAGATATATATATATAGTAAGCACACCATATACCTGACGGACTTACTTCGGGAATTACTAGCCTGCTAACCGATTCTCTGTTTAGTGTATTCTCTTTTACAATAAACCTCTCTCTTTCTTTCTTTCATCTACGCCCGTGTTGCTGTTCCTTTCACTCGAGTACCACCTTTGTCTGTTTTTAACCTTCTTTAAGGATACAATAGTTGGGATGGCCAAGGACACATTCCAAAAACTGAGCAGAGTATTGCGAGACAGGAGGATTACTTTGAAAAGAATACTGAGTTTTTATGTGATGTCTGTCTTTCTTTAGGGCAGCGAATGTTGGACGATTTCCTCAAAGATGTAGAAGAGAGTCGAGCCGAAGGAGATGTGTTTCTACAGAAGTATGCGAAAGATATCATGGACCGAGCGTGTGGGCAACGATAAGGTCTTAGTTAGGTTACAAACAACGAGGAGGCTTATACTTAACATCAGAAAGAGGCAGCTGAAGTTTCTAGGACACATAATGAGGAAGGAAGGAGGGCCTGAAGAATTTGATGCACACGGGTCGAAGAAAGGGAAAGACAGACAAGGAAAAGCAGCCCGTGACATACCTGACCAGCCTGAACAGGTGGATGACAGAACGTGTTCTGGAGGAGGATGCAGATGGAAGGAACATATTGGGAGCTGTAAGGGATAGACGGAGGTGGAGAGCCATGATCACCTACGTCCTGAAAGCAAACGGCACACAAAAAGTAAGAAATGAAAAACATCAGAATTTTAACATAACTATTTTTATTACTCATGTCAACATGTACATTATCTAACTATCCTGTGGCGCTCGCCCATCCCCTCACTGGGGAGCCGTTTCGGACACGAAAGAGAACACATCTACATCGCTTGACGGGTAAGAACCAGCTCTCTGAAACCTTTTTCCTATCTATCTTTCCCAGGCTATTTCAGCCAATGAAAATCGACTTCCTTATTATGGCTTACATCTGATCCCAGGTGTCAGTCGCCGGAAGTTGGAGCCGAGATATATTTCTTCTAAAAATAATAGTCTACTAAACCATTATTTAACAATAGCACTTGCCAAAATGTGTTTTTGGAAGATTGAAGTAAAAGATCTGTGATAGAAAAGACGTGAATGCTACAATATCATATCCAGATCAATTTAAGCCTATGAAATCTGGATATTGAGAAAATAGAACATAGAAAGATCCTCAGTCTTCGATAACAACTGCCTCCAGTCTATGGCTTGGAAGAAAATCAGAGAGAGAACCATAATGACTGTCAATAGAAACTAAAAAGCAAACGATAAATATTGGCATAATTACTTTGATTAGAAGAAAGAGTTTAAACTGGTTTGGCCATGTAATCCCAAGAGGAGAACGAAACTTTGGAGAGAGTTCTTAGAAAAAAAAATCCATGGGAAAACACCACGTGGGACACAACCTAAAAGATGAGAAGATCAAACCAGAGAGGTTACAACTACTGACATTGGAAAGGATTACCTTGGACAAGAAGAAATGACAATGTTGTGTGAACAAGAGGTACGCATGAGTCTATTTGGAATTATGTAACTAATTAAACTACTTAGGTGATAAGCTCTAGATGAACTGACCAAGTATGTTTAAAAACAAATCATTTTAATATTAATAATTCAAAATAAATATAAATAATGAATATGAAACAATAAATGCTCAAATAACTGTACAGAGCATCATGATCTGTAGGGGTTCTCCTGATAGCAAACAAAATGGATAGTAAAATAATGTCTGCAGTAAAATAATGTCTGCAGTTCAGTAATCCACCCTATAGTAGAAAGACTCAAATAACAGATTTGTGTCATCCCTTGATACCTAACAAAGTGGATAGTAAAATAATGTCTTCGTTTCAGAAATCCATACTATACTAAAAACATCCAAATAATAAATTTGAGTGCCAAGATCGACAGGTGATCTCTTGATTCCTAACAAAGGGCATAGTAAATTAAAGTCTTCATTTCACTAATCCATACCATACTAGACAGACTTAAATAACAGATTTGAATGTCATAATCGGCAGGTGATTCCTTGATACCTAAAAATTATTATTTAAAATAATTAATTTCAAGGAATCCATACAATCCTAGAAAGATATATCTATCAAATGTTTATGATACAAAGTACAAAGTTATTGATAACAGCCCTAATAAAACGTCAAATAATTATCTTCTCAGAATGTTAGGCAAAATTTGGTACTATCGATTTTGCCGATACAACAATCTAATCAAATATTAATTCCCAGCATCCTTTGCGATTTAATAATTCTAAGAATTGTCTTGCTAGTTTGATTTTTTTTATTTTCTTAGACTGAATAAAAAAAAAATAAAATTCTTCGAATGAAAATGTACTGTTCTTCATTTTAATTTAAGGAGAAAAATGGAAGGTAAAAAATTTAATTTTCTCCTACATAACGGTAGCAATAAAAATAAGTTTCTGCCTATGTTATGAAGAAGACGAGAAAAATTGTCTGAACGTAAAATCGAACCGGAAAGTCAAAAAGAAAAACGCACAGAAAATTAGTGGAAAAATGTCCGTCATAAAAAGAAAATTTTAATGGTAATCAATTAGCGAAATTATAATTGTGAAAATTATAGCCTTGTTCGTTTTCTGGGTCAACGGGTCTGCGTTCCGATATTAACGATAAAAAAAATTGTGATGAATAATGTGTGTGCGTCGATATTGTCATAACTAAATCTAGCTGATACGTTTCTTATTCAATGAAGCTTTTTTTTATTTTCACTGCGCATGCGCGAATGTTTGGTCATGTGATTATACGAAAGTATTTTATGACTTATATCATGAATTTATCTCCTCATCTTCCCGTTTCGATCCAAACGTACACAAGTCTTTCTCGAGTGGACGTTTTTTTCTTCTTCTTTATATGCCGTGTCCCTCCAGGACATTGGTGGTCATGGCTCTCCACAATTTTCTTTCCTTCGTAGTTCTTAATAAATTTGTTTTTCGTTATTTTTCCTAAACCTTGTTCTATCATCCATTAACTCAAGCCCGCTAAGTATATTATGCGTTGTTTTCCTCTGTCCCTGTTGCCTTCAGTCTGTCTTGTGAGTATCAGATTTTTCAAACCGTCTTTCCTCATTATGTATCCTAGAATTTTCAACTGTCACTTCCTGATATGAAGTATAAGTTTCCTTTTGTTTATATTTTCTATGAACCTTTGCCGTTGCTCACATGTTCGTTCCATTGTATTCTCAGCATCCTTCTGTAGAGCCACGTTTTTTTTCTTTTCTTTTTTTTTTTTTTGCTTCA
>OZ010593.1:31776395-31801395 GCA_963932145.1 Acanthosepion lycidas | reverse complement strand
GAACTGAAGAAGGAAGCGGGGAGAAAAAAAAGGGTATGAGTTTTGGTCAGTTGTATAGAGAGGTGGGAGACAAAATCTCAGTAGCGAAAGAGTGGCTGCCTGCGAGAGAAGCAGAAAGAAAAGAAAGGATAAAAACAAAAATAGCGAGAAGGAAATAGAGATGCCTTGCTATGGCTTGAAATGAATTTGCTTGGGAGAAGAAATTATCTGAAGAAATGGAACGCCGGGAGTAAAATGCTAAAGCGAAACACTTTATTATGGCTTTGGGAACGGATCGCTCGCTATCTTTTCGTTTCGTCCATTTCCGGTGCCCTGCCTTAGCATTTTTCAGCTTGTAACTGCCAAGTTTTTCATCCAGGTAGTTCTGGTTTCCTTCCGAGCTGACAAAGCTTGGGAATGAACTGGTTCCTGCTAAGTAAATGAGTCGCGTTGCATAGGAATTCAATCTCTAACCTAGACAATGCACAAGCGCCAAGATAGATAGATAGATAGATAGATAGATAGATAGATAGATAGATAGATAGATAGAAAATGAACGGAATTTGATAGATAGATAGATAGATAGATAGATAGATAGATAGATATTAGGTTGGTGCAAAAATAATGTTACTATGTGAGAAAACGACATTATTTTTGCACCAACCTGATAGATAATAAAGAGAATTAGATATTAACAGAATTAAATCGATAGATAATGAAGAGAATTTGATAGATAGATAGATAGATAGATAGATAGATAGATAGATAGATAATGAACGGAATTAGATAGATAGATAGATAGATAGATAGATAGATAGATAGATAGATAGATAGATATTAGGTTGGTGCAAAAATAATGTTACTATGTGAGAAAAAGAGATTATTTTTGCACCAAGCTGATAGGTAATAAAGAGAATCAGATAGATAGATAGATAGATAGATAGATAGATAGATAGATAGATAGATAGATAGATTGTGCATTGGGTAAATTTTCGCCATTTTATATTTTGATTTCACGCATACGGGTTGTTTGCTCTTGATTTTGTCGACTGCACAATGTAATAGGGTAAGTTGCGGACCGTGTTCGAGAAAAAGCACAGCATGGAGCCATCCACTCCGCCGGAAATTTGGAAACGTCATGCGGTACTGCTTGGCATTCTCACCGGAAGCTGAAATACAAACATTCCAGAGTCTTTGGGTGTCAATCTGCATCCCCGAAAGATGTACCGAGAGTGATGAAAACCAAATATCCAGCCAACATCATGGTATTTGGAGTGATTACTAGTGGTAGCGACGTTATAACTCCATTCAAGGTCTCAGACTCAACACAGAGGGCTACATCAAGTGCTCTGAGGAGGTTGTGCTGCTCTGGATCAAGAGGGTGGCTGCTGGAAGACACTATATCTGGCAATAGGACTCTGCACCATGCTACACAAGCAGGAGAAACCAGTCATATCTGTCGGATAATTTTCTGCCCCACATCAACCCTTACATCTATGCTGGTGTCAGACGCCCTCGCATATCACTCGCACTAATAGTACTTGCTAGATAATACTCGCTCGAATAGTAATCTGTATAGTGATCTAAATAGAGAAATAGTATAGTGAATAGAGTAGAGAATAACGGTCCGTATAGTAATAGAGGATAGACTAGAAATAGCGATGCGAATAGTAACAAAGGATAGACAGGAAATAGCGAACTTTTAGACGTCACGCGATTTCATATATATACGTTTCCTCTATGGCCATATGGTCTACTTAATTCAATAATGGAATCGCCCGTGTTTGCTCACTGGCGATCTATATTCAAATTCAAGTGTCGGCAGCGACACTTTATTCCAATATAACAATATGCATGTGTGTGTTTGTGTTTGTTAGAAAGAAAGAGAGAGAGAGAGAGGGTCCAAGGTCCTCATCTCACTACGGCATATTAATTAACAAAATACAACTGTGTGATGAAAGTGGTAGGCAAATGTTGTGGTGTATACTCCACACCAGTTGCGTGGCTCATTATTCGTGTGGTCGGAAGCAGCATCGGAAGGAGAGCTGCAAGAAAATGTCTGGTTTCAAAAAAAGAAAAAGAAGAAAAAAACAAGCACGTAAAGAAAAATATCTCCGAATGAGAAATGAGGTATTATATGCACTATTTACATTGTTCTGACTATCATATTCATTTTTTTTTTCCCATATTTATCACATTTCGGCCGTTGTACGCACTGGTCTTCTTCAGGTGATTGGAATGTCGAACTAAACCATTTATTTCGCTCACTGGGGTAGACTTCTAGTTCAACATGCCATGTTTAATGGATGTCATTTATCAGTTATCGCCTGTTAATTCCCCTCTGCAAGTTCTCCACTGCCTTAACTAGGTATTGAACTCACAACTCTTTGGGTTCCTGTCACTGGATCTAACCAACGCCTTTATCCACTGTGCCATGTGTTCTTTTTTCTATCTTGTTGAAATCACAGAAGTATCAAACGATTTCAACAAAGAGATTATTACACTAAGAGAGAGAGAGAGACGATTGTCCAAAGTTGTGTTTCGTTCTATCTATCTATCTATCTATCTATCTATCTATCTATCTATCTCTTTCTCTGTTTGTGCGTGCGCGCGTACGTTCTGAACTACTTGCCTTTCCACTTCTCCTTTTCACCCGTATACATTTCCTCTATCTAGAGACCAGATCAATCAGTTTAACATAACACCCGCTTCTACACATCTCCGACTACGACAGAGCTTGTCATGCACTGGGCTGTCACTCACTCAACAGGCCGTGACAACTTTGAAATACTTGAAAAAATGTTTCTCAAATTACTCCTTTCTTTCTCGAAAGTTCTGTTTTTGGCCTAATCAGAATGTTATCCTTGTTTGACCAACTAACCAACCAATTAAGTGGAGCTTTGTTTTGAAACTGAAACAAAAATGATATTTTTATCACCAGAATGCTGTCAAAGTGAACAATAGAAATTTTTTTAAAAAAGCAACCTTTAATAGGTTATATGATAATTTTTTTATAGTGATGTTCACCCTGTACAAGGCGCGAGGGCCACTAGAGGTAGAGAGTTACAGAATAAGAAGCACAGATTATGCGAATATGTGCGGAAGATAATATTAGGTTGGTGCAAAAATAATGTCGTTTTCTCACATAGTAACATATGAGAGAAAACGACATTATTTTTGCACCAACCTAATAGTTAGCCCTACATTTGAACAGGTTAAGATCGTATTGATTGTAAGAAGCAAACTTTTGGATGTCGGCTCCATAGGGCAAAGGTTCGTGGGAAGAATCTACTTCAGTGGAATTTACATCTCACCAGGAGGATATGAAAGGAATGAGGGTGATTCGCTGTAATGTGCGTGGCATGGTGGGTCTTAGACGTTAAGGGTAGGACTGGTGGAGTGTAATTCGTCTGAACACTCAACACAGAAATAGCAACAAATTGCGACGTTTCGTCTATGAGAAAGGGATTGCAGCGGGGGGGGGTAATAATTTGTCGCCTATAAGGACGCGGAGTTGCTTTCGGGCTCTATCCAGAATGGATAGTAAAGACTTGGAAGCTCCCGCGCTAATATGGCAGTAGTACTCCATTTTCGACTTGATCTTGCTCTTGTAAATATAGATGATTGCATGATTTAGGTAACTACTGGAACGCTACAGAGAACCAATCATTTAGTCAGTATCTTTCGCCATGGGTCCTGTGTACGAGTTCCACTTGTCTGGGTAGAGTTTAAGTCCCAATAAGAGTTCATGGTTCCAGGCCGACAGTAAGGAACATCTGTTTACTGTGATTGGGGAAAATTCTGGGTTCGATCGGTGACTGTGGAAGGTCACTAGTTTGGTCTTTAAGACATTGAATGTTACAAGCCTATTTATAACCACTGGGCAGCTAAAGTTAGTCGACATACTCGGGAAGGTTGAGTTACACAAAAACTATATTTGAATCACCCGGAAAAAAACAAATTGTATACGGAGAGTGAAGGAGTCCAAAAGCAAACACAAAAACAAGACGAGGAATAAGACAAGGATGGCTTTTCTCGTTTTCATTTAACCTATACAGCAAGACAGTCCTTAGAGAACAAGATCAACCAAAAATTATTATGGATGGACATAATCGAAACAATATCGATAAATCTGTGTTGAAGGAAGACTTAGAAAGAAAGCTGATTGGTTTGGTTTGCTTTACGTCATAACAACATTTTTTATATTCTGGTAATATTTTCTTTTTTTTCCAAAAATGTATTGCTATTATTAAAACCTATTTTTACACTTTCATAGGGTTTTGACCCCAGTTTGGAGGTTAACTATTTGCCTACAGATGGGACCCTAACAGATGCTGCCACCCCGAGTCAGGGTGTAACTAAATGAAAGCATAATATTTTGCAATCGGCCTTCTTCGCAAGTTCCAGGGTTATGGCATTACGGGTCGATTATATAACCTAATACAATCATTCCTGTTAAACCGTGAATTGAAGGTCGTTTTCAACGGATTCTCATCCAGTTCCTATCCTACGAACGCAGGTGTTCCTCAAGGCTCCATCCTAGGCCCCACTCTATTCCTTATCTACATAAATGACCTTCCTGACGCCATAAATTCCCAAGTTGGCATCTACGCGGATGACCACACAATTTATTCCTGCCTCAAAAGCAAATCTAGTGTCACTGACAAAACTAACCTGGCCGTGCGTCTCGAAAAGGATCTTCAATCGGTTGTGAACTGGGGCAGGAATTGGCTGGTCAACTTTAATGCTTCAAAAACAAAACTGTTCTCTATTAATCACCACAGAGATCCTTCCCTGCCCGCCATTAGAATGTCTGACGCTCAACTTCTCGGGAGCACCTCTCTGCGGCTGCTCGGTCTCAAGTTGTCTGCTGACCTGAGATGGAACAAATACATTGAGTCAATTGCTTCGTCCAACACAAGGAAAGTTGGCTCCCTGTGCCGCGCCAGGAAATTTTTCTCCCCGGAATCGATCCTCCAGATCTACAAATCAACAATTGGAGTATTGCTGCCATATATGGTCTGGAACCCCTTTCTGTTTGCCTCGGGGTTCTTGATAGGCCCCAGAAGCGGGTATGCAATATAATTGGCTCTGATCTAGCATCTCGTCTACAGTCAGTTTCTCACAGACGCACCGTCGCCTCTCTCTGTCTGTTTTACAAATACTTTCATGGCAATTGCTCCGCGGAGCTGCATTCGCTGGTTCCCAGACTTCATGAGTTCAAGCGCCCGACGAGGCTGGTATCCCGCTTTCACCCTTTCACTGTCGAAACTCCTAAATGTAGCCGTCTTTTCTACTCCAATAGCTTCACGTCTCGCACCTCTCGCCTGTGGAACTCCCTTCCCTATTCCAGTTTCCCTGAGAGCTATCATCCCCAGCTATTCAAATATAATGTCAATCGACATCTCCAGTTGCCTTGATCTATCCACTACCCTTCTCCTCATCCTTTCTTCCATGACTCCTATCTGATCTTGCTTCAAATTTTCTGTAACCCCTTGCATCCTAGTGGCTTCCCGCCGTGCTTGGGGTGAAACGCTTAAAAAAAAATCCCTATGCAGCTCTTTCCTCTTGGCAATTCTTATCATGCGGTAATGTTTTAAACATCTCTTTCCGCTTCCCAACCAGCCGAGATCCTCCACACAAGAGAATATCTTTCTGTAATCAACGAGCAGTTTGGGACTCGTTCCGTGATTTTCTTCGTGACGTCCATATGAAAAGAAGTTTTTACTAATCATGTTCAAAAATGCGCGTCTGAGGTGGTCTCATCCTGGATAAAATCTGGAATCGATGCTTTTATTCTTGGAAGGAAATACCAAGTTAAACCGCGTTCATTGTCTTGGTTCTAACCTCCATGATCGGCCACTATAACCTACAGGAATCATTTCTTCTGGCTGTACCAGAGCGACACCTTTGATTGCAAACGAGTGCAAGTGTGTCCTCAAAGAGCGAAGTTATTATTTGCTGATTGAATTAAACAGCGAATAGCAACTTGCAAATTCGGTTCTATAGATAAGTTCAGTACACACTTGCAGAGTGTACTGAACAACAGCAAGTCATCAATCCCTCCTATATTCAATCAATTCGAAGTTCTGACATCTATAGAAGATAAGGTTGAATGCTTTGCTCGGAAATTCTCTTCCAACTCAACATTCGACTCATTTGGAGTACCTGCACTTGATTTCCTCCGTCACACCTGGAACTAAGGTTCAACTGATTGATATTCACATAACCCAATCACTGGTCTTAGACATCTTTTCTAAATTAGACTCCCATAAGGCAACCTTAGGTGATGGGATTCCAGCAATCGTCCTAAATAAATTTGCTCCCGAGCTGGCTCTAGTGCTTCAATTCTACAACTATTGCCTCTCTGCTTCCTGCTTTCCAGCTTGTTGCAATGTAGTTCCTGCTTTTCAGAACTCTAGAGAACCATCTGACCTCTCTAACTTGTTCCTGCTGGTAGTTAGAAGCCGAACTCTTATGTAGCGTCTTGAGAGGCTACTCTGATCAACAGTCGCATATATCTGGATTCTTACAGCGCCATGTCGCGCATGGAAGGGTGTCCCCGCAAGCACCTCAGGTGGACAACCCCAAGGCTACACTATGTTGCAGTTTGCGCCAGTTCCCTTCCTGCACATGTTACATTAGACGACCGACTGATACTATTACCCTAGGGCCTCTCCTTATCAAAATGACACACCATGACGATAAGCAACCAAAGGTATCAAACTAAACCAGCTCAAAAAGAATTACTTAAACCTCTGAACCTTTATTTCTACAACATAGTTCTATTTTTAAGAACTCTAGAGAACCATTTGACCTTTATAACTATCGCTATATTAGTCTCCCACCGCTTGTCGTCAAAGTATTCGAGGCTTAATCAATGCTGAAGTAGTAAAGCATCTTACCTCTCACAAACTACACTCTGACAAACAATAAGGCTTCTGTTTTGCTGGGACTACCGCTGATGCGTTAACAGCCATCACTGAATAGATATATATATCAAACACTTCATAAAAATGGCGAAGCTCGAGCCGTGACTCTAGATATCTCGAGGGCGTTTGACATGCTAGTCTTCTACATAAGTTCCAATGGCTATGGTATTACTGGTAGATTGATTTAATCCATTCGTTCCTATCAAATCAGGAAATGAAGATCCTTTTGAACAGTTTCGCTTCCAGATCCTTTCACACGAAAGCGAGTGTCTGCCAAGGTTCCATCCTGGGTCCTACGCTGTTTTTGATCTTCACCAATGGTCTTCCTGGTGTCATCAGTTCCCAAATAGGGATTTATGCAGATGAAACTACCATTTACTCCTGTCTCAATGACAAATCCATCAGAGCCGGCGAAGTTAGCCTGGCCGCTATTCTTGAAAATGACCTCTAGTCAGTGGTTAACTAGGGGCAAAAAATGGCTTGTAAATTTTAATGCCTCCAAAACGAAATCACTCTCTTTTATCCACCATAGAGAAACTTTCCTGCACACTATAAGCATGGCTGATGCTAAACTCCTGGAGAGCGACACATTTCGCCTCCTTGACCTCATGTTTTCAACTGGCTGGAAGTAGGACGACTATGTTGAATCAATAGCTGCATCTATTGCAAGGAAATCTGACTCACTGTGTCGTGCCAGAAGGTTTTCTTGTCAGAGTCTATCTTGCACATTTATAAATCTACCATTCGTTCGTGCATTGAATAATGTTACCATATCTGAATCTGCTATTCATCTCAAACTTATTGACAAAATCCAAAGTAGGATCTGCAATGGAATCGATCCAGACATGGCATCTCGACTTTCTCATATACGTGATGTCGCTTTTCTACAAATATTTTCATGGCAACTGCTCTGACAAGCTTTTTTTCCTGGTGCGCCGACTACATGAATTTAAGCGTGCTACTAGATTGGTATCCTTTTACTATGGGAATTGTTAAAGGTAAACGCCAGTTCTACTCCAGCAGTTTCTTTTCTCGTACTCCCTGTCTGTGGAACTCACTTCTGTTTACTTGCTTCTCTGTAAACTACAGTCTTAATGCAACGTCAATCGCTATTTTCTGTCCTCTTGAATCCCGTTCATCTTTTATCCTTTCCTCAAGCCTCCCTACACATAGTCTTTTCTCTCGATTTCACTCTCTGTAACCCCCTGAATTCTAGTGGCATTCCCGCCTTGCTTGGGCTGGAATAATTGATATATATATATATATATATATATATATATATATATATATATATGTGTGTGTGTGTGTGTGTGTGTGTGTGTGTGTCTGTGTGTGTGTGTGCATTTGTAACTACGGAGTGATGTATTTGTTTGTTTGTTTTCAGTCTGTTCGTGTGTGTAAATTTCTATTCAGTTATTTGTTCAAACGAATATGTGTAAATGGACGTAGAGGTTCTTACGTCTGTCCGGGTAAATTATTCGATGTCTATGTACATCTTTGTTCAAATAAACAAAAAATAAGATGAAATAAATTTGCTGGAAATATCGATTAGATATCAATTGATGGTTTTCCAAATCGAACGACTGATTTTTATTTACGTGTCCCTGCCTTTCACACAGACCAAAAACAGCCATCTGACCTTAACCGCTCGCCTGTCTCTTGATTTGTCCGCCCTTTCTTTTCTAATTGTTGAATAGATTTATACACCTGCGCACACACACACGTATGCATATATGTATACAGGGTTTATCAAAAATACTTTTACAAACTGTGGGGGCGGGTTCCTCACACCAAAACAAGGACAAATGTCCATCAAAACATCTGTCCGCACTTTTGATTTATTAAGATTAAAGTTTACGGTGGCTGCTGTTAAATATACAATCTAAGATACAATCCAAAACTACTTTTTACAAATTTAATAACTCAAAAACGAAGGATTTGCAGACATATATTTATATGGACTTTTGTTCTTGTTTTGGTGTGAGGATTGACTAGCCACAAATGTACACGAAAGACAAATGTAACCTAGTCTAAATGGTAATACAGCACCATCTACTAAAAAGCCCTTTAAACTTAATAACTCAAAAACGAAGGATTTGAAGACATATATTTATATGGACTCTTGTTCTTGTTTTGGTGTGAGGACTGACTAGCCACAAATGTACACGAATGACAAATGTAACCTAGTCTTGTAAAAGTATTTTGATAGAGAGCGCGTGAAAAATAGAGACAGATAGATAAAAAGGAGGAATGATAAAAGGAGAAAAATCGAGAGAGAACATTATCCTCTGTTCATAGCGAGAACACTTCTCTCTGACTTCCCCACATTAATCGCTAGAAAAATTACAAGCTCAGCATCGACGCCTTGCCATTTTAACGTCTTTGGCAATTGTGCAACACATTCTTTTCTTATTGGCCATTCTACACATATTGCCTTCTTGCAGATTAAGCTGTCTTTCATTAGTTGCACTTTCCTCTTTCATGTGCTCTAACCTTTAAGGTCATAAACAGTCATGGCTCTTAAACTCTTCCCAGCCTTTGCATCTCTTCGCAAGATTGGTCCCTTTTTTTCAATTTATAACAGTCTGTCATCTGCCATCAGTTTATCTAAGCTCACTACGTAGGTTACACTTGAATTCAATACATTCTGTGAGTTTCAACATCTCCAAGCTCTTTTTCCTTATTAGACCGAAGAGTAAATTATTTCAAAGCACTGTACTGTCTTGTTTCTTTTTAGGTTTTAGGACAACCTGAATTCAATAATGTTCAACTTTCGTGCCCGCAATAAAACTGTCAGAAGGACGGTTATTCCTTTGACACCGCTATTACTGTAGGGACTATGTATGGGTTTTATTAACATTTTAATAATCGTGTTTTAAAATAAAAAAATCATTACCGATGGAGTCAAATGTGTATACAAAATTAGCGGTGTCAAGGAAATAACCGTCCTTTTGACAAACTTTCATCTGCTTTTGACAGAACAGATTTGCAGAATGGTACCTTCGTACCATTTAAGAAAATTGACACCATAAATTTTCATTATGAACTGTAACCTTAAAATGTTTTCATCTGGGGCCTGAAGCCCTGATGCCTATCTCTCTTCATGGCCTTAATTGAGTAATGAACATGAATTTCAAAACCCCCTCCAAATTTTAATTATTAAAACTATTATCTAAACCAACTTCTATTCAATGTAAAAACTGATTTGGATCTAATGATAATAGGATGAAGATTATTTTCATTCAATGCCCAGGAAAAATAATGCAATCATCAACATTAAAACCTGCATTTAGTACAGTGTTGCTTCTTGTTAGTTTCTTATATGTTAATCTGAATTCTTTGTGGCTTGTACATGACCTGATGAAAAACAAAATTCTCCATCAAGCCAGTTCCAAATTTCATCATCTTTTGACAGAACAGTTTTGTAGAATGAAATCTTCTGAATGACCATTTAAGAAAATTTGTACAATAAATTCTCAGAAAGAGACCAGAACTGTGAGCTGACCATATCATTGTGTTGATAGACATTTCTTGAAGAAAAGCTTTTAAAGTCTTTGCATCACTAAACCTTTTCTCTCTCAATGGAATGAGAATATTCTCCAGAATTTCACTGTGCATTCTGGTCTACTATAAATGTGTAGGTAAATGTACTTGCTTCATGAGACAGCCATTTTCATATGTTTCATTGGAATAGTAAGAAAACAAAAATTCCAGCATCTTTAACATTACTAATTCAAAATTTGGGACTCAACAGTGAATATCACATCCAGTTATCTTCAATATCACAATTTCTTCTCTATAGTTGACTGTGATTTTTTTTTGCTTCTGTTTTGATATTAGTAATGATTTTGTTTGAATTTTTTTATTTGTAAACCACATTTCCCTCAGTTGATTTCTTAGAATTCTCACACAGGCATGAACCTCAGATTTTGTCCAATTGTTTTTCATTGTTTCGCTGCGCATTTTCTATTTCCAACATATTTTATTGCGTTTTCTTTCTCGAATCTGTGACATCACGTATTCACCCAGTACGATCTTGTCAAGTGATGCTTGGGACATCTTTACCGCTACTTCAGTCTTCTTACAACAGATTAACGAACCAGCTCTTCCCTCTACCAGCGTGCTCTTCTACTGATGTCTCTACCGCTACTCTCTCCGACTGCCACATCTTTAACCGGCGGCTCATCGACCTCTAATGGGCGCTTCTTTTTGACTGTTGATTCTGAAATGATTCCTGGTTACATAAACCTACGACAGAAATTTTCTACCTTCCGACCGACTGACACCCAGTATGTTTGTATTTATTTATTTTCTTCTTCCTTACTTGTGGACAGCGAATGTTTGCTTTGAAGTCCTTACATCTAGACTTTAATGTTATTTGTCATAAAACACTGTTGGTACTTAAGGCCGAGAAAAAACGCATTTACAACCTACCAGATTCCGCGTAAGTCCTAACAGTCACAGCACCAAATTTTAAACACAGCTCCCTGAGAACAATTATATTTTACCGGACTCTATGTCAGCTTTCTTCCTTAAGGCAGTTTATAACACTTTTCCGAGTTTTAATTACGTTAGCGGTCATGATTTTTCTACAAGTCAATTGTAGTCACTCATTCAACTTCCTTAGACCCCAGTGAGAACCATAGGGCCACAGCTACCAATATCTTAGGTGTTTGTGATGGATTCTTCGGAACAGGTAGATTTTTACGGGATGATGTTATGAAAAGCCCAGTCTTCCCTACTATTTAACCCATAGCTGGTGGGAAAAGAGATAGATTTATATACTTCCCAATTTGTTTGTTGCAAAGCAAGAAAACAAAATTTCGGGAAACATCATCTAAGTATGATCATTCCATAATTTTGGCCCGTTGCCATTTGCTTCTTTAGTACAGTTCACACAATACTTGCCTTGAGAGGCACTCAAGGTAGACGGTTACTATTAAAATAATAATGGCTAATGAGATGCTTGATATTAATGAAAAGGGAGGTGAATGGAAATTAAGATTATAAGGATAAGGAGGAAAGATAACGATTGAACCATGACCTGAAGAAATTAAGATTGTAGTGTTAAGGGAAGCATCCTCGCGGGAGTCTATTTCATAAAGTAAATGTTACTGGAAAAAAGTTGTCTGGGCGATACTTTCTTCTTACACTTGGAATCCAGGGGAAACGGGCGTGGTTCGGCTTCGTGGAAGTAGCATCATCCGTAATTGCTGCAAAAGTCTGGACTGGCGAAACTAAAGATTGGTGCCCAGCTGAACCTTTTCCACGGAAATGATAATAAAGTGGCAACGTTGTGTCTGTCAGAAATATGTGAATAAATGAAGAATAAGTCTTTTACACTATTAAGATCGCGTAAGAGAATGAGGAATGAGCACTTCCAGACTAGATATGAAAGAAATAATTTACTTTTGGCTTAATCTTACACTAATTAGTATATATATATATATATATATATATATATATATATATATATATATATATAGAGAGAGAGAGAGAGAGAGAGAGGTGGCCTGACGATTGCATATAGCATGAAACAGACTGTCGCCTCTAAGTGTTGACTTCTATGTTCACTTTTATATTTACACACGCTCTATCTCTGATATTGAGAAATTTATTCCATAAATATAGCACACCTTAAGACTATATTTATATATATATATATATATATATATATATATATATATATAGAGAGAGAGAGAGAGAGAGAATTCCAATTTTCTTTTCTTTTCTTAATCTTTCCACTTTGTTCTTTCTCTTCTTCTATTTCTTTCTTCCGTTGTTGTTGCTTCATTATTTGTTTGATTTTATATTAGGACCTTGAATAAGTTATCGCTGTTTTCAAACAGATGGCATTCCCAGAAGTGCATGCGTGTAATTTCAGATGGCAATGCATCTATAAGGAAGTGCTATAAGCAAGCTTGAAATTCAGTGTATGTCATTTCACCGAAGTGTAAACAACTTTGTTTTTCATTGCGCTAAACACGTCGGATTTTGTAAAAGGAATTTTACTGCACTATTTTATTCAAAAGAAATCTGCAGCTGAAGTACACAGAATTCTTCTTGAGACTTACGGCGACCATGCTCTGTTGGACACAACACGTAGAGTGTGGTTTAGACGCTTCAAAAATAATGATGTCGATGTTGAAGATTGTTGCAACCTAGGAAATGGTTACTGAATAAGAATAACTAAAACGAAGGTTCGAAACTGAATGATAATAGTTATAACAGAAACAAAATTCAAGATTCGCTAGCGGCGTATAGTAAGTAATCAAATGCTAGTGGTGAGCTAGAAGTGAGTCAAGGTGAATCACAAGCGCATCAACATACAGTATATTCCACTGTCTTTATAAGGATTGGGATATACACATTTTAGTCTATAGGGACGATATAACAAAGCACGCTCTGGCGCACTGAAAAAGTTTGAATACGATGAATTGGAGGCATTACTTCATGAAGACTTATGCCAGGCGCAAGCTAAACTTGTAGAATCATTAGGAGTTGATCACAAAACAATTTCGAAACGTTTGAAAGCATTAGGAATGATTCAAAATCCAGGACATTGGGTGCCGTACGAGTTGAAGCCGAGAGACGTTGAACGGCGTCTTGTCACGTGTGAACAGCTGCTTCAACGGCAAAAAAGTTTTTGTGCATCGTATCGCGACCGGTGAGGGAAAATGGATACGCTACAATAACCCTAAGCGTTGAAGATTGTGGGGTAAGCCCGGCCATAAATCAACATTGGCGGCAAAGTCGAATATCCCTGTTTCGAATCTTCTGTTCTGCATTTGGTGGGATCAGTTGGGCGTAGTTTATTATGAGCTGCTCAAACCGACCGAAACCATCACGGGAGATCGCTATCGACTACAATTGATGCGTTTGAGCCGAGCATTGAAGAAAAACGGCCGCCATACGAGCAGAGGCACGGCAAAGTGATTTTGCAATATGACAACGCTACGCCACATGTTGCAAAACGGGTGAAAACCTACTTGGAAAGGCGTAAATGGGAAGTCCTACCCCACCCGACGTATTCACCAGACATTGCCTCGTCCAATTGTTCCAATCGATGGCGCACGGCCTGGATGAGTAACAATTACATTCTTATGAAGATGCAAAAAAATGGATCGACTCGTGGTTAGCCTCAATAGACGTGTCGTTTTTCCGACATAGAATTCAAATGCTACCAGAAAGATGGGAAAAGGTAGTGGCTAGCGATGGACAATAAGTTCAGTAACATGTTTCTTACTAATTTTTGCAAATAAAATACTGTTCATGAAAAATCAGCGAGAACTTATTCAAAGTCTTAATAATTTCACCCCAAGCAAAGTACTAAAGTCACTAAGACACAAGGGGTTACTGAGTGTGAAAAAAAGAGAAATGTTATTAAGAAGTGAAAAAAATAAAAAAAAGTGAAATCCAGAAAACAGTAGATAACGATTGACATTGCCTTTACATTTGTGAAGATCAAAACAAACAATAGCTACGATCCAGAGAGAAAGTGTGTATAACAAAATCAGGAAGTTGATAATATACAGTAATATATGGTATATATCGTTCCGTAGTTTGTTTGTTTTGGTGGGGAGTTGTGGCAATAAAGACACTAAGACGCAAGGGTTACTGAGTGTGAGAGAATAAGAGAAAAGAGAAACATTATTAAAGAGCAAGAACAATAAAAGAACAGGAATTAAGAAGAAGACAGAATGTAACCACTGACATTGCATTTAAATTTTTCAAGATCAACGCTGGCTGGAAAGAATGGAGCCGAAAGAGAGTTCCACAAGTGCCAGAGAAGAAACTGCTAGCATAGAACTTACGGTTACAACTAACCAATTCAACTGTAAAAAGATGGGACCTTGTTGCCAATCTGAATTCATGAAGTGCAGATGCCATCGCGAACAGTTCATCCCAACAATTATCATGGAAGTATTTATAGAAAAATGCACAAAGAAGCTACATTACGGCGGTGGGGAAGTGACTAAAACCGAGATGCCAGGTCAAGATCAATAATATTGCGGATTCTTCTTTGAATTTTAACAAGAATCTCTAAATATATAGCAGGACCATATGTAGCATCAATATTCAAAGCATTGACGAAGAGTAGACTTAAAAATATTTAAGATAGATTCTGGAGAGAAAAATTGTCTGGCACGGCACAATGAACCAAATTTCCTGGCAGCAGACCTAGCAACTGATCAAATATAATTTTTCCGATTCATGTCAGCAGAGAATGTTAGCTCGAGAAACTGCGATGAGTCACTCAGCTGGAGGTTAGCATCAACCATGCTGATGGAAACGGCTCTTTCAGATGACTAGCTGAAAGTAGTTTTGTTTTGATAGCACTAAAATTATCAAGTCATTCCTTGCCCCGGTTAAGAGCAGATTTTTGAGATCAGGGGCCAATTTAATTTTATCAAACCAACTACACTTATTATTAAAATAAGAGTAAATAGTTGTGTCATAGCATAGATACTGTGTTGAGAGATGATGACATCAGGAAGGTCATTAAGAGAAGCTCCGTTACAGGAGTGAGAAATAGATAGATATGAGGTCTGGACAAATAGCATTACAGATTATTCTTGGTTATTTATCAAGAATCTCTAAATATATGGCAGAAGCACCAAACCAGTCATTAGTAAACTTATAAATATCTAAGAGAGATTTTGTCAAGAAAAATTATTTAGTATGACACAGTGAAACCATTTTGCTGGCAGCAGACCTAGTAACTGATGCTATATAATCTTCTCATTTCATATCAGAAAAACATGTTAATCTGAAAAGGCGGAACCAGAATCTCTCCTAGTGATTAGCCTCAGCTATACAGATAGAAGGTAGAAAGCGATTCGTCAGATGATTAATAGAGTAAAGGTGCATTTTGGAGGCGTTAAAATTAGTAAGCCATTCCTTGCCTGACTTTTTATTTTTAATTCTTTCATTTTGATCAGCATGCCTATTTTCTGTTCTATCATTCTTACTTCGAATTTAAAATTATTCCATTTCTTCGCCATTAGCTTTCCTTCGTTTCTTTTTCTTTTTCTTTCTTTTCCTCTTTCCTTCTTTCTTGCTGGCTTTTCATTTTCTTCTTTTCTTTTTTTCGTTTATATTTTCTCTTCTTTCTTTATATATTCTTTCCAGGAATTTCAAACAGCCATTCTTGATTCTCCCTTCTTTTCATTGCATTTGTAAATACTAAAAAAAAATGCTTGTTTGTTTGTTTTTTTATTTTCGCACCATTACATTGTTTCTGGCGCCATTATTGGAGTTTTTTTTTCTAACTGACTGCTTCTTTTGAGCTTCGTTTAACCAAACAAACCGGATATGGTTTCATAGAAATATTTCTAATGTCCACAGGCGGCAGAGATGGGAGTGGTCATCAATGGTAAAGCGAGAGAAGAGAGGAAGCAAGTGTCCTGTTGATTTTAGTGTGTTCTTCTACGAATGATGTAGATTGAAAACGATTGCATAAGAAGGTTTTACTTACATTAAATAGAGAGAGAGACAGAGAGAGAGAGAGAGAGAGAGAGAGAGATGAATATTCAGAGGGCAGGAGAAAGTGGAACATAGATAGATAGATAGATAGATAGATAGATAGATAGATAGATAGATAGATAGATAGATAGATTTGAATATTCAGAGAGAGAGAGGGGGGTAAATTGAACATAGATAGATAGATAGATAGATAGATAGATAGATAGATAGATAGATAGATAGATAGATAGATAGATAGATAGATAGATAGATAGATCTGAATATTCAGAGAGAGAGAAGGGGGAATAAATTGAACATAGATAGATAGATAGATAGATAGATAGATAGATAGATAGATAGATAGATAGGAATATACAGAGAGAAAGAGGGGGTAAGTCAAGCGTAGGTAAATAGAGGGATATATGAATATTCAGAGAGAGAAAAGGAGAAAGTTGAGCGTAGATAGATAGATAGATAGATAGATAGATAGATAGATAGATAGATAGATATGAATATTCAGAGAGAGGTGGGTAAAATGTGCGTGTATGTTCGATAAAGTGGGGAAAATGTATGTGTCTATAGAATAGAGAAAGGTATTATGTCCCTCGGATATCAGTGTGTGTGCGTGCGTGTATGCGAAAGAGATAAAATGTGAGTTTATGAGCGTGAAAGGAGTGAATGTGTGTGTGTGAGAGGAGTCAATGGGTATAAGGCTGTGTGCGCAAGTGCGGAGTGGATTTTGCTTGTGTACAAGTTGATGTTTGTATCAGAAGGAGTATAGGGTGTCAGTGTCTGTGTATATGTGTGTGCGTGAGGACTGAGTGAGTATGTATGAATGTCAACGAGAATGAGTGTGTGCCTGTACGTGGGTGAATGAGGTTGATTGCATGTGGAGGGGGATTGGAATTCTAATGTCGCTATATTCTATTCGGGAAAAGACATTAGTAAAGACATGAATTGCTTTCTAGAAACAGGTCGGGACAGTTCAGAGCGAGTGTTTCCGATTATGTGACCAGCGATGAAAATCTATCTTACAGTCTACGACAGCCCGGTCAACCCGAAGAATTGTCCTGTCGCCTACCCACCCCAAACTGCATCTTCTTCCCAACCTCTTTAAACATTTGGCACATCTTCCCTGACCCGACCTTTATCTCCCCTTTCTCGTTCTCTCCGTTTTCCCGCCAACCCATTTTCCAAATTAGTTTTATGTCTTCTTGTGTCCTAGAAACTTCAACTGTCTCAGAATCAGAAAAAAAGCAGTTGACATTTCCAGGGCACAAAATGAGGAAAGAGGACTTAGAAAATTTGACACTTACATGTCATATTAAAGGAAAGAGGGACATAGAAATGCAGCGAATAACCTTCCTAACATGATTGTTTAAATGGATGTCAGAACAGGGATTAGGAGAGACTGTAAAAAGATAATCATCTCTAAGAGCTCAAAGGACAAGAAGTTGTAGAGAGCCATGATCCCTCATGTCATGAAGCGACACGGCACATTGAGGATTAAGATTTTATGTCTCCACAAATTCCTATCTTAAGAAATATTTCTCTCCTTACTCTTCCTCCCAGTCCATGTTCTGTTAGCCCTTTACGCAATCGTCCTGGGTAAGACAATAAACTACATCCGCGTCCTGGGTAAGACAATAAACTACATCCGCGTCCTGGGTAAGACACTAAACTACATCCGCGTCCTGGGTAAGACAATAAACTACATCCGCGTCCTGGGTAAGACACTAAACTACATCCAACAGCAACGAGGTTTTGATGAGCATGGAACCACCTCTTAATTGCTGGTGTTCCCAGGTCCACCCTGACCCGGGGTGGTAGCACCTGTTAGGGTCCCAGGTATGGGCAAATAGTTAACGCTGAAAATGAGATAAAAAGCATTATAAAGTGTGAAAAAAGATTTTAATACCAGAAATACTTTGTAAAAATTATTACCAAAAATAAATTTTTGAAGAAATAAAAAATATTACCAGCAATATGTTATGAAAAAAAACTATTACCAGCAATACATGTTTTAAAATAATATTACCAGCTATACATTTTTGAGGAAAAAAATATTACCAGAAACAGATTTTTGACAAAACAAAAATATTATCAGGAAAAAAATGTTGTTGGCATTAAATAACCCATTGAGGTTGATATGCCGTAAAACACAAACCAAACCCTTTACACAAGCTCATATGGGATGTTACTATTTCCCTTTTGCCTCCAATATGTCCGAGGAATGCCAAATCGTCCAAACTCTCTTTCCTTATGAAATGTCCTAAACCAGGTCTCGGATGGCCCCAAATTTCAGAGAGAAGTATCCTGTTATCAAACATCGCATCTAGTTTTGACGACAAGATCTCATTAACCTTTAACTCCGTAACCTACTGAGCTCTGGTTTTTGTTTCCTCCAACACTTTTGAGGTAGTTTCTCTGAAATTAAACTATGAAGATCCTTTTCACGTTTTTGTAAATTGTAAAATATATTTACTATATTCTTAAATTGAAATTGAAATTATTTAGAGAAACCGGTAAATATATTGAACTAGTAGGCTTCGCTCGCTATCACTTCGCAAAGTAAGATATATTCATTACTTGAAATCTTTGAAATAAAAATTTTAAATGAAGATTTCATTCAAAAACTGGATTCTTATAGTTAAGGAAAGTTTTACAAATAGATGCCAACTTGTTGAAGGCCAATTAAAATGCAAAATTAAAACACTTTTTTTGCTCTATGTAAAACGATATTCCTAAACAGAACTAATTTTTATATGGAAATCAAAACAAGTTCGAATAAAAGAACAGTAATGAAGGACAGTTAATTAATGAAATAAACCTTTTAAAAAACAATATGCAAATTAGTTAAACCTGAAAAGTGATATTGCCTAGAAGTAGATAATATATAATACAAATATTGAGTCGTGTTAATTGCTATAAAGTAGTGTTGGTTCAATCTTAAAATTCGTTGGTGGATTAAGCACCAATTTCGCGTTTATTCATATAGATTCCATAATATAAGTTTTACTTAATTAGCTATTATGTTTCTCTAACTCTTCAAATGTTGAATGCATAACTAATTCTATTTTCCCATCTTATATGAATTTTATCTCATAATTTGATCCATGTTCTTTCACCTATTAAATAAAAATAATTGTTTGTGCGGAAAGTAAGGACCTACGTACATCAACTCGTCCTTAAATTAAGTAGAAGCAGAAGTATTAACGTTGAACTTTTAAAATGTAAGCTTAAACATTAATACAATACTTAAATGCAGTGATCATTTTTGGGTTCTTCTGCAGTTTATTGATGCCTACCGCATCTATTCCTCCGTAGCCATTAATGTATTAATAAGCGTGTACATGCAAGAATATAAAATAAAGACTAATAATAATATTAATTACTGCCATAATAATATATATGTGTATGTTTATTTTAGCTGCTATCACGTCAATGTTATTGCTTTAAAAATATTAGGTTGGTGCAAAAATAATGACGTAATAATCTCGTTTTTTGACGTATTTTTAACGTCAAAAAACGACATTATTATGTCATTATTTTTGCACCAACCTAATAACAACAGACTGAATACGTGACGTTAAGTATACCAACGTTTTCTTTTGAACAATAATGAAAAATCATTTTTAACGGATATATTCAAAATGCATTTCGGAGGCGAAGACACTAATTATCTGAGCGTTTTCGCTTGAATAATAATGAGATAAAACTTTTAATGGATATAACTTTTAATGGATATAACTTTTAATGGATATAACTTTTAATAGATATACACGAAAAGTGTGTCAGTTTCTAAGATACACAATATTTGGTCTTTCTTTTAAGCAGTAAGTAAACATCATTTTTTAACGGATATGTTCAAGATTAGTTCCAGATGCTGACACACATTATTCAAACATTTTTTCAAGTATATGGAACTTTTTTGCAGTGATGTCCACCTTGTATAAGGCCCGATAGCCACTCGAGGTAGGGTGTTGCAGAGTATGAGGCATATTTTAGGCGGATATGTAGGATAGATGACGGTTAAGCCTAGACTTGAACAGGTTAAGATTGTAGTGATTTGGGGAAGCAACTTCTTGGGAGTCGCTTCCTCAAAGCAGCGGTTCGTGGGAAGAAGCTCACATCTCACGAATAGAATACGAAGAGAATGAGGGTGGTTCACTACAATGTGTGTAGCATGCTGAGTAGTAGACATGAAGGTTAGAACTGTTGGTAAGTATATACGATCCATCTGTAGCGATGGATCGTATGTACGATTCCAACTTGAGGTCATGGTCGAGTTTAAGTCCCAATAAGCGTTCAAAGCACGGAGCCTCCCGGAGGGAAAATCCCTTCATTGTGATTGGTGATGGTTCAGGGTCCAATTGGATTTTCTAATGTAACTAGTTTGGTTTTTGGGGAGCGAATATTTGCTGAATACGCTTCGGAGGCTAAAACCGGAAGTATTCGTGCGTTTACAATAACGAACTAATGATCAGCTCAAGATTAATGATATCTATCCGCAAAGGAAGAGGAAAGACTATATATGATTGCCTATGTCCGGAAGAATTAGACCATTTTTAAAAGACCATTTTTCAATACCGATATTTTCGTTAAAAAAAAAGAATTTACCGGTTGATTATTACGCATAGAAACCTCGTTATTGTTTTCGTCCCCCACAACCATTTGCCATTTACTGTCGTATATCGTTCTTCTTCTATCCTCCGTGTCTCTTCAGAACGTGGATGATCATGGCTCTCCACAATTACCTTTCATTTGTAGCTCGTAGTAATTTGTGTCTTTCCACTTCCTCTCTTTATCCCTGTTCTGCCATCAATTTACATAAACTCATTAGGTAGTCTATGAGCTGTTTCCGTCTACCCTGCTCGTCTTAAATATTTCATGTGCTTGTCACATTTTCTAAGCCCTCTTTCATGGTTATCTGCTACCCAATTTAAAAACGACTCAGTACTTTCAAATGCAATCTTGAAATCTTACTGAAACTCCCTTAATCATCTATTAGGTTGGTTAAAAAATAATGACGTAATAATGTCGTTTTCTGACGTTAAAAAATACGTCAAAAAACGACATTATTACGTCATTATTTTTGCACCAACCTAATAGATGCAATTTAAATGAAATTATGAGTTGGGAGTCAAAATTTTCGATGCCTCCACTTTTAAACTAAAGATTGGAAAATCTTGAGGTTTGAAGCGTTAATTCAATATTTATACTAGTAATATACATAAATTTAAGTGCACTTAAGTGCATTTAAGCGGTAAGGTCCCATCATTTTACAGTTGAAATAGCTAGGTGTAACCATAAGTTCTGTGTTAACAGTTTCTTCTGCCACACTTCTTGTTTGTGGAACTGTCTGTCTGCTTCTTGCTTTCCAATCAACTTTGATCTTCGAAAATTTAAATACAATGTTAGTCTATATTTCTGAGCTGAGGTATTGGAACTATTTACATTGTTCAGACTGTTCTCCTCATCTTTATTGTCATATTCACGACGATTCGGCCGTTGTATGCTCCGGCCTTATTTAGGTGATATACGTTGGATAATCTACCGCGGCGATTGAAATAAAGGGTTGGATTCAAAATTCCAACGTATATCATCTGAAGAAGACAGAAGCGTAAAACGGCCGAAACGTCGTGAATATGAATATAAAGATGAAGATAACAGTCTGAACAATGTAAATAGTCTAAATAGTTTCAATGTCGATCGTCTTCTTTTCTTCTTAATTCTTGTTCTTTTAATAGTTGTTTTTTTCTCATTTTCTAACTCCCAGTAACTTCTTGCGTCCTAGTCGCTTTATTGCCTTGCTTGGAGAGGATTAATTTTTTAAAAATCACTGTAACCTTGACCATGGCGCTACGATCTGCTGGCTTTAATGGGCAAAGTTAATTCGATTAATTAATCTATCTAGAACACTATAATAAAACTAGAAAAAGATGGTTGTTAGCATGAGAAATAGTCCAAGATACGAACTACAAGTTGGAAATGCTAACATTAAACTAATATAGAAATTTAAATATCTGGGAAGTGGTCTTCTCCCGCGCGGGGTCGAGAAATGTTCTTGGGTCCAGAGGTAAAAGATATCAACAAAGATAATTTTACTTATCTAATTTTATTAATGTCGTCGATGTCCACATTTTCGAACTATCTAGTGGGGTAGCTCCCCCACCACTGTGGAGCCGTTTCAGACACGAAAGGAAACACGTCTACATTGCTCGACTCTACTCCCTGAAAACCTTTCTCCATCTATCGTTCTCACGCTGGCTCAGCCAATCAAAATCGACTTCCTTGTTTTGTCTTGTATCTGATCCCTACGGTTAAACTCAGGAATTTCGATCAGAGATGCACTTACTCTAAAAACATAATAGTCTACTAAAGTATTATTTAACCCTTGCATTAGTTACGATGAGTACGAAGAAAGGGGATAAATTTCGTTAGAAACCAAAAAAAAGGGGTACTGAACTGTTATGGAATATCACTCCTCCTATATGGCAGTTAATGTCGTACAATCTCTTCAAAGATGAAGAGAAAACTGGAGGCAACAGAAAACTATTTATGAAGAATATGCTGCGAATACTATGGTTGGAATATGTAAGCAACGAACAGGTCTTGAGATGGAAACAAAAAATTATACTGAATTTCGAGGACACGTAACAAGGAAGGTGGGTCTAAAGAATTAGACACTCACGGGAGATGTCAAAGGCTAAAAATACAGGGTTTGTAGCAGGCCACCTACTTGATGAGCTCGTATGAATGGATGGCGGAACTGGGAAACCTCTTCAGGAAAATTGAGCATTAAATTCTTACATTGGCCACAGAAACACTACACTTCCTCGGAGGTTGAACTGTTTCCTGTTACCAACACATTAGGTTGGTTGGTTGTTTGGGTTTTATGGCATATCAACCACTGTGGATTATTTAATGCCAAATCCAATTTATATGAATTTTAAATGCCTATTTTGTCCTGGCAACATTTTTTCAAAAAGGTATAGCTGGCAACATTATTGTTTCCAAAAAACGTATAGCTGGCAACATTATTTTTCTGAAGGACGTGGGTAAGATCTGGAAAAACTAGGAGTTCACTATTTGCCCATAGCTGGGACCCTAACAGGTGCTACCACCCCGGGTTAAGGTGGACCTGGGAACACCAGCATTTAAGAGGTGGTTCCACGCTCCTCAAAACCTCCTTATCAGAGGCCTTGCTGCTGGATGTAGTTCATCGTCTTACCCAGGACGCGGATGTAGTTTAACGTCTTACCCAGGACGCAGCACATTAGGAATGACCAAAATGCAACTATCAAAATAAGACAAATATTAGTGGATAATACCAAAATATTCTGCAGCACTCAATGCAAGGAAAGACACAGAACACTAGAAGCGATTATTGTCTTGCAATGCCTATGATATATATTGTTACCCCTGATTCTTTTTTATCTTATTAAACAGTGAAATTAATAACAATCGGCCTAAATTGGGAAAGCCTACTAAATGAAAATTCTACCTCCAACAAGAATCGAACCTGCAACAATTTTTTACCACAAGGAAACCACTTCTTCAACGGAAGTGTTCCTCTTGCAGTGCCGCCACGGAGCCACACGGTTCCTGTCAGAGTCAGATGTTTATAACTAAGACTACTTAATTTAGAAGGTTTGTTATAAAGTTCACTTATTATAAAATTATAAAAAACAAGGATAGCAACTCGAACAATCACGCACTAAATATAACATTTATAGTAATAATATATATATATATATATATATATATATATATATATATATATATATGCATGTATGTATGTGTATGAATATATATGCACGCATATGTGTATGAATATATATGAACGCATTATGCAGCCCCACTGTCAATAATCGTTACACATAACGTCACTGTAGGCTTTTTGAAAATTTTAGCTTTACAAATAATACCAAATATGGACAAAGGAATTTTTGCTCACCACATTGATTCTTGAAAATGTCTGAGATAGTCAAAAGTACTTGAACAAAAGACCAACACTACATGAACTTAGGACATTTTATCCATAATTTCAATCACAAACCAGAACACCTTGTTCCAAAATTGAAAAATATAATAAAACATTAGCTGGTCAGACGTATATATATATATATATATATATATATATATATATATATATATAGAGAGAGAGAGAGAGAGAGCGAGATAGAGAGAGAGAGAAAGAGAGAGAGAAAGAGAGAGAGAGAAATATATATATTTCTAAATAAATGCCTGATGAACTAAATTTTCAGTTTTCATAGAAATATTAAGCCAGTCAATATGGCATTGAGCTCTCTCTCTCTCTCTCTCTCTCTTTCTTACTCTCTCTCTCTCTCTCTCTCTCTCTCTCTCTCTCTCTCTCTCTCTCTCTTCGTTGTTCCTGTGTAGCATATTCCCTTAGGAGTTGCTTATCTAAATTACACACACACACACACACACATATATATATATATATATATATATATATATATATATATATATATATATATATGAAGAGAGGGAGAGAGTATGGATGGAAATCCGACAAAATAATAGGATGAAGAACAAGTAGGAAACAGATCTTAATCTAAGATCATTTACTTTATTATAGCTTCATCAGAGATCAA
>OZ010593.1:31751395-31771395 GCA_963932145.1 Acanthosepion lycidas | reverse complement strand
CAATTATTATTAGTATTATTCTCCCTTCTTCCTCCTCTTCTTCTACTTCTTATCATCATCATCAGTAGCAGCAGCATCATTATGATTATTATTATAATTATTATTCTCCTTCTTTCTTCTACTTCTCCCTCTTCTTCCTCTTCTTCTTCTTCTTCTTCTTCTTATTATTCTCTTAATACACCTCTTTCTCCCTCTTCTACTTCTTCTTCTTCATATAATTATTATTATTATTCTCTTAATACTCCTCTTTTTCCTTTTTCCAGTTGTTACTATTATTATTATTATTATTATTATTATTATTATTACTATCCCCTTCTTCTTCTTCTGATTCTTTTTCTTCTTCTTCTTCTTCTTCTTCTTCTTCTTCTTCTTCTTCTTCTTATTATTATTATTATTATTATTATTATTATTATTATTATTCTCCTACTCCTACTTCTCATCCTTCTTCTTCTTCTTCTCATTATTACTATTATTATTATTCTTTTAATATGCCTCTTTCTCCTTCTTCTTCTTCTTCTTCTTCTTCTTCTTCTTCTTCTTCTTCTTATTATTATTATTATTATTATTATTATTATTATTATTCTCCTTCTTCATTTTACTCTTTTTCTACTTCTTCTTAATATTATTATTATTATTTTCCTCCTCCTCCTACTACTACTACTTCTTCTTCTTCTTCTCCTCCCTCTCCTCCTTGTGTCCATAATATCTGTAGTAGTTGGCATATTTATTTAATTCCATTTTGTAAACAACTCACAATTCACTTTGTCGAGTTGTCGATTTCCATCGTGAAATTGGATTTCTGCTGCTACTGGTTATTGCGATGTTATAGTCGCGCAAGGAATGTTCTCTGTTAAATCATTACAATCAATCGACTTACATCATAAAAGGGAAGAGGTTAGGCATTCGGCATAGTCAACAGGATAGGATATTAGGGAAGATAGCTTACACAATTCAAATACAACACGTAAAAAGGTAGAAAAAGGATTATACAAACACCTGTTTGAAAGAAAATGCATAACAATCTGGAAAATGGCTTCGTGTGACGCGTTTCGTTTTTAGGACGTCATCAGACTAAGGTGGTGTTTATGTTGATGCGACCACACATACAGATGAAGGAAAGATTTTGAAATTTAATTATATATATATATATATATATATATATATATATATATATATATATATATATATATGTTTTAGGTATGTCGTCTATCGGATGAAATTTACATTAATTTTCTTTTTGTTCATGTCTTCATTACCTTTATCATTAAATATCCCTCTTTGTGATAATAGAAGACTTATACACATACACACACACATATACCGATTGGAACAGTAGAATTGTCCATTTGTTAGATTAAGCACTGAATCGTTGTATCTTAGAAATGATTAAAGATATCTTACTGGAATTCTCCGATGTTTTTTATAAAACTATTTGACTCTACTTTGAGCAATAATAATGTATAATTACCCTCCAAGCCTAAAAGAAAAATCGTGATGAAATCGATCATAAACGAAAATGACATGCTCATCATTAATTAATCATAGCTAAGGATCGGAAGGACTGAAATAAAATTCAAATCTATATTATATATTTCAAGATCGTTTTCAAAAATTTTCAAGATGATCTTTCGCTTCTCTAATCTTCTAACCTTCTGTCCTAGAATAACAAGGTGCCTCACACGTTTCCCGTACGATTTAATTTTCAAGCCTTTTTTTTTTTTTTACTACTCTTTGGACTGTCATAGCTGAAACTCCTCTCTCGCGTGTCAAACGTCCCATAGATTGAGTTGGATCTTTTCTAATTGATCTCTTTAGCTCTGTTGAAATGATGATCCCTCTTCCTGTTGTGACCTCCTAATCCAGTTCTCTTTACACTTCCCGCGTTTTAAACTTATTCACCGTTCTCTTGATGGTTCCTGAATGGACTTGGGAAGATGGAAGCCAATGAACTTCAGGCCCATTACTAAAAGCCTGAATGATCTTTTTCCTCTCATCATTACTCATTTGGGCAGGCAGTGTGCCTGATGCAAAACGATTTTAACCTGTTCTAGTTATAGCTGGATAACACTAAACGACTTATCTGAATATCTGAAGCAAAGAAAGTCAATTAGTTTAGTGTTTCTTTTGTTTTTTCTTAGATATTAAACATTTTGTAGGATGGACATTTATGCTCTTACACGATTTGAACAATTCATTTTTACACCCGGTATATATATATATATATATATATATATATATATATATATATATATATATATATATATATATATAAGTATAAAAGTGAACATTGAAGTCAACACTTAGAGGCGACAGGCTGTTTCATGCTAGACGCAATTGTCAGGCCATATATATATATATATATATATATATATATATATATAATTACTTATTTAAAAAAAAATTATAACATAAATATGTTATAAAATCATGGCTATTTTTGTAGTGATTTTATAATATATTTATGTTATAAATTTTTTTTAAATAAATAATTATATCTGCTCTACTTTGTATTGAGCACACTTTTAGGAATAGTAATTGTTGGTTATTGGAATGCATTCCATATACACCAATCATATACTTGGGTATATATATATATATATATATATATATATATATATATATATATATATATATATATAATTACATGAATCATTCATACAAAAAACAAATATAGATGTTAATGATTTAAATGGCGAGAATACATCTTCGCAAACAATTTCAATACGGTACACTAACCCCGAACCTGTATATGAATGATATGATCCCTGTTTATAAATTCCAGTTGCATAAGGTCTTTTTTAGTTTTTACAAGCTTTCGTCTGTTCCTACAGACATCCTCAGGTATGGAAATAGATTTGTTCTTGTTTTTACTTCTCGGTAATAAGAGGACAACGAAAATATAGATGTAATCCGAAAAAATGCTATGAGAAATGTGTTATTGTTTTGGAACGTGCGGTCGCAACGCTGAGTTTGAATTTTAAATTTTAAGGTTGTGCGTTTTTGTACAAATATAGTAATAAGAGAATTCTTTTGTACTGGTAGGTTTTCCGTCAATGTGGCATGAACTATATTGTTCAATAATTACAGGAACGTCACACTTATTATCCGAAAGTTGGATCAGTTATTTTAATTTCGATTATAGGTGCAGTTCAATTTATAATTACATGAATCATTCATACAAAAAAACAAATATAACTATTACCGAGAACTCTTGTTGTGGATGGAAGATTATTGAACACACGCAATTTAAACCTTCTGATAATTCAAACCTTCTATTCCTCTCCAACACACATCACACATCCGCAACAACATGACTGCTCACCCCCTGAAAAATCATGGCATAAAACAGAAGACTGAGAGTGTGAACGAAAGGCAGCAGAAAGAGTGTCTGTCAGAGTAAGAAAGTAGAGTTTAGAGTCGGTTACCCAAACGGCAAACAAGTCTACCGCAACAGACCAACAAAAAATGGATAAACAATTGCTTCCTGACTAATCAATAAAAAATTGCTGCCTGACTAATAAAAAAAATTGCTTCCTGCCTAAGCAATAAAAAATTGCTGCCTGACTAATCAATAAAAATTGCTTCCTGACTAATCAATAAAAAATTGCTGCCTGATTAATCAATAAAAAATTGCTTCCTGACTAATCAATAAAAAATTGCTTCCTGAATTAATCAATAATGTTAAATCACCGGCTACATATTCAAAAGATATTGAAAGTTCACAAAACCATCTCATTTCTCAAAATATGGCCAAATGAAGAAACATCAGATATATAATTATTACTTATCACTACGCTTCCACATTTAGTCTGGTGCTTCTGCTATATATTTAGAGGCTCTTGATAAAATTCAAAGAAGAATCAGCAATGTTATTGGTCTTGACCTGACATCTCAGTTTCAGTCAATTTCCCATCTCTGTAATGTAGCTTCCCTGTGTCTTTTCTCTAAATCTTTTCATGATAATTGTTCTGATAAACTTTCCGCTATGTTACCTAGACTTTATGAACTTAAGCGCAGTACTAGATTGGCGGCATGGTCTCATCACTTTACATTTGAAATGGCTACATGTATCCATAAGTTTGATGCTAACAGTTTTTTCTATTTCACTTCTCGCTTGTAAAACACTCTCCCCGCTCCTTGCTTCTCCTTCAACTTTGATCTTCAAAAATTTAAATGTCAATCGTTATATTCTGTAGTCTTAATTTTTGTTCTTTTATTGTCTTCTCTCCTTAATAGTATATTTTTCTCATATTCTCTAACACTCAGCAATACCTTGGTTCTTTGTGACTTTATCGCCATGCTTTGAGTGAATGATTAAAAAAATTAGTGTATACTCACGCTCCAGTAGATATTGTTTAAAAAAAAGAAACAATGAAATTAAATTCTAGCGGCATAGCGATCAAAAGTCTTAATAAGGAAAATGTGTCGCCCCTTTGTGATCGAACCTGTATTTCATTTTTTTTTAATATATATATATAACTTTTAAGATAAGCGTACTTTACGAGAAGTATTGGAGCAAAGGTTCAATTTCCTTACTTAGGAAATACATATTTCTTGTATGTAAGTATAGATATATCGTTGGTTGAATTTTTATTAGATTTGGTCTTAAGTATTTCGTACCGTACTTATATGGGTAGGACTATATTGTAAGAAAAATGGTATTCTACGAAAAGGGTGCTGAATTTTTTTATCCCGATCCAAACATCAAAATTCTTTTTAGAGACGTCTTTCTGATCGGGTCGGAAGCTTTTCTCAGAGTGGAAGCAGAATTAAGTACCCCAGAATGCGGTGAAGGCTTTGCTATTTTGTTTTGTTTTGTTTCTGTTTTTTTTCTTTTTTTTTTTTTCATCATGTTTAAGGGAATTTTTACACGTTCTTTTCACACATTTTCCAGGGATCTTCGTGGCCACGTCTCTTTCTTTTATTCATTTTCATCGTCATTTTATCTCTATCGGTTTGCGTTTTTCTCCACTCCTTCGCTACTTACAGTGACTTTCTCGTTTCTCCGTTTTTAGTCTATTTACAAAGCTTTTTGTTTTATTTCTTTGTTTTTTGTCCATTAAATTCTTCTTCCTTTCTAACTTAATTTTGCTTTATTTCTTTGTTTATTCGTTTGTCTTCAGAACAAAAACAGACTATTTTTTTTTTAAAGTTAATCATTAAACACTTTCTTAGAGTAGTCTTGGTTGATTGCATCGCTAAAAGAAATTGCTCTGTATTTCTATATTTGTTCTCTCACATTTTACGGCCAAAACATTTCTTAAAGATAAATGTTCTCTTATATTCGAAATTCGGTCTTCCGGAAAGTTTGTTTGTTTATTCTTGCTGTCTGTATTTAATTTTTGAAGCTTCACTTTTAATGACACCTGATTCAATAATTCCTTCTGTAAATATTTAACTTAGACAACGTGTGTGTGTGCGTGTCTAGAGAATCTGACAGAATCGGAAATGTAGAAAATAGATACCGTCATCAGAAAAGGAAGTTTATCTGACAAGAACAAAATCTCCATCCTAAAATGAATCACGATAAGTAGGTGATCGCATGATTTTTCTTTGAAATGTGTCGTTATAGAAATTAGAATTTAATTTCAACTTAGTTTTCGTGGTTTAACTATCTGTTATGGCCTAGCCGCCATGTTTTTGCGGAAGAGTCGACGAACTCTGATTCTTGAGATTTCAAAATCCCTCTAAGAGACGTAACTCCCATTTACATGGTGTCCATAAAGTCTCCTTACAATTTAAGAAAAAAATGTTATTTCAAAAACAAATGAACAGAAAAATATGTGGAAATTGTTAGAAAATGAGTATTAGATTTTTAACTAATTTAATTCACCTCTATATGAGCAGCATTAGATGCACGAAACACATTACGACATTACTACGTTTCTTGCTATGTTCGCTGTAACATAGCCTCATCAATGGAGACAATGCCATCAGTGATCTTTTTGCTTTAGATCAGTGATGTCCCGTATTTTTTGCCTGATGCACGATATCTTTAACATAATCTCAGAGAAAGAAGTGCAGTGAAGAGATATCTGATGAACGAGATAGCCAGCTAAGTGGGCCATCCATTCTAGTCCACCAGTCTGGAAATGTTAAAGGTTCATTTAACAGGACGTCTTTCATCAACAAGATATCATAAATATAGAAATGTAATGTGATTAAAACATTTAGTAACTACTGAGTATATAGAAAAAATCTGATTAAGATATTTCATCAATTGCCTTGGTAATATATTTTTAAATTGTAAAGAGACTTTATGGACATATATATATATATATATATATATATATATATATATATATATATATGTGTGTGTGTGTGTGTGTGTGTGTGAAAATATATAGAAAATACGAAAGAACTGGTTAGGTAAATAATCCAAAGTTCTTTAGTATTTTTGTTATTATTTTTTTAAAAATAGTGCTCGATACAAAAGTAGAGCATAAATATAATTATTTATTTAAAAATATGATTCCAACAAATAATTATATATATATCCATAAAGTCTATATATATATATATATATATATATATATATATGTATGTGTGTGTGTGTGCGCGAGCGCGCGCAAGTATGCAGAAAATAGGAAGGAACACGTCAGGTAAATAATCCGGAGTTCCTTAGTATTTTTGTTTAAAAGCTTAGCCAAATCATTAAATAGAAAAAACCCTTTCTGAAGTCGTCAAAAAACAAATTGTAGTTCAGTGCAACTCGTTTGTATACGGAACAGCCATTTGAATAAACAAATAAATAAAGAGATTAACAGACAGATAATAATAAAACAAAATCCTTAACGACCTGCAGTCGCACCATGAAATTTCTTCCGCTGTAAACTAACTAGCCGGTGGCTGCCACCATTAGCTTTGAAATAGATACCCCACTCTGCTTTGGCATAACCTTTCCGAAGGTGACGAATCTGTAGATAAGAATTAACAATCTGACCACCTACAAAGATAGCCGGCCAGGCCGTTTCCATAGTAATTAATGTTGCAATGGACCATACTTATAAACACGCGCAAACCACAAGATAGCCTTATATATCTTTAATTTTATTTTAGACCCTAACACCCTACCCTTTTTATTTGTGTATTGATATGACTTTTATTGTGGATCCACTGTAGACGATAGATTTGTGATGCATGAGAAATGGCCCTCTGAATGTCGTCGGGAAAGATATAGGAAATCACAGCCCCAACGCCATGGTCAGAAGCATCTAAGACCATAATTTATATCAAAAGATTGATTAAAGAGCGTGAGAAGAAATTCCAAGGAAATTGAAAAAAATATATTTTTGTAAAAGCCGACCAGCAATCTGTTGACCATTTCCATGGAACATCTTCTTTCATAAGGTGATTCAAGGATTTCGAAGCCTAGAAAAGAACGTAATCTCGAAATATTTACCGGTTTTGGCATGTTTTTGATGGCAGAGATATTTCCCGGTTCTAGACGTCAAACCCTAGGTACTGTGATCAACGTTAAGAAAAAAATGACATTTTTCTGCTCTCACAAGAAACCCATATTGTTGAATCCGTTCGAAAACAGAAAATAGACCCTTCAGAAGTTCGTTCTGGTATGCACCTGCAACAATGATGTCATCAATAAATGCAGCGGCTCCTGTCAAATTCATCAGCATGGCACCCAACGTTTGCTGAAATATGGCTGGTACTTATCTGACGCCAAAAGGAAGACGATTACATTTAAATAAACCCTTGCGAGTGTTGACTGTAAGGACCTCTTTGGAGCCCACATCAATTCTCATTTGTAAGAAAGCATTTGAAAAGTCAATTTTAGCAAGGCAAGTTTCGCAATAGAAGTCTTCTAATATTGGTAACGTGTACTGATGTACATCTAAAGAGTTACCCAATGAAATAATCGGCCCACATACGAACTTTTCCATTTGCCTTCTTTGCAAACAATGGCATCTCTTAGAGTTGCTGAAGGCAATCCAATTCTTTTTCTACTATGTAAAGAGCGGCATAAGGAGAACGACATTTCGGTCTAAAAACTGGATTAACATCTGGTTTTAACTTTAGGGTGTCTGACCTTTTCTGCAAAACAGAAGGTTCTCTTGAAAACTATCGCTGAAATTTGTTTTGAGTCTGAGTGTGTGAAGTATATCTCAGTGTCGGTAACAGAGGGAAGGGAAAATGAATTAAAACACAGAATTGAGACCGACCTCGTCCATTCAGTCTAAACCAATTAAATTTAGATCATAATCCGTAATGTAATATTTACCAAAAAAAAAAAACAATGTTTTTCATCAAAAGAAACAGTACGTGTCAAATCACTGGTGTGTAGAATATCATTACAGAATGCGTTGATGGGATTTGTTTTTGCAAAAGTTATCAACAACAGAGGTTTGTCAATTTGTTCCCTTATGGATCGTGAGATGAAAGCAATATCTGAAGCTGTGCCAAATGGAAAACTGAATTGACCTTTTCAACAGAAACAGTAATATATTTTCTTCGTAATTGGGAGTCAACTATGAAAGTTGAAGGCACAGAATTTGAGTTTGACCGGTATGGGATTTTCGTGAATTTTTCCCGAACTGAACTTGAAATTTGTTTTTTTTAATTTGATTTGAAGTTTTGACCTCCGAGGGACTAAAATATTTCCTCTTGTCCTCGCTTGTGATATAATTGACATTTATGTTTCTTGAACAGACAGAAGCGCGTGTGGTGCCACTCACTGCACGGCCAACATGCAGCAGAAGGAATTTACCTTGGTGCCTCTGGCTGATTTTCCTTTGCTCGAACGTTGTAGACGAATTTGAAATTGAGGGCTGTATGTTGTAAAGTTTATAATCCTCTGACATTCCGTCATAAGAGCGTGTAATTTATCCTGTTGCAGTTTGCTTAATAGCCATGTGCGGAGATTGAAATCCAGCAATAAAGATGAGACATTTAAATTGATCTTCTTTTTTCCTCCAGATGACGAAGTAAAATTCTTGATTTCCGTACGCCGTCTTTGTTGAAAAAATTCACCCGAAGATGTCACTGCATTTTTGAAACCTAGAAGGAAATGTAATGTTGGTTTCTGGATCCTACATGGAATCGGGAATGCTGTTTGCTAATAAGTCCACTGAATCGTTTAGAATCGAATTACCAGCATTTTGTGTGACCATCTGCATCTGAAATTATTCTGTGAGTGTTGTCAAAAGATGAATCTGAGATTTGTAAAATTGTTTTTGTTATTGATGTAATATTTCTTTGAAAGCGTCAGAATAGTCTTTGTATTTTATTTATTGTTGCCTTTTTTTATCGTGAAAAGGAAAAACAAACTGTTCTCATGAGTTCAAAATTTCCTTGTCGCCAAATCTCTTATAATTTAGTCGCCATGTTTTTGCAGAAGACCCGACGAACTGTCTGATACTTGAGATTCCAAGATCCGTAAGGGACGCAGCATCCATTTAATCATTTTTTTTTTATTTCATTGTTAATCCTAACAATATCCAACATTGTTGCAGCACAAAATTCGGAATAAAAAGAAAAATATATTAAAATAGCTGAGTCGTACACTAATCTTAAAGGACTCGTAGCTGATGGCATTTTCAATGTATTTTGGTTAGAATTAATTATATCTATTTTTATTAAAATAATCTTTTAATACAACTGACTGGGAAAACATCGTTAACTGAAGATATGGTTATAAAATTATTTTTCTGATGACGCCGGGTGATTGGTGAAATATACCACAGTACATTTTTTTCTTTCTTATTTCACAGACACACATACACGTATCTAGCGCCCTGTTTGGTCAAAATTCATTCCTTTTGTAGTTAGAGTGGCGCAGTCTCTCAAGAGCGCAGGCCTTAGTGATGGTTTATGGGCGGGGAGCGTACGCTGCCAAGATCACACATCACGCATCTCGGCCGTCCAAAGAAATACAGACCATCAACTTCCAAGGTGATGAGCTCCATCGAACCGAAGCAGATGTTTATGAGGCGCCAGCGGTCCGTCTTCCCCGGCTTGAATGTGGACTTACTCTCCAGAGGCTATTTGAGATGCATGCTTTAGGAGCTTTTTATAGACAGAGAGAAAGGATATATATATATATATATATATATATATATATATATATATATATATATATATATATATATATATATATATATATTAAAAAGAAGAGAGGTACCGCAAACATTTTTGGTGGTAATGTGGATTTTTTTTTTTAAATATGCTTTATTTTCCATAATTTTACTACACGTGTTTCTGGTCTCGCGACCGTCTTCAGGTAAAAGACGGAGATTTCCACATATTATTAAAAATAATTATTTTTTTTTCCTTTATGTTTTTTTTATCTTAAATATTCTCGATATGAGACATTCTCTGTTTTTGTGTTGGTAATCGGAATGCCTTTCTTAAATTGGCAGTGAAGAGTTCTGCGCGAAGGGTCATAAAACAATTAAGTTTGGTCCAAGAGAAATGATGAATTACTTATCGGTAATGTTTTTTTTTAATGTTTTACTGACCCCTGTGTGTTCTTAGATCTATTTCCATTTTCGTGTTTTTCTGTCAGCATGAGTGTATATATGCGTGTGCATATTCCCCCTCCATACATACACTGTCTCACTACGATGAATTAGTAAACACATTTGTTCACATAGACACATACATGAACACACGCACGCGCACACCGTCCCACCACAAGGAATCAGTACATACACACACATATACACACACAGATATACAGACACATACTTCCCAAGTTACATGGAATCAGTATACACATACGCACAAACACACACACATATATATATTCTTCTCCCTCCAGCTATGGGTAAAATAGCAGGACAGACTGGGTTCTATAGCCTTGGATGGCAACTGGTCTAGGAGAAGGACAACTCTGAATTCAAAACCTGCGGAGGGTCGTTTAGGAACCTTGTGGCATTCGGTGCACCAGGTCTCTGTATTCGTCAGTCTAAAAAGTGTGGATGGTCCTGCACGAGGCCTTCACCACTGTAATCAAATCTCATGTGCCGGTGTCGGGCTGTCGGTTTCCTGGAAAACTGATCTGCTGGACCCTCATACGTCGAATCTCGACGGGAGAGTCGATCATATATATATTAGGTTGGTGCAAAAATAATATCGGTTTTTGACGTTAAAAATACGTCAAAAACCGACATTATTTTTGCACCAACCTAATATATATATATATATATATATATATATATATATATATATATATAAGTATGGATGTATGTATGTATGTATGTATGTATATCGTTTCTGTATGTCCAAAGAATCAGATTAAAAAGGCAATATGTCACACTGAGTGAAGGACATTAGCCACGTTTGGTGTGATGAAGCTATTCCAACATCGACTACGTACAGATTTTTTTATAATCTTTCCTTGACGGAACATCTCTTTCAAATATCTAACGAGTTAGTACAGATGATTGGGAGAACAGGGATTAGGAGAGATAACAAAAAGACATATTTTACAAGAGCTACAAAAGAGAGGAAATTGTGGAGAGGCGTGATCGTTCACGACCTGAACTGATATGGCACATAGAAGGGGTTTGTGTAATCTTATCAAACATTTCGCGCATAAATTCACTACTTATTTACAATGACAACAAACGTGTTTCACTTGTTATTACAATTTTTCTTCTTATTTAAGAGAATGCTATGAGCTGCTGATTCCTAGAGTTTCTTCCTCACCTGTATTATTTTATGCTACGTCTTGAGAACAGAACTAGACAGAATCAACTTGAAAGCATGAGTATGCATTGATTTATACGCACACAACAATGTCCGCCATATTTCAATTAATCTAGTTTTATTAATGCAGAAGACAGGGATAGTAATTTAGAGTCAGATAAGTATAGTCCATAATATCCACCAAAATGATGACAACCCGACGTTCAAAACGCGAAAATATAAACTTTTCATTTCAGCCACTAAAAATGACAGATCTGGATTCAAAGTTCTATACAAGTGGTGATCAAACGAATGCGTGAGGCACAGAGCGATCATCTTGAACAACACTTTTACATATATTGACAAATCGACGTTTGATCATGAAAACAATATTTTCCAACGCACGCAACACTGTAATGTTTTCGCTATTCTATCAGTATTTTCATGGCAATGTTTAGAAGACCTCCATTGTTTAGTGCCATCTATTCAGATTTAGATATCAAGCAGACGTCATGCTGCTTCCACAGAGTCGAATGAGGTTCATTTGTTTCATGTTCTATTAAGCTGGTGCAAAAATAATGACGTAATAATGTCGTTTTTTGACGTATTTTTAACGTTAAAAAACGACATTATTACGTCATTATTTTTGCACCAACCTAATATTTGGAATGAGAAATCGAAGAAACAAAGTTCGAATTCCAGTCGGGTTTGTTACATTCACTTACGCGCAAATACCCTTGGAAAAGGTATGAATTCATTTCCTCCATCATATATGGGTTAAATAGTTGTTGTTTTTTTCTCGGAAATATGTTGCAGAAAGATTATTCTTATCCAAACTATGAATGTCTACGTCATCAGCATACAGCCAACTCATCATCATTACATTGGTCGCAGGTGAAGTTAAGGATTAGCGAATGTAGCCAAGATGACCGGTAATACTGAGTAGGGGTTTCGATTCCTTACTGGATGCTTCATACAAAATTCAACATTAAGTAACCCAACCAGGGTTGAGAAGTAAAAGCAAGTAAATTTTAATCTGTATACGCCAAGAGAAGTGTAATACTTTATGTCAAACAGTTCTCAGTTGCCATTCATTATATACGCGGTACGCATAACATACGGTCAAGTTCTGTAAGCTTGGATGTGTGGTTGGTGTAATAGACATTGGTCCGGAATTAGAAGAGCTGGGTTTGTTATAGTTGCATACACGCAAATACCCTCTGGAAAGATATGAATCCTCCTTATCACTAAAATTATTATTTTCTCTAATTTTTTTTTTTTTAGAGAAAATATTGATTTTATTGATACAAGTCCTACTAATTAAACATATAAAATAATTAGATTTCGCCATTGAATAACCCATAGAGGATGGTATTCTGCTAAACAAACCAACCAGCTACAGCAGTTTCTTATGAATTAATATTTCATGTGGCACCCGAGACATCATTAATCATGATTTATTTTCGGCTGAACAAGCCGTATAAATAACCATATCAGAAATACTTAAACTCTCTCTTACTTAAATAATTCTCAACTACTTTTACTCACAGAAATCTTTATTACAATGCTTCTATTGGTATCATACACCACATTTTCCATTAAGTTTACATTTTATTCATTTAAATGAAATCTTGCAGGCCAGTAACAGACAAATTATTAGCGTGAGTTTTTTTTTTTTTGCCTGGCTCAACATGGCTATAGAATTAATCAATGAATTCAAAAGTACCTCCTTTGCCAAAAAAAGCAAAGTTAGAGGAGAAACCAAAACATCACTGACCACTTTCTACAACCCAGATGCCAGATTTTCACCGATACATATCGATATCGTTGGACCTTCCACAACTGCCAGTGATGCACATATCTACTTATTCTCATCAACAAACTTACATATTTACACTCAGCTTTTTTCCACTAAAGGACGCATAAACCGAGTAAGATGGAATACTCAATATGGAGACCCCGATATCATAACTACTCATCGTGGTACTTTTATATTCATATAACTTTCAAGGAGAATTTCATCAAAATAATTTACACTTACAATTAAAATTTAAAAAACACAAAATGCAAGAAAGACTAGGATTAGAAAAATTAAAAATTGGAATTAGAAAGATTAAAAACTGAAAATGACAATAGCGCAATACAAAATTTTAAAATTCCAATTCCCCTTTTTTCTGATTTTCATGCAGCAAAAAATATTCGACTGATTCCTAAATATACAGTAAAATCGGTAGATAAATATTTTCCACGATTTGCAAAAGTTGTTGCAGAAATCTGCTACAGATCAGTTCGTTTACGACCATTCGCTGACTTGATATATGAGCAATACTACAAATAACAAGCAACTCCAGACGGAAGTATTTCTATCTTCTTTCCGGTTTCTAACCACGAAACCACGGGTTCGAATATCACTATAGTCGATTTGACAGGAAGGAGACTTCTTGATGTTATCGGTCTGGAGGGGACATCTTTGGAAAGTGCTTGAAAAACCATACTACGATTTAACCCAAGCCTTGTGAGGGAAATTGGGTAGACGGTACTTCTGTGGTCGTCGATAGCGGTGCTAGTACAAAGTCACAAGTCAACGTGAACGAGGATTTGAACGTGCTGACCTAGATAACATGATCTTCCCAGAAATTGTAACTACGGTCTGCTCAGCATAGTTGTTGTATAAAACATAGATAGGCTCTATGTGTGTTGAACTGACACAAATGTGTCTGAGCAAGCGTCTGCAATAGGATTAGCTAACCACGCTAGTTGACGGGTATCCTTGAATGCGAGTGTCTAGCTATACATATCTTCTTGCCGGTGAGCTTTTAAGTTTGTTTTTTTCCTTTTTAGCCACTGACTATAATGACTACTAAAACCTTCTTTTTTTTTTCTTTTTTTTTTTTTACCATAGTTGGTTCTGTTTATTCCCTTTACTTCTCTGTATCTTATTTCTTTTGTCACACACGTGACAATATCCCACTTCCGATCTACTTTGCTCACAGAATTCGCATTTATTTCTACTTGGACTGAAAGATGTTTGGGAGAGTATTTTCAACCGCCAACTGAAAACGACATTACTCAAACTACCAAATCGAATTGCGCAGCCAATTTGGCTCAAGTGTTACTTTCGAAAGACCGTGTAGAAAGATTAGGTTGGACAGCAGCCGAATTCGTTTTCGGAACCACCTTGACCCTACCTGGTGAATTCTTTAGCGGTAAGTCGCATCTCACTCCGAAGCTCATTTTCTCTTCAAGACCAAAAATTAGAATATCACTCTCGCATTTCAGTCTGACTCCCAACCCCAATACGTGATACTTCGAAACATTCATCTCAAAGAATCTCTTTAACTGCAAGAACGTCTTCGTACAAAAGAAACCTCTTATAAACCATTGTAGTAAAGAAACCTCTTATAAACCATATAATCTATCCTTAACGGAGCAGATAGGATTCTCATCATACAAAAGAGTAATAAAACTGACACGAGAGAAATCGACTGACTGAAGCTAAATTTCATATGTACTGGAATTCTTCTCATACACACACACACACACACACACACACACGCACGCACACGCACACGCACACTACCAGCTTTCCGGGTCATTAAACTATATCCAGATGAAAAGTAACCTTTTCTAAAAGACAAATTATATACTGCGCATGTATTGACTGGAATCTGTTTTGCATGAAAAGACATGTACTCAAGTGTCGACAATAATAAAACAATCTTTTCTTGCCCAAAAGAATGCAAAGTTTGCATCATCTCCAGGTAAGGTGATGGCCTCAGTTTTTTTTGTTTATTTTTTTTTGGGGGGGGGGGCGCAGAAAATGTGTTTATTGACTACCTTCGAAAGCAACCACAACATCAATGGAGAGGATGATGCCAACTTATGATGAAGTTACGAAAAGCTGTCAAGACCAATGGCTCAGAAAAATAAACGAAAAGGCTCTTGTTTCATCAGGGCAATGATAAAAATGGAGCACTAGTGATAAAAAAAAAAAACGAAATAAAAACGCAATGACGTAACAGAAAACACATCATGTGACTGAATACGAACGGATTTCAGAAACCATTACGCCTAATTTCAGCGCTCTTTCTAGGAGCCTCTTTTTCACTTAAAATACAATTTGGCATATCTCAACATATGCTTTTCAGCTTCTTGCGAGCTCACCAAACTCTCATGCGTCACACAAAGCAAAGAACGATAGACACTTTGATTGTGGTCAACATGGACTGCGAATTGCGGAAATATCGCTCTTAAAAAAAGAAATTTCTAAATATAATAGCCGATTTTTTGCAGAGAATTCATTAAATCTTTAATATTCAGATGAATAATAATAGCTAGCCACTCGAATTCGAGGATACCTGTCTACTAGCGTGACTAGCTATCCCTATAGCAGACGCTCGCTCAGGCACATTTAGGTTCTTTCAACACTCACAGAGCCAACTTGTGTTTTATTTGAGAAGACTTTAGAGAGAGAGATATCGTGTTATCTAACGTGATCATAATCTGAACAAGGCCAGCAGACTCAAAATTTCTGTCATAATCACTTGCGACTTCGTGCAAGTGTTCAATCTATTCAATTTCACTCACGTGCTATGGTTTTTTCCAAAGTTTTCGCACGCTTTTTTCGCCTCCAGACCGATAACATCAGGAAGTCGATTTCCTGACAAATCAACCGTGATGAGATTCGAACCCGGGTTTCATGGTCACAAAGCGAACGTTCTAACCACTCGGCCACGCGACCATATTTAACTGCTACCATATCTATTAAGTTGGTGCAAAAATAATGGCGTAATAATCTCGTTTTTGATGTTAAAAAATACGTCAAAAAACGACATTATTACGTCATTATTTTTGCACCAACCTAATACAAACTTTGCTCGTCGAGTGATTTGTTTAATCATATCAATGTTTCAGTAGGTAAATTCACTGCGTATCTACAATGACACCAAACATATGTCACGTCTTATTATGATACTTCGTTAATGTTAAAACTTTATTTCATTGAAGTTATATAACAATAAGGTTGATTCCTTGGATTTCCTCGTCTATTCTCACTTACTTGAAAGCAGAGTCAGTTTACAATCAAAAAACAGATGCAATAATAATCTGACTTCACCTAATCTATTTCGTATTAAAATGGCGGACAAAGACGGCAGCTGTGAGTAATATATCTTTAATTAACATCAATATTCCCCGTCTCCGTTTTTAAATACTTATTAATTCTTTTAGAAATTCTTCTTCGGTTTTTCATATCTTATCACGTTGGATAAATAGTAAGAAGAAAAATATAATGCAGACGGAAATATGAGCAAATTTATTGGCACAATCGCATACAGTTAAAGACAAAAATAGAGAGAAAGTGATTTTGGAAAAGAAAGATTGTATATCGCAAAATTTTAAGTATCATATCGCTACCTACCTTTTCAGCGTTCGAAAAAAACAGACATTTGAATTCGAACAATGACAACTAACTCAGGTGAAAAATACATCGCTAGCACATGCAGTTGTAAGGGTGTTCCAATAACTTGGACCGATTTTAAATGTGAATTAAGTTTAACCATTAAATGATTTTTTTTCTTTCAGATATAGAGGACATTTGGGCGATATTATTTTTCACAGATAACTGCCATGACTTAAATTACATGATCCAACAGAGAATACATTTTCCCCCATAACATTGATTTATTTACTGCTGACTTTGATCCGTCTTAAAGAAACACCCTTACATATACTCCGTCTTAATGAAACACCATTTATATATATATATATATATATATATATATATATATATATATATATATATAAGGTTTTGTCTGAAAAGTAACGGGACTGGTATCACAAACAATTTATTTCAATATCAAACAACAAACTACAGTATTTTCCCTTCAAGATACTCCCCCTCGAATCTAATGCGCTTTTCTATTCTTCTTTGTTACGCTTTTATGCGCTGCTGGAAGGATTTTTTATGGATGCCCCTCTTGATTGTCTCCACGCCCTTAAAACACGATGATCCCTTTTAGCTTTGATGATCCCTTTCAGGTTATCCCACTTTCGTCTATAGTTCACCCAGCACATTCATTCCCGTTACTTTTCAGAGACACTTCGTATATATATATATATATATATATATATATATATATATATATATATATATATAGTCATCCACAGACAGACTGTTTTGCTGTATCACAGCGGCTAGACATCCGATTGCCTCAAACCGGGATCGAAACCTGACGATCGGGTGTGACAGCGATTTGTCCAAATCGTGTAACATCATAATTATCTTTTCCCCAAAAATAGCTAAAAAAAACACTAGGACTGAGTTTCTTTTTTTAAGGTTTTCAGATAAGACGTTGAGGCATCTTGACGCAATTTGTCGTGAGAATCCCTTAAAAATTCTTTGAGCTATTCAACTTAAAAGAGAACAGGTTAAAATTGTGTTGTGTCAATTCCACCGTCTTCCCAATGGTGAGAGGAAAAAGATTATTCAAGCTTTCAGTAATAGTACCAACATTCACAATCTGGCTTCCATCTAAAAGTTCATTTATGAAGCATCAAAAGAACGGTGAATAAGTTTTAAAAAGAGGGAACAGTAGAGAGGAAAACAGGATCAAGAGGTTACAACAGAAAGAGGGATCATCATTTCAACTTAGAGCTAAAGAGGTCACTTAGAAAAGATCCAACTCAGTTAAGACGTTTGACACGTGAGAGATCAGTTTCAGCTATGACAGTCCAAAGAGCAGTGAAAAAAAGACTTAAAAATGAAATCGTACGTGGACAAAAAGTTAGAAGGTTAGAGAGGGCGAAGATCATCTTGAATTAGTTGAAAAATGATACTGGAATAATATATATATATATATATATATATATATATATATATATATATATATATATATATATATATTTGAACATTATTTCAATCCTTCATGAGCTTCTGATCCTTAGCTATGATTAATTAATGATGAACATGTCCTTTTCATTTATAACCGATTTCATCACAATACTTCTGTCAAGCTTAGAGAGTAATTATACAATCTTATTGCTAAATGTAGATTCCAGCAGTGTTACAAAAACCTCAGAAAATTCCAGTAAGATATATTTAATCATTTCTAAGGTACAGCGTTTTGGAGCTTAATCTAACAATAGGACTATTTTGCTGTTACATAATTTAGACAATTTTGCTGTTACACCCGGTATAAACAGTGACTATTATGGCTGATATAGCGAGACTCTTCGACAAAAGCGAATTGAGTCACTGTCGGTCACTCTGTGTGTTTATCTAAAAATAAATCCGCTAGAAATTCACCCTGCAGTGCGCTGACGGCTCAGTGGTAGAATCTCCGACTGACGCCAATTCAATCGGGTTTCGATCCTAGCTAGAATCAACCGGAAGTCTAGCCACACTGAAAATCCGCGAAACAGTCTGTCTGTGGATGACTTTATATATATATATATAATTTTACCCCAATTGCGATAATACTACTAACATGCGGTTAATGGGAGCGAGAAAATGAGATGATATCAATGAGGGAAAGGACAATGAAAGTTTTCGGGAAGACAGAAGATTACGATTGACCTTGCATCTAATTTTTTGAATAATGCAGGTGGCAAAGAATTCAGAAACTAGAGAGTACCACAAGCGAGAAGTGAGAGAAAAGAAACTATTGGAATAGGTCTTACGGTTACATCTAGCTATTTCAACAGTAAAATGATGATGCATAGTTGCCAATCTAGTAGTAGGCTTAAATTTATTCGGTCGAAGTAGCAATGAGGAGAGCTCATTAGAACAACTACTATGAAACTGTTCATAGAAAAGACAGTGGTGAAGCTACGTCGCGGCGACAGGACAGTTGTTGAAGTCGAGAGGTCAGGTCAGGATCGATAACTTCTTTGGATTTTGTGTAGTATATTGAGATATATGGCAGGAGCACTGGATATGATATGGCAGCAATATCCAATGCATGGACGAATGGTAGATTTATCAATGCAGAAGATCGATTTATGTCGAGATTAGTCTCTAGATGTGTTTTGAGAAGGCATTGCTGTTTTTAAAAAGGGAAATGAAAGTCTATTGGCGAACAGATAGAAAGTCATGCCAAACAAAAATCTGCTTCCCGACAGTAAACGAATCTATATACTCTGTCAATCTAGAAAAACGGTTTTTATATGACCTTCGATCTCTAGGCTGATAGACAATTTCGCTGTTTAAAAAACAGGGCTATCTACTTAAACACTTATAGCCATCAATTTAACATTTATATATTTAGTGTATTAGGCAGCAGATCATTATTTAAACATATATATATATATATATATATATATATATATATATATATATATATATATATAACGTTTAT
>OZ010593.1:31666395-31746395 GCA_963932145.1 Acanthosepion lycidas | reverse complement strand
AATTTGTTCAGAATCTAAAGATACGCAGCAAAAGCACCAGACTAGATGTGTCGTTAATATCCAAGGAACGGACAAATGTCAAATTTATAAATGTACATGACCAATTCTGGTGAAAAGAAATTGAACATTGAACCATGAGACATTGAACCAACTTTCTTAGGAGCAGGCTTTAACAATTGACTCGATACCGGAAGTAAGGTTAAAACCGACAAGATTTAAACCCCAATTTCACATCTATATGTCGAGATTTAATTTGCTGTCGATGCTTGTTCTACGTAACCAAAATAGTAAATGTGAGCAGGGCTCCAAATGATGCAGGATGCGAATTCCCATCTCGTCGGAAGCTGCTTAACTTCCGTCCATGCTCTTTATTTTAACCGTTGTAGATTGTCTAACGAGCTGATTGTTGCGATGAAATACAATTTTTTAATAATGAAAATGGTTTATTTATGGAATTCACTCCAGTTAAGAATACAAGTGCATGATTAACCCTTTTGAGCCCTGACCACCGATTTACCGGTGGTAGAGAAATATGACTTAATGCCCAGCCACCAGTCGGGCATTATTCGCAACACCAGTGAGTAAACACTTGTAACGATTATTATATCTACCATGAAGCGTTACATCACAATTATTTGAGAATTTTGAGTCAGGAGCTCAGACAGAAAGGTTAAAATTGTTCAGGAACGCAGTCCTCAATGGATTAAATCAAATGAAGAAAGAAATTTACTTTGACTAGACTGATGTATAGCGCCCAGCACTCATTGAAAATCTTAATCTTATCTTCTTAAATATATTAGGTTGGTGCAAAAATAATGACGTAATAATGTCGTTTTTTGACGTATTTTTTAACGTCAAAAAACGACATTATTACGTCATTATTTTTGCACCAACCTAATACAATTAATTCAGACGGGGAAGGTTTCACTTGCCATCATTCAATATGAGGTATGTCTAAATAAACATTTACTGAGTTTACAGATTGCGACATCTGTCAGAGAGATGAAATTCAAATTTTTATTATTGTATTATTCCAAAATTTTAACATATCAGCAGATAGCTATAAATGTCAATAAGTGAGCATAAATATTAGGTTGGTGCAAAAATAATGTCGTTTTCTCACATAGTAACATATGTAAGAAAACGACATTATTTTTGCACCAACCTAATAGTTATTAATTTAAAAAAAATGAGTAAGTAATGTATATTATCCATTACTACACATACAAGAGTTAAAAATGTAACCATAAATAGCTAAAAAATGCGTATATTGTCGAAAATTCCTTTTTCCACAATATAGCTATTTGTGATATGTTACAATGCTCATTACCTAAACAATAATAATATTGAATAATTTTTTTAACATTAACCTATCACATCTCCCTAATAGCTGTCGCGATCTGTTAGTTTGTTCATGATGGATTTTTAGCCATCTAAACCCTTTACACTATTTACATTGTTCAGAATGTTGTCCTCTTCTTTACTGTCACATTCCCAAAGTTTCTGCCGTTGTACGCTCAGGAATTTTTCGGGTGATATATGTTGGAATTTCAAACCGAACACTTTATTTCGTCTGCCAGAGTGGACACACGGATAAATGCGTTGATTGAAGTGATCCAGTGACTTGACCCAAAGAGTTGTGACTTCAGTAATTGGCCACAACAATAATCATGCAGATTTGAGTTACTGAATCTGAAATATACAGAAAAGGCATGACACGTGGAACTAGAACAAGCCACCCCAATGGATTAAATAAAGGGTTCGTTCGAAATTCCAACGTGTACCACCTGAGGAAGGCCGGAGCGTACAGCGGCCGAAACGTCATGATTATGGTAATAAAGATGAGGACATCAGTCCGAACAATGTAAATAGTCACAATACCACATCTCAGAAATATGGACAGATGTCAACCCTTGTTGAGATATTTAATGTCGAACGCAGTGAGTATAGATAGCATGTTATCAAGAAGCAAAAACATCGAACCGAGTTCAAATTCCGGCATCATCAGTTGCGTTCACTTTCGCACTTTCGCACTTGAGAAAACGACGAAAACATGACTTATCGCTCCAGCTATGGGTTAAATGCAAAGCTTAACACAATTTACGGAAAACTGAGACCAATCTGCCTTATACTCAAATGATTACAGTTTGCTTGCCACTGCCACCAAGTGGACAGGATAATTGTCTCATTCTTACTCCTATGGCATCCTTCTCGAAGTGTCTTCACACAAAAATTGACTTTCCCAGACCATAGGTCGGGACTCAGGGTTGGACATTGGGGATCTGGGGACAGCAATGCTGGACTGAACTGTATGGAAAGGGATTGTTAATGGAGAGTTCCGAACAACCATAGGGAGGTCGAAGGATGATGATGATTATGATGATGATGAATTAAAGTGATTGATTTCTGTTGTCTTTTACAGCTTATCAACCCATTGTGGGTTATTTAAAGAAGAAACATATTTTAGATCCTAAGAATAATTAATAAGTTAATATTACATTAACCATTTTTTAGAAACAAGTCACACTATTTAACTCATAGCTTAGGTGAAAGGAGATGAATGAATACTTTTCTCATGCGTATTTGCGCCTATCAATCTAACGAACCCGACTGGAATTAGAACTTGACCCTCCAATTTCTTATTCCGGGCTACTATTCATTACACCACCCGCATATCCAGTATCAAGATAAACTAGTCTCACTAGCCTTGGTTGGCAGCCAGTCAAAGTGAACACCTAAACTGAATCCCAAACCGTGTAGAAGGCAATGGGAAACAACTTTCACAAGAATTCATGGCAATTCACAGATGATAAAAGGTAGCTGTGGAGAGCTATAATCGCCTACGCTCTGAAGTCGAAATTAGTATTTATAATACTTGAGTCTATACATAAACATTAGTGTTCATACTTCAATCTGCTCCCTTTTGCGGGGGATCCTTACGCCTCTGCAGGAATTATAATTGGCGAAATTTAAGCCCCAGCGTCAGGTCATGATATGGTATAAATTTACAACAAAGAGATTCTTTCTAGAAAGAAGATCTAACTCGTAAACTTTTCTTCTTCTTTTATTATTATTATTATTATTATTATTATTATTATTATTATTATTATTATATGTGCCGTTTCCCTTAATGAAGAACTACAAAGAGTAGGAAACTGACCTGTTAGTATCAGATTTTCCAAACCCTCTTTCCTCATTATGTGTCCTAGAAAACCCAACTGTCTCTTCCTGGTGTTAAGTGTTGGAATTTTGGGGTACACTGATGTACTAGTGAGCCAGTCAAAATGAGTTGACTCATTTTATAGTTCACCAATAGAAGGGTCAACCAATCAGAAAGCTCAAAATATTCAATGCGACGTGTATAAAGGCAGCCATTTTGTTTTTTTCTCCCAAAATATCTTCACTGCCAACCTGATATCGAAGACTTAAAGCATTACTTAACAGCTGCTACTTTCTCCGAATCTTCACTGCCGACTTCTGATATTGAACACACTAAGGACTTCACTTGATTCTATATTCAGAGACTACGGCAAAAATAGTTAACAACATTAAGTATAAGTGTCTTTTGTGTTTCCATTTTCTCTAAAACTTCGCCCTTGCTCACATGATCGGTCCATGATATCGTCAGCATCCTTCTGTAGAATTCTATTCCTTCATCGGTGAACGAAAGTGCGATCCTGAAATACGCATTACGATAGCCAAAGATACGTTCCAAAAGATAAGCAAACGATTAAGAAATAGAAAAGTTTTGTTAGAATCAAAGAAAAGGGTATTGAACTGCTATGTAATATCGGACCTCATATATGCCATTGAATGCTGGGCAATTACCTCACAGATGAAGAAGAGACTACCGGATGTTAAAATTGCTGTACTTATTTGAGTTTGGTATCTCAGATTTGTAATTTGCATATTAGTTTGTTCTTTTTTGCCCTGCATTCGGTCCTCTTGCAAATAATGTTTAGTTCTTTCTTTTCGCTTTTCTTTTCTTCCTTCTATGAGAGTTCTTGGAGTTTCCTTTCCGTGTCTGTTATTTCCACATGTTATGTTCAAGTTGTGACCACCAATGATAAATCCTGGTAGGACTTCTAATTCTCCCAGAATTGTCTTACTGTATAGGTTAAAAAAAAATTTGGGGAAGAGCATGAAATATTACTTTACAAACTATGGCTCTGCGGCAGGCGCCTGAATGGATAGATAATGGTGCGTATGTTTGCGAGCTGCAATAAAAGTAATGCATCTTTGTACAAATACATACACCATACACACGTGCTTTTATATATATATATATATATATATATATATATATATATATATATATATATATATATATATATATATATATATAAGGTTTTTGTTTTTTGTATTTTTTTTCAGAAGATATGCCGTGTTTTTCTGCCCGTAAGATAACCAATTCCATATTCCGATTACCTTTATCTACGCACTTGAATCGAGTGCGTACATCAAGAAGAACAAAAATAAAAGTAAACAAGAACTATTTGTCATTAGATATTGATTGGCGGAATGTTCCCAACGAAATATACGTAAACTGTGAGTATAAACAAACCGAACCACGTATCCATCCGCCGTCTGTCGATAAAAAAAAAACTCTACTCACGAAGCAAACAGAACTATTTACGAACTGGTGATTATCTAAGATCTGTTGTTGCATAGATCGGAATGATCAAAAGACGCCTCAGGGTTCGGGTAGACTTTCTTTTCTCTTTAGATTAGTCGACTTGGTCTCGTGTAGACAAAAAAAGGCGGGAAAATCTCTGCGTGGCGCGTTTGTGTCCTTGTCCAGGTCAAATACTCCACTCTTTCTCTCTTTGTTTCTTTCTTTCATTCTTTACTCGCTGTGTTTTCGGAAGAAGAAAAATTCGTGGACATCATGTCTGTCGTAAAGGAATCTATCACATATTTATACGTTTTTGCATGTGTGTTTGCAAACATATAGGCTTCAAATGTTATTCTTGAACAATCACACACACACTCATGCCAGGTTCTTCATTCCCTCTAATGTTGCCTTTAGTTCTTCTACCCTTTGCCAGGTAGGCAAAAGGAACTTAAACGCTTTAACCCTTATCGGAATTCATTCAGAAAGTATCGAAATAATTTTGTTTTAAGAAAGCAGAACAAAAAAATCCTCTCCGGATCATATTTTACGATTTTATCATAAAATACGAAAGTGCTGAGACTCTCGGAATATTGTTGCCGTGTATATTTAAAGCCTTTATTTTTAATATAGCTATGTTAAAGCAATATTATCGGCCCTGATCTGGCAGCTCGGGTTCAGTCATTTTCCCCCTGCTGTACAATTCGCCCTTGCATGGAGTATTGCTGCCATATATGGTCTGGACCCCCTTCTGTTTGCCTTGGGGTTCTTGAAAGGCTCCAGAGGCGGATATGCAATATAATTGGCCCTGTTATGGCATCTCGTCTACAGTCGCTCTCTCACAGACGCGCCGTCGCCTCTCTCTGTATTTTTTACAAATATTTCATAGCAATTGCTCCGAGGAGCTGCATTCGCTGGTTCCCAGACTTCATGAGTTCAAGCGCCTTACGAGGCTGGCATCCCGCTCTCACCCTTTCACTGTCAAAACTCCTAAATGTAGCCGTCTCTTCTACTCGAATAGCCTCATGTCTCGCACCTCTCGCCTGTGGAACTCCCTTCCCTATTCCAGTTTCCCTGAGAGCTATAATCTCCAACTATTCAAATGTAATGTCAATCGACATCTCTAGTTGCCTTGATCTATCCACTATCCTTCTCCTCATCCTTTCCTCTGTCACTCCTATCTGATCTTGCTACAAATTTTCTGTAACCCCTTGCGTCCTAGTGGCTTATCGCCTTCCTTAAAAAAAAAAAAAAAAGTAGCTTCCCTGTGTCTTCTCTATAAATATCTTCATGGTAATTGTTCGGATGAGCTCTTCGCTATGGTTTTGTAAATACTCATTGGGGCTAGTTTTTAGAATTGTTGTTTTATTCCCCTCCCCCCACAGACAATGAATTGTAAATATGGGGACTAGTTAGTATTTTCATAGAGACAATGAGGTATTATGGTGGTTGTAGTAAGAAAGGTACATATGAATGGTTTGTTTTGGTGTAAGGAATATTGTTTTTTACGATTAGGTCAGTGTTTGCGGCTAGCTAAGTTATAGTTAAGACAGAAGAAGACCGTCCTTTCCCCAATCCCCTTTTCGGCCTTGTGCCACATTTCTGTATAAAACAGAATAAATAACGCTCTTTGCTATGGTAAGAGGTATTATGGTGGTTGTAGTAAGAAAGGTAGGTATGAATGTGTTGTTTTGGTGTAAGGAATATTGTTCGTACGATTGGGTCAGTGTTTGCGGCTAGCTAAGTTATAGTTAAGACAAAAGAAGACCGTCCTTTCCCCAATCCCCTTTTCGGCCTTGTGCCACATTTCTGTATAAAACAGAATAAATAACGCTCTTTGCTATGGTACCTAGACTTTTTAATATAAGAGCAGTACTAGACTGGCGTCGAGATCTTAATTTACAGTTTAGTTGACTAGATATAACTGTAAATTCTATGTTGACTCCAAATATTTAAATGCAATGTCGATCTCTTATAGTAATTTACCCACGTAGGCATGCACTCTCCCAGCTATAAATAGGAGCCTTTTGGCGAGAGAAGTTTCCAGCAGTCAGCTCTGACAGTCGGACCGAACATTCTTGCAGTAACACTCTCGTTTGTATATGTTTGTATTACTGTTTCTGTTAATATATTTGTTTAACTCAATTCCTCTCATTGTGTCTTTATTCTGACCCTAACAAGGACACAACATTTTGAATTCGCTGCATTTCTATGTCCCTCTTTCCTTTAATATGTCATGTGAGTGTCAAATTTTCTAAGTCCTCTTTCCTCATTTTGTGCCCTGGAAATGTCAACTGCCTTTTTTTTCTGATTCTGAGACAGTTGAAGTTTCTAAGACACAAGAAGACATAAAACTAATTTGGAAAATGGGTTGGCGGGAAAACGGAGAGAACGAGAAAGGGAAGATAAAGGTCGGGTCAGGGGAGATGTGGCAAATGTTTAAAGTGGTTGGGAAGGCAAGAATGAGATTAGAAGAAGTAGCGAAAAGACAAATATTGCTAAGAGCTAGTTATGGAGAACTATTATCGACAATATCCTGATGGAACACGGCCCATAAAAGATTAAAGAGGAACAAATAAGGCGTTTAATATCATCAAGTCAGAACGATTTTTAGCAACCAAAAAGTCCCCCCATCGCCAGGAGGGTTGATTTGCAGCAACGGGTTCCAAGCACTCAGAGTCGATATTGGCCTGAGTCAGGGATGTCTTCAACTGATCCTTGAAACGTCGTTTTGGTCCTCTTACTGCTAGTGTGTTCTCCAAACAGGATGATAAGTAGGAGTCTAGTGGGACGTATTCTGGACGTGACCTCCTTCCACGCCAAAAAAAAGGATATTGAGAATACCATGGACAGAGCATAGGTGCAACGAGAAAGTTTTAAGGAAAATTAGAACAACAAGGATACTTGTACTTATAATCAAAAGCAGACAAACAGAATTATTTGTCCACTAGAACACAGCGGAATAATAGAATAAGAATTAAAATTATTCAAAATTCCGTCTGAGTACTTGAAAAGAGTCTTCAGTTTCTTCCTGAAAATGCGCAGCGTTGGTGCGTTCGAAACATCACTAAGTAAAGAGTTCCATCTGTCTATCACCCTCAGGGCTAAGAAGTTCGATAATGTAACCGTTTTCGAGGACTTTTTGATTCATTTGTGCGAGTGATCACGCATTAACCTGTTTTAGAAGGTGAAGAAATTGTTCACTTCCGTTTTATACCATCCATTCACGATGGAATCGGCCCCAAGAAGCTTTACGCGTGTGCACAGGATCGAACAGCACGGCGTGCACGGACGAGCAAAGCAAGAGATACATTAGAAGATGGGACGTGCTAAAATGAAAGCGGTAGTAGAATCACCCTGTCTCGTTTTCCTGTCCACTGCTGCAAACAATCCTTGCCGTTCCTGTACGGTACTCTACAACCGCCTTCGAGTTCATCCCGACATATAGATGTCATTGTCGAACAGGACAGTCAACAACTATTTTGTATATCTCATACAGATCGGTGAACTAGCGTCTTGACCGAAGCGATGGTTGCTTGATTCCAACTCTAGGCTTCTTTATTTTTATTTTATTTTTTTTTTCTATTTTGGTCTCTAGATAATAGACCCATATTTGAGTACTGATTGGATAAATGCGGTATAACTGGTTTTTACCTTTCTTTGGAGTAAGATTCGTAAATCTCTATCTACAAAAGGCAGGATGTGTGTGCGTGTGTGTGTGTGTGTGTGTGTGTGTGTGTGTGTGTAACGAATGCACGGTCGCAATTTTCGACGGATTTGCGCCAAAATTTACATGCACATGCTCTAAGTTATCGCGAAGGCCAAGACCGATTTTGTATTTCCCAACTCCCATCGATAGTGGAAATAATCAATTTTCTCATCCTTCAACGGCAGTTTTCATGTAGTTTGCGGCCATTTTCTACTGGCCAGAGTGAGAGCCTATAGCTGGTTGCCACGAATAGGCAGGGAGATTTTATTGGCCAGTGTGAGAGCCAACAGCTGACTGACACGAATGTTAACTAGCATGCTAGCATGCAAAAAAAAATCGATAGCTGCATTCTTCACAAGTGGGAAAAATTAAATCTGCGTGGCACTTTACTCCAATTGGCTCATTCGCTTACTTAAACTCAATGTTGATTCTGATTCCGCAGAACTGGGTTGGGTGTGAAAAAGCGTTTGTTGTTAACATTCTTTTTTCATTCGGTATTTCCAGTTACAAGTCCTTTTTTAAAGCTGATCGTTTTGTGTTCATTTTGATTAGTTCTTCTTTCGTAACAGATCTAATTTTTAGTATAGAGCTTAGAAAAAATTCGCAATGTGAGATAGGCAAGAAGTAAGGCATGTAGCAACATCAGGACGGCAAAGGGCACTCCTTTAAAGGCAAGGAAGGGCAAAAATATTTTAAGTCAAGTGATAGCGATTGCTGTATGAGTCGTACGATTTTTGAATCAAGTACGGGCAACGCCGGGCCATGCTGCTAGTAACGAATAATTCGTAAATAACGACTAAAGTAAGAACGAATGATTCATAAATATCGAATAAAGAAAAATTATCAAATAATCGATATGATTAATCCTACCGATTATTTGATAATCTTTCTTTACGATTTCAGAATTATGTGATCTTGGAGATAAGGCACTCGTCCTGGGCATGACAATAAACAAAATGCGGTAGCAAGGCCTCTGATCTGGGGCGTGGTACCACCTCTTAATTGGTATTGTTACTAGGTCCACTCTGACTCGAGGTGGTCGTACCTGTTAGATTCCCAGCAAATACTTTAACCCCAAAACTAGGGCCAAAACACTATGAATATATATAAATACATTTTTATATTAAAAATACCAGCAATACATTTTATAGTAAAAAAAAATTACCAGCAATACACTTTTATAAAAAAACTAAATAAATAATATATATATATATATATATATATATATATATATATATATATATATATATGTATGTGTGTGTGTGTGCGTTACCAGCAATACATTTTTGTGAAAGAAATTACTTATGCTCCCAAGAAAATTAAAGTTCGACATTTAGTGACCCATAAGGAGTTGATATGCCGCCAAACAAACGAGAATATAAACCACGTGACAGTAGGATACACAAGTGTCCATGTGTTTTTATTCGATTAAGGCAAACTCTACTTTGAAGAAGAAATACTATCTTTAGTATTAGATTGGTGCAAAAATAATGACGTAATAATGTCGTTTTTTGACGTTAAAAAATACGTCACAAAACGACATTATTACGTCATTATTTTTGCACCAACCTAATATTATAATATTAGGTTGGTGCAAAAATAATGTCGTTTTCTCACATTATTTCTGCACCAACCTAATACTACCCGAGCCAGAGATACAAATTCAGCAGGACGTATCCTTGTGTTACTTAGACAACGAAAAGCATTGGATAAGGTACGATACGAAGATCTATTTGAACTGATATGGAAATTTCATTTATTTGGGAAAGTTATTAGAGATGACTGAGGAAAAAACGCCTTGAAATAAACAAAAATAGAAAGCTACATGAGAGATGAATACGTCTTATTACAAGATTTATTTGACTTACAAAAAGAGGAGAGAAAGCGAAGGAAACTAAAAGTCCAAACACGACTTATTATTGGCAGGCACAATCTTAACAACATGACACACAGATGTCTGTGTGTTGATAGCAAAGAACAACAACTGCAGGAACTATAAGATAGGGTAGCCTATCGCCCGGCTCGGACTTCTCTGTCTTTTGGGGGGGGGGGTTATAGCAATAGAGGTTTATGCATTGTTTCCTGTTTAGGATTGGGTTCCTGGTTCCTTCTAAAATCTACTCCAACTCTATATTTCAAACGACTTCGTCTTAACTCTGAAATTTTATTTACTAATTATTTATTACTTTTTCCTCTTCTTTTCCTCAATAGAAGTGGATTGTCGTCCGGTTCACACTCCTCTTCGGTCTTTTGAGCAGTAGAAGTTCATCCCATGTTTTCTGTTCAGGATTGTATTTCCGATTCCTTGTAATGTTTTTATTTATTTATTTATTTATTCTCTTTCACTTCTAGTAGTCCTCAGAGTCTTAGTGACATTTTCGCCTTGCTTGAGGTCAATTGATTAAAAAAAAACTCCAAGAGAAGCTAATAAAGGAAAGTTGGAAGAAAAGACTAACTATCAATTGGAGGAAGATAGAATGCTTTGTCGTTTGCAAGAGGGACAGTCTAAAATACGAATTACAAATTGGAAAATATCAAAATCAAACAAGTATAGAAATGTATCTGGGAAGACGTTGGAAAATGTGATCATTGGAAGGGAGAAAGATGCCTTTCAGATACTAAGCAAAGTATTAAGAAACATGAAAATCTCAGTAATAACAGATTAAAAGCATTATTTATTATCAAGCTTCATATATATATATCAGTGAATTTTGGACAATTTCCGCACAGATAACGAAAAGACTTGAGACAACAGAAAAGTAGGTTTACAAAAGGATATTGTAGTCGTAATAGTCACCACCCCCTCGCACCTAAGCATCGGGATAATCATCATCTCTTTGCTGGTGGCGGTGGCGAAAATGGCTGTGAAGGACCAGCCTACTCTTGAAGAGTCGTGAGCAGGAGTCAAAAATGAGTGTGGATGGTATACGGAGCTGGGCGAATCGGGGCCTCCTGACAGCACATCGCAGATCCTCTTCATGTTGACGCGAAAGTCTCGGTCCTCCCTCGCCAGGAAGGCCAATTTGCAGCAACTGTTTCCCAGGTCTCAGGGTCGACGTTGGCCTGTGTAAGGATAATTGAAGCGTCGTTTGCAGCCTCTTACTGCTTGGAATCGTGTGGGATGTATTCTGGACACGTGATCGCCTCCCTTACCAAAAAAAAAAAAAAGGATATTGAGAATACCATGGACGGAACATACGCGCAACGAGGAAGTTTTATGGGAAATTAGAACAACAAGGATACTTGTGCTTATAATCAGAAAAAGGCAGGTGAAATTTCCTGGTAACATAATAAAGAAAGAGGGCTTGGAGAATTTAATACTCAATACTTACTGGGGGTAAGAGGAAAAATGGGAAATAGACGGTAACAATTTTGTGTAAAAGCGTTGCAGGATATGGACTGAGAGAAATAGTAAAGAGAAAAACATTGCTTAGTGCTACGAATGCAAGGAAGTTGGGGACTGGCTACGATTACCCATCTTCTGAAGTGACATAGGTAAAGAAATTTTAGCTTCATAATCAATTTTGACCAGAAATCACCTGACTTTTAAATAACTGGAATTTCTCTAAAGGTACTGACTATTTTGTGTTATTATATCACTTCGATTAACACTCGTTTAATCGATAGCAATTCTGATCAGTTCGATAACGTCAAACTGACAGCTCATCTCAAAAATAATCTGCTGTTAACTTCGGCAAGAAATTGTTTGTTAATTTTAACACCTCCAAAACGAAACTTCTCTCTATTAATCAGCTGAGAGGCCCACGTGCAACATGGCTGAGAGAGCGATTCGTTACTGACATGAAGTGGAAATACATATACACTAGCAGCATGGCCCGGCGTTGCCCGTGCTTGATTTAAAAATCGCACGACTCATACAGCAATCGCTATTACTTGACTTAAAATATTTTTGCCCTTCGTTGCCTTTAAAGGAGTGCCCTTTGCCGTGCTGATGTTGCTACATGCCTTACTTCTTGCCTATCTCACACTGAGATTTTTTTCTAAACTCTATACTAAACATTAAATCTGTTACGAAAAAAGAACTAAACAAAATGAACACAAAACGATCAACTTTAAAAAAGGACTCGTAACTGGAAAAACCGATTGAAAAAAGAATGTTAACAGCAAATACTTTTCACACCCAACCCAATTCTGCGGAATCAGAATCAACGTTGAGTTTAAGCAAGCGAATGAGCCAATTGGAGTAAAGTGCCATACAGATTTAAATTTTTCCCACTTGTGGCGAATGCAGCTATGCATGCTAGTTAACATTCGCGTCAGTCAGCTGTTGGCTCTCACGCTGGCCAATAGAATCTTCCTGCCTATTCGTGGCAGCCAGCTATAGGCTCTCACTCTAGCCAGTAGAAAATGTTCGCAAACTACATGAAAACTGCCGTAGACGAATGAAAAAATTGATTATTTCTACTATCGATGGGAGTTGGGAAATGCAAAGTCGGTCTTGGCCTTCGCAATAACTTGGAGCATGTGCATGTAAATTTTGGTGCAAATCCGTCGAAAATTGCGACCGTGCATTCGTTACACACACACACACATCCTGCCTTTTATAGATAGAGATTATTAAATCCATTACTAGGTCTGCAGCTAAGAAAGTTGTTTTACTGTGTTGTGCTAAACAATTTTTCTCTCCAGAATCTCTTTGACGGATTTATAAGTCGTTCATGCTTTGAATATTGCTGCCATATATGGTCATGTGCTCCTCGTATATAGTTAGAGATTCTTCGAAGGAGAATTCGTAATATTATTGGTCGTGATCTGGCGTCTCGGCTTCAGTCACTTTCACACCGCCATTTTTTTATAAATAATTTTATGGCAATTGTTCGGTTGAACTCTTCATTATGGTACCCCGATTTTATGAATTTAAATGCAGTACTAGAGTGGCGGCAAGGTCTCATCAATTTACAGTCTATTTGGCCAGAAACTACTCATGTTTTAGGCTAATAATTTTGTTTTCTCGCACTTCTCTCTTGTGGATCTCTCTTACGGTTCCATGTTTTCCAGCCAACGTGGATGTCAATCGTTATCTACTGTCTTCTTTATTGCTCTTCTATAGTTCTTGTTCCTTAATAATCCTTCTTTTTTTTCTTATTCTTTCACACGCAGTAACTTCTTTGCGTCTTAGTGGCTTTACTGCCTTGCATAGGGTGAAATGATTAAATAAAAATCCTTAATGTTTTATTGCTCTCACCACACGCTTTCTTTAATTTTTTTGTCTCTTAGTCGCCATCTCTTCTTTCCCTAAACTCTTTGCTCTCTTTAAAGATATTTTTTCTCTTTTCCCTCTTATCAAATTCCTCTAGATGTCCTTTGAACAAAAACAAAAACAAAAACATTCTTTAAGGAGACAATGCTATTTTATTTACATAGCAAATTCATTGCAGAAATGTGCCAGAAAATATTAAAATTTGATCACGTTATACATCCAGTCACATATTTTTCCATTAATTAAAGAAGTTGGCAAATGTATCCACACACCCGCATTTCTTACAATTTTTTTTAATTAAGTAAAAGCTTAAGAAATCCGAGATAATTTTGTTTTGTCATTTATTTTACGATAAACTGCATTTTTAAAATCTCTTTTTGCTTCAAGGTCTGTTTTATTAACTTAGGGTTTGTAATTCATTTTAAAAAGTCGAAAAATTAAAACATATTTCAGATAAATTAAATCAATAACTAAAAAAATCTAATATTTGTATTTTGCTTACATATATATTGCTTTAATTTATTTAGAAATCGAAAAAATGGTTTTAACAATAAGCGGGAAAAACATTCTTTAAATAATTGTAAAATCTGTGGTTACTGATAAAATGTTGGGTTTCTTTATTTAAAACAAACTCAATAAATATAGATAAAAAGATAGTTAGTAAATAAAAGAAGTCCAGTAAATTAGAATATTATTTTATTGAAAATATTTTTTAAAAATAACCATTTCAGAAATTAAATTTTAGGTTAAAAAAATCTCTGAACAGTTTTAAGCGTTCTTAACTTTCAAGCAGTGGTTAAAATTCAGAAGTCACTAGTTTCATGGTGGCAAATGTCTTTCTTTGAATATCCAAGCAATTTAATTATGGGAAGGTATCAACAAAACTATTAATTATAAAAGCTTATGTATAAAGATCATAAAAGATTAGAGCGGGAATTAATAACGTGAAATTACAATTTGATTTTTAATTAGCTGTGGGAAGTTAGCATTTTAATTTTGTCATTATTTACTCCTTCTAGTTACACGTGCTATCCATTTTAGTTGTTGTTACCGTTGGAAGTCTCCAAGTCATTTTTTTTTTATTTGGTAACGTTCTTTGTGATTCTGTAGCTCCAGTACTGATGAAGGATTTTCTTCTTTAAGAATTCATGATCTGGAGTTTGCATCCAATCGTGAAACATCCCGTCGTCTGAAGCCTGAAACAGGTCATGATCTGCAGGTCTCATTCAAGCATTAAACAGACTATTGTCACTCGGTATTGTCCTCATTGTCCCCTCTCTTATATTTAACATTCGCTCAATCTTGAGTGAACATTTGGTAAGCAATGGCACAAGCTGAGCAGCATCAAAGATTTAACACCGTCCTCTAAGAGTGCAGCCCAGCGTAACAATCACCTAAGCTTTATCACTCTACCGATGTTGTTTGCTCCAGTATTTCGTACGAGGCTTTTTCGAATTGAATTTGACTTTCTCACTTCTTCATAAACACCTTATCGCAAAGTCATTTCCTCATGCAAAATGTCAGAGATATGATAAGCTCGGTTTACCAAAAATGATGATTCGTCCGGAGGAGTAAAGTTTCTTTGAGCTTTTAGTCATAAAAATGTCCGGTCACGAGTGCATTACAATCGTAGGGGTAGCATATATACTACAGCCATAACAGTAGTTGTATTTATAGGCTAAGGAGCTCATCTCTCTTCAGGCTGATTTTCAGAGTTTTCCTTCTAAACTGGTTATCACCTCAAGGCAAAAGAGCACAGTTCGTTCTGATTTTTAACTCCTAGTTTAAGACAAGTTTTTTTTTGTTTTTTTTTGTAGCTTTTACCCAAAGTTTATAACTGCCATGTCACTCTTAGGAGGTTTTATTCCAGCTCTTGAAGTGGCAGCTGTATTTTTTCAATTAGCGAATATTTTGTATTCCTTTTTTGTACAATCTTAAAGTAAATTTACGTCCAAAACATTTTTAAACACCATTAAATAAAATGATTCAAAAATGGCCGGAATACATGAGATCCTCTTTTTTTTTTCTTTTTTTTTTTTTGTAATTAAAAATTTTCTATTCTTTAATAATCATTTCATTTTGAACTTGGCGTTGACAGTTTTTATTAATGATTTATTTCGGGTTACGTTTTAAATTAATACTAATTTTAAATTAATACTAATTTTAAATTAATACTAATTTTAAATTAATACTAACTTTGAATTAATACTAATTTTAAATTAATACTAATTTTATACAATTTACATTTTGCCTTTATCTCACATTTGCTGATGAATCTAAAATAGTTATGTTCGCTGGAATTGCTAGGGAATTAATTCTCTTGTCTTTGTTGCCTCTCTGTCTAATATAATTTGTTTCTTTTCATTAACTACCCTACATCTTAGTCATCATTTTTTTTTTATGTCTTCTTGATCTAATACTAGTGGGAGTGCTGGAAAATTACCCATTTCCCAAACTCTGATCAAATATCAAAATTTTTAAGGACTATTTCATCGGGTCTCCACATATACAAATAGATAGATAGTAATTTTTGAATGGAATTTTTATCCGTTTTTTTCTTATTTCAATCAACGTTATTTTAGTGTGTATACATAGTTGAGTTACTATAGATGAGGGTTTTTTTTAACTTTGAAAATAATAACAACAGACCTTTATTGAGAAGTCATACTTAAGAAAATCAGATGCCATATGTTCGACTCCTGTCTAAGGCACAATCATTCTTTAGTAAGACTTCTCAATCTAGGCTGATTGTTACTAATTTCACTGTTTAAGAAAAGAAAGAAAATACAGAAATAGCAAATCAAATTCTTGTACCTACTGAAAAAATAGCGTTCATAGATATTTCTTCTTAATTTTACTGTTTTCGGAGTAGTGGAACTTTTTTTTGCAATTGAATGTTATCTTTTTCGTCCTCATCGCTATACCTTACTTCTTACCCAGAAGAATTTTTGTCTCATTTTTTCCACTTATTCCTTCTTTTTTCTTTTCACTATTTCTTTTTCTTTCTTTTTCTTTCTTTCTTTCTTTCTTTCTTTCTTTCTTTCTTTCTTTATCCACTTTTAATGTATTTTCCTGCTTCCAAACAAGGTCAAAAGAAGGCACAAACCGACTTGCTAAACTCATTTTACCAAATTGGAAAATCGGTTAAAAGCTACGCCCAGCCTAAAATGGCGGTGTTTCGAAATAAACGAACCATAAAACACAATAATTAGCAATTTCGAAAATGGCCGCCTGCGGCCTCGAAAAGATTCAAAATGATAGAAGACGAGGAAGTAGAAGAACTAAAAAACAAAAACCAAAGGATATTTTTGATTAAATTAATGGTCCATTTCGCTCAAATATTTTTCAATGGCTTTTCTTTGTCTTTAATAGTGTATTCATTTTCATTGATTTTTTTTTCTCTTTTGGAATATCTCCAAAACAGAAAAAAGATTCACACACACACACACACACACATATATATATATATATATATATATATATATATATATATATATATATATATATTAAGTCTTTAGTTTCTTTTGTTAGTTTCCTTTCGATATTTTTCGCCGGATGGAGGAGGAATATTTTCATAATCCTTTCTGGGTTTTTTTTTCTCTTGTCATCTTCCTCTGTCTTTAACTAACGGACTAAATTGTTTAAACAATAAGAATTTCATTCTGCTGACCAATGGTATAAACAAAACCAGAACTTGTTCCAACGACAAAAACAAACTTAGATTATATAGGACATTGAAATGAAACGGTCAAACAGCCCAAGCTCGGTGACTAGAGTTAAACAAAGAAAGGAAAACCTATCCGTGAATGTTCCAGCAGACAACAAAAGCAAAAAGAAAGAGAAATTTAGAATTAAATGTTGGGAAATATTAGAAAAAAAGTGTTAACCAAACCGAAATAATTTACATGATTATAATTATAAAATGAAATTTGGCGATGTCCTGCAAAAGTCAAGTTTAGCACAATAACTGGATATGTTTCGACGATTATTTCAATCAATCACAATCTACAGCTTCTGTTTGGATCAAAGACTTACCGGTGACCACTGCCTCGCACGATCTCATTCCTAACAAAAATAATATGGCGGAATTCGTTCTGATGCAGCTTCAGTTAATAGCTATTTAGAAGAGGCACGACACGTGGAATTGGAACTATTTACTCCGGTGGACGAAATAACACGTTCGGTTAGAAATTTCAATCACCTGAAGAAAACCGGGTCTTACAATGGCCGAGACGCCGTCAATATAACAATAAAGATGAGGAGAACAGAATGTAAAAGGTGTAAATATCTTTTTAGAGGATTACCCATTTTCTCAAATTCGTCACACAGAATTAACACACCGAATATGTCCGTTTTTTTTTTATTGCCTACTTTTTTTAAAATTCAGATTTATTTAAAATAAAAAATCATATACAAGATATTTTACGAGAATTTAGCTATTGTGGGGAGATTCTTAAATTAATCTTGATATTCTGGAATGCTTTAGATTATAAATTATAATTATTATACATGTTGCTATTCGGAATATCCTGCTCATCTTGGTTGTCATATTCCCAAAGTTTCGGTTGTTATGCCCTCCAGCCTTCTTTGGCTTTCTGTCATGGTACTCGATAATTCTTGGAATTTCCACACAAAACCTGTATTGAGACCACACAGTATTTCTGCCAATAACCTCTAGCCATCTTCAGATGTCTATTGTAAGGCTGATATAGGATATCTCTTGATTATTGCATTATTTTGTCCCTGTGACGTTAGTTATTGTTCGTTCCTGCTATTCATTCTCTGGATCTGCCTGTAAAATACTGATTCATCTAAACAATGGACACCTGATGATCACCAGAGGGTACTTGGCCGAAACGTTGTGTCTATAATAACATATATGATAATCAATATACGAACAACAATTTGCAATGCGTAAATTCTATTGATAACTGCTCATCCAAAAAAAATACAAAATTATCAAAAAAGAATAATATAATATTAAAAAGGATAGAATAATGCAAACATTATATTCTAGAACATCAGATAACATAAGAAAAAAAAGGAATTTATCAACTAAAATAGTGTGCAGTAAAAAAACAAAGATGAGGATAATCGTCCCAAAAATAGAGTTAATGATGCAAGCCTTTCATCTTAGAACATGACACAACACGAGGAAGGTGGAATATGTCGCCGAAAACATTATCCCAGAATCACCAAAAAACAATAAGACAGAAGACTAAAACTATCTATAATAATAAAACCCGATCAGTTCAAAAAATAAATATCTCCTAACAAACGCTAATGTTTCTTTGTTTTTTTTTTGGGGGGGGGGTTCTATTGTTTTAGAAGAAATAACGAAAACAAAGAAAAAAAAAGACACAGGATATCAAAAATGTTAGGGAAAAAAATTGTATGCTCTGATCAATTTTTTACGCGCGGTTCGTAACCATTAGTTATCTACCCTTGCGCATTTGTAAGGTCGGGTGAGGTCGCTGCTGGGAAACGACAATAGACATTTTTGTATGAAGGACTAATGTAATGACGTCAGAGGAAATAGAAAGGGGAGGCAATTCGGGTTTTCGGATTCCATTTCATTTTCTTTATACTTTGTTTTGGAAAAAGACAGATGTTATCTGACAGTCGAGCAGAATGAAAAAGGATTTAGATTTGAGGAAAAAAATATTTGCATGTATCTATGTAAATGTATATATATGTAGTTGTGTGTACATGTATGAATATGTATGTATATGGATGCGTAGTTTGTGTGAAAGTATGTGCGTGTACATCTTTATACATATATGTATAATATATGTATATCTTTATGTGGATGACTATATAAGTACGTTTATCGAGATGTTTGAAAATGTATATGATGTTATCATTCATCTCAACATGAATAAAACATGATGCGAAATATCGCACTTGTGTGTGTGTGTGTGTGTGTGTGTGTGTGTGTGTGTGTGTGTGTGTGTGTGTGTGTGTGTGTTCACGTAAATACTTTTCTCTACAAAAACTAGAATCGTTCGCAAATAAGCTTGTTTTCGGGTTCCGGGCATTCTGACTCTAGGCTTTTACCACCCTATTGTGAAAACAGAACGGTCGGGGTATTCTTGTCGCTTTGGACGTGTGGGTCCCAAAAACGATGTATCACATTCTACTCCCGAGCGCGGTGTGTAGCTAGATATTGATTAGGCATTTAAGTAAACCACTCTCCCATAACTACCTAACTATCCAGGTAATTGTAACAGTAAAATATTCAGCAAATATTGACCTTCGCGCCTGCCAACAAACGCCATGTCAAAAGGACGGTTTTTCCCTTGACACATATATTTATATTTATTTTAACCCTTACGCAATATTTATTGTTTGAAAAAGCGATCATTAGAATTGTAATAAATCTTAATTTATTAGGAATGTGAATTTACACATTTTTTACATTTTTTCTTTTTTTATTTGAGAAAATGGATAATCCTCTAAATAGATATTTACGCCTTTTGCATTCTGTTCTCATCTTTATTGACATATTGACGACGTCTCGGCCACTGTAACACCCGGCTGTCTTCAGGTGATTGAAATTTTGAACCGAACGCGTTATTTCGTCCACCGGAGTAAATAGTTCTAATTATACGTGTCGTGCCTCTTCTAAATAGCTATTAACTGAAGCTGCATCAGAACGAATCCCGCCATTTTTTTTTTTTTTTACAATAAAAATATTAAACATTAAATATTAATGGTAGCTGAAGTAAAAAAAAATAATAGTTCAGGGAAGTCAAAAGGATCCATATATAATTGATCAGACGATACGTCTACATTGTTTTCCTGTCTACAATTTTTGATATCATATCTGTATATGTGTGTGTGTGTGTTTTCCTGTTTTCTTTATTTCTTCTAAAACAATGAAAAAACGTTAGTGTATGTTAGGAGACATTTATTTTTTGAACTGATCGAGTTTTACTATTATAGATAATTTTGGTCTTCTGTCTTCGTCTTTGTGAATTCTGGGATAATATATTGGGCGACATATTTCATTTTCCGCGTGTTGTGCCATATTCTAAGCTGAAATGCTTGCATCATTAACTCTGTTTTGCGGATGATTATCTTCATCTTTGTTTTGTTTTTGTTGTTTTGTTTTTGTTTTTTTGTTGTTTTGTTTTGTTTTTTTTTTCTTTTTTTACACAAATAGATGTTTTGTCATATTTTCTATCCTTGCTTCTGCAAAATCAATATTGTGAAATGCACTAAAAGATTATTGTTTTATATTTTTAACGCGTTAAAAAACAGTTTTCACTACAGGTAACTGCATACAATTGTAATTTATTTTTTAGATACATGCCTCTCCGAAAGTCTAAGATATGACAGTTAATTTCCATGGGGTAGTTATGTCTTTCTAAGTGACGAAAGTTTTGGCATCGGAGTCCTGAAATAAAAACGTGAATCTCGAATGTTTTTCAGTGACAATATATCCACCCCAGGTGGAAGATTAGTGCTACGCCATGGAGTAATGGATAGTGGTTCAAAATGAAGAATCGAAGAGCCAATTTCGAAGTCGAGTTCATTACATTGACTTACGCGAAAACTTGGGAAAGGCATGAATCCATCTCTTTCTCACTAGCTGTGGGCAAATAGTAGGACAGACTGGCTCCTATAGCATTGGTTGACGACTCGTCTAGAAGTAAAACCTCTAAATTCAGACCAGTCTGGAAAGGGTTGGGTTCCGTCAGACCATTTTGCCCAGGAAACACTCCTGGTACCCCTACGACTGTAATGGGTTACGACACTTATTACTGTGTTTTCCTCTACGACTTGAGACTTACAGCAATAACCCGTTGAAACAATAGCTTTAGGACGATGACCGAAGTTAAGCAACGTCGAACCTGGTCTGTACCTAAATGAGTAACCTTCTTGGGAATATCAGGTGATGTAATTTTGGACGTGTGGGTGGTAAAATATATAAACGGCCGAATTTTGAAAACAGAGAGCCGAGTTCGAATTTCAGTTGATATCGATGCATTCACTTATGCGCAAATAATTTTGGGAAAGGTATCAATCCACCTCTTCTCCCCCAGCTATGGGTTAATTGCTAAGTTTTGCATCAGTAAATCATTTTTACTCCCAAAATTCTTAAAATCTAAAAATATTTTCTGGTTTAAATAATCTACAAAAGGGTGATAAGCCGTAAAAAAGAAATCGACCATTCTACGGAGTAAACATCTATTCATCAGTGGGTGTAAGATTACCGCTGCTTCTTCTTTGAAATTTCCGTGTAATGGATAAATTTATCTTTCTGTGTCTCTTGATACACACACACACATAATATATATATATATATATATATATATATATATATATATATATATATATATATATATATATGCAGGCCTGACGATTGCATCTAGCATGAAACAAACTGTCGCCTCTAAGTTTTGAATTCAATGTTCACTTTTATATTTACATACGCTCTATCTCTGATATTGAGCACTTTATCCCATAAATATAGCACATGTCAAGACTATATTTCTTCATATATATATATATATATATATATATAAATTCACTTGAATGAGCATAGTTCAATCTCAGAACATTCAAAGGAACACTCATGTCCACATTCACAGATATTAGTCGAAAATACCATATAATAAAAAGCAAAAACTTAAATTTCTGGAAGCCCTTTTATATAAAAGAATTGCCACCCAAAATTTAAAAAGGACAGACTATGGGTCAAAAAAGTTTTTCAATGTTTGTAGCGGTAAAGTTTTATATGAAAATACTGAATTAAAATATTATAATTAAAAAATATTTTTCTTTATTTTAAAATTACGAAAGTTACCTCTCTTGCATTACTGGAAAAAAATTTCGAATTTGAAACGCTGTAAACAAACGAATTTATGGAGCAACTGTATACATATCAGCAGATATTTTAAACTCCTGATGATGATCTCAGATGAGATTGAAACTACTTGGGAAAATAAACATTATTTGAAAGACATTTTTTTAATCATTTTTTTTACAGCCATCAAGAAATTAATTCGTGGACTTGAAAGGATTAAAACTAAATTTGACATAGTATGTCTAAATTATTTAAACCTGCTATATATATATATATATATATATATATATATATATATATATATATATACCAGGCCACTGACTTATTCCGCATAGAAACGTTAAAATTTCCCTCCCTGTGCCGGGCGACGATAGCCTCGGGGTAGAATCTCTCATGTCTAGCCACACTGAAGAGCAACGATACAGCGAAACAGACTGTCTGTGGATTACAACATATATACGCTCCCGGAAAATCTGGTTGAGCTCTCTTGAGAAAAAGGGCAATTTTAAAAATAGTTGCTCATACCGACATCATACCGCTATTAACAGTTTGCTCTTCAACCGAATTGAATTGCGCTCTCTGGGCCACTGATGTATTTCGCACAGAAAACACAATTTCCCTTCCTCTCTGACGTGCGAGGGGTTTCGATCCCGGTTTGAAGCAATCGGACGTTTAGCCAGACTGAAGAGCTGTGATAAAACAATACAGTCTGTTCATGACTATATATATATATATATATATATATATATATATATATATATATATATACATAGACACATAAACATAATTTTAATCTCTCGTCGACAACCCCATTCAGTTTTTATGTTTGTGTCTTATGTAACACTTCAGACCCGCTAGTGATAAATCTGCATATTGTGCAACAGCCGAGATCTCAGGAAAGACGAACAGGAATATTTGCTGACGCTTTTCACCGTTGTCTTTCGTCTCTTAGCCGATCAATACGACTGATTTCAAAATTTCTGATGCCACTCTGGCACAAATATCTCCAATTATTTCTATCCGGGACAATTAGCTCGAAGTTAGTATGAGGCACATTGACAGCTGACAGGTTACTCTTTAGCTTGGCACGGCCATCCAAAAGCCATATATATATATATATATATATATATATATATATATATATATATATATATATATATATATATAGTTCCCGAGTGAGAACGAGTTTCCATTCCGACCACCTCGCCTGAAGTTGACTCTGAGGTAAGATAAAACCCTGCTGTTATAACGACCTCATGCATCATTTAACATCATTGTCTTCAAAAATCTGTTTTTTTTTTTTTTTCTCCTTTTTGGTTGGCGGAGTCGGTAAATATAAACTGCAACAAAAGAAAAAAAATTATTGATTCAATGTAATTTTGTGATCAAAGGTTCGCGAAGGTGCCAAACGTACAAATATACAAGCCAGCTACAGCTACAGGCTTATTTCCTTGATATCGCTATTAAGCAACTGTTACACAAAAGCAACTGAAATAAAGCCAGATATTCCCTGCATGAATGCGTGCGTGCGTGCGAAACAAACGCGCCTTCATTATTGTACAAACACCCCGTCAATATTACATCATTGAGACATATACATAGTTATCACAAAATAAATGTCAACGCGAGTCGTCAAAAGACACAAGAGTAACTACCGTCTCTCTCTCTCTATCTATCTATCTATCTATCTATCTATCTATCTATCTATCTCTGTCTCTTTCTCTGTCTCTGTCTCTATCTCTCTTTCTCTCTCTCTCTAATATATATATATATATTAATAAATTTACATATATTTACATTTGGAGTGCGATATATATATATATATATATATATATATATATATATATATATATATATATATATATATATATATATTGAAATTGTCACTTCAATTACTAATTGATATTATTTTCATATATATATATATATATATATATATATGTTTATACGTTCTTTTTATACATACAAATATTTAAGTAATATAATAAACAGTATTAACACCATTTACTGTTTATAATAAGCAGTATTAACAACATTTACCGGACGGTAAATGTTGTTAATACTATTTATTATAAACAGCGCATTTACTTAAATATTTGTATCTATAAAAAGAACGTAAGAACATAGAAAAATGTCTTAAATAATTGTCGGACTTTGTCCATTTCATATATATATATATATATATATATATATATATATATATATATATATATGCAATTACAATTTATAAATTCATGAATCATTCATACAAATAACAAATATAGAAGTTAAACCTCTATATTTGTTTTTTGTATGTATGATTTATGAATTTATATATATATATATATATATATATATATATATATATATATGAAAATTTTTATTGGTGGTACAAAACTTAATAACCACCATAAACAGACAGAATTTATTTTTAATATTACCACACATGATAACAATTAAAAGAAGAAAATAAAGAACGAACTACCTAACCGGTTTCGAACCTCGATCAACAGATCTAAATCGAGGTAAATAAATAGGTATACATTATCAATAAATGGAATGGAGAGTATGGGAAAAATATTTATTTAAATAGAAATCAATTGGAGGCCAAGGACAAAATCCTCCTGCTTGCAAAGAGAAGGTTTCAGAGATAAAATATATATGGCCTCCAATATTTTTAGGCGGTAATTTGAGTGGGACCTACTCAAGAAGCAAAACGAGTCCACACTGAAATTAGCAGCACAATTGCGGTGATTTATAAGGTGCTCCGCGATAAAAGACCCGGATGTATTGGCCAGAACATGTGATATATGTGTAATTAAAACGAAAGTCCACTGGTGCTTCTTATAATATGAAGATTTAATCAGCTTATTAATAAAATCTGAGGAATAAAAAGTAAACAAAATTTTATCAATAACAGCAAAAATATTGATGTTATTTATTCTGTGTCCGAAAATTCCGACATTAAAATATTTCTCTTTGTACTTCATTTTAGTCTAAAGGCAAATATATAAATATCATCAATCTTATTATTATCTTGTTATCATTTTGTTGGCTTTTTATTCCACAAATTTCATAAACCGCATTATTAAATCTGCATATATATATATATATATATATATATATATATATATATATATATATATATATATATATATATGTGTATGTATATATATATATATATATATATATAAAGAAAGAAAGAAAGAACAGTAAGATATATAATCCGGTGTTCTTATAGATATTTTTATTTTTACAAAATAGTGCTCAATGCAAATTTACAGAGCATTAATATTATATAAATACGTTTTATTTAACTACAATTTGAAAAATATTCTAACCTGAACACACCCACCCCAAAAATCTTTAAATATACAAATGTAAGCCACTGAATGACCGATGTCCTTTGTACTTACATGAGAAACAAGATATTACTAAGTTTATATAAAAATGAAAGTTTACTAAACCAGTGAAATCAATTAGTTATTTTGTCGTCATTGTCATAAAGTTTACTTAAATAAAAAAAAAAGAAATTGTTACCTAATAATATACATACTTATAGTTGATGAGAAAATAACTACATACTGTAAGGGATTCTAATACATTTACTTGTTCTTAAAAGAAATATTGTATATTAAAAAATAATAGTGAAAATATTTTTCAAATTGTAGTTAAATAAAACGTATTCTAACCTGTACAAACCCCCACCCAAAAAAAAAAAATCTTTAAATATACAAATAGAAAAAATGCCGTAAGAATTTTTGCCGTTAACAATATTTTTTTTTTTAAATCCAGACGACATGCATTTAACGGATGTCTGATTTCACTGAAGAATACATCCCTACCCACTAACAAAACGTAGCTAATAACGGATACATCAAAATACAGACATAAAGAACATGCAAACACCCCTGTCTAGTAGAAGTGAATTTATCTATAACATTAGAAACGTGAATTATGATTTTAGTTGTGTCTTTAAAACCCAGTAATTTTAAAAGTTACTCCAAAATTCGCTTGAGGATGAAATGGAACTAATGTCTTTAATTTAATTACAAAATTAAATTCGGAGCTTCCATTTTTGAAACATGGTTAGAACTGTTTAGCAGAAAAACCATATTTTAAATCAATTAATTTATAACGTATATATATATATATATATATATATATATATATGTCCGTAATATTAATTATTAGCTTAATATAAAGATAACGAAAATTATAAAATCCACAGTCAATTGACGGATCCTCCTGACGAGTGGACTGAATGATTAAAAATGTACGTCTACGAACCTCTGTAGTCGAGGTGACGTGCTGCGTATAATATGAATTAGATATTGAAATGACAATTTAAAATGACAATGTCTTAATCCGATCTCTCTCTCTCTCTCTCTCTCTCTCTCTCTCTCTCTCTCTCTCTCTCTCTCTCTCTTTATACATATATATATATATATATATATATATATATATATGAGAGATCATAAATAATGATATGATACATACACACTAAAAAGTTCCGTTTGAGTTCGTAAGAACCAGGATGTACATTTCATATAACCCCCTCCGTTACAGTTTCAGTACCTATGCTTTTCTCCTCCCCTTCTATTATACTTCACGTTGTGTGTTTATTCATTTTTAAATAAGGAAGCGTTAGGAGGTTATATATCCCAATCGCCTGAAGATACCGAAAGAAACCAAGGTAGCGTAATCGGCTGATGTGATCAGATATTTCATACATACATACGTATATATATATATATATATATATATATATATATATATTATAAATATAAATGTGTGTGCGTGTAACGTGGCTAAATTTTTTCTTTTTATTGTGTGTCATGTCCATTCTGGGCTTTCCACATTTCCCTGTTTTTTGTCGCACTTAGCAACGGTTGTCTTTTTAATATCTCTCCTACTAACAAGCTCGTTAAATTATTTCCTGTTTTCTTTTACTCGTTCTTCCCCTTGCTTCGACATCTTCAAATAATTTAATTCCAATCGTTTATTAAATTATTCACGTTCTTAAATTTTATAATTTGCAGTTTCACTTCTACGCACAGATTGCAATTTCTGTGTTTCTCATCTTAACATATATATATATATATATATATATATATATATATATATAGCAACAAATATGGAAAATAAAGTGTAATATATATTTTTAAAAAATTAAATAAATACATAATCCACATTATAACCAAAAACCATTTGCGGCTTCTCTTTTCTCTCTCTCTATCACTATATATATATATATATATATATATATATATATATATATATATATATATATATCATAATTAACTCTCAGAAAAAGACAATATGTATAAAGGAAAATTGTAGTTTTACGCGTTTTGTTCAATGTCAACTTTTCCAAAGCAATAAACGAAATGAATTTATTCAAACAAAGTATTTATGGCCAACAAACAAAATGTCGTTAGCAACTAACAGAATTTAGAAACGTCATTGCATATTTCTATGGTCAACTGAAAAATTACCTCAATTTATGTTTGAAAAGAATATTTTCACATGTGGTAATATTGTTTGTATTGTTGTGTTAACGGATTCAACTGTTTTCTTTCGATTTCTTGATATATTTTCTTTTCTAATACTAGTGGGGATGCTGGAAAATTTCCCATTTCCCAAACTCTAATCAAATATCAAAATTTTTAATGACTATTTCATCGGGCCTCCACAGATACAAATAGATAGATAGCAATTTTTGAATGGAATTTTTATCCGTTTTTTCTTATTTCAATCAACGTTGTTTTAGTGTGTATACATAGTTGAGTTACTATAGATGAGGGTTTTTTTTAACTTTGAAAATAATAACAACAGACCTTTATTGAGAAGTCATACTTAAGAAAATCAGGTGCCATAGGTTCAACTCCTGTCTAAGGCACAATCATTCTTTAGTAAGACTTCTCAATCTAGGCTGATTGTTACTAATTTCACTGTTTAAGAAAAGAAAGAAAATACAGAAATAGCAAATCAAATTCTTGTACCTACTAAAAAAATGGCGTTCATAGATATTTCTTCTTAATTTTACTGTTTTCGGAGTAGTGGAACTTTTTTTTTGCAATTGAATGTTATCTTTTTCGTCCTCATCGCTATACCTTACTTCTTACCCAGAAGAATTTTTGTCTTATTTTTTCCACTTATTCCTTCTTTTTTCTTTTCACTTTTTCTTTTTCTTGCTTTCTTTCTTTCTTTCTTTTCTTTCTTTCTTTCTTTCTTTCTTTATCCACTTTTAATGTATTTTCCTGCTTCCAAACAAGGTCAAAAGAAGGCACAAACCGACTTGCTAAACTCATTTTACCGGAGTTATTTTTCGGAGTAGTGGAACTTTTTTTTTGCAATTAAACGTTATCTTTTTCGTCCTCATCGCTATACCTTACTTCTTTTTTTGCCTTATTTTTTCCACTTATTCCTTCCTTTTTCTTTTCAATTTTTTCTTTTTCTTTCTTTTTTTCTTTCTTTCTTTTTTTCTTTCTTTCTTTCTTTATCCACTTTTAATGTATTTTCCTGCTTCCAGGAAACGTTGGCTTGGGAGAGTCGTGATTCCGTTGATATTGAGAAAAAATCTGGGCACAGATTAATATTTGGATATTATTCAATGGCGACACTCTCGAGGATTTTCCTTCTGAGTGAATTTTCTTCTTTTTTTTTATGAGTGTGGCATTTACAAAATCAAAATTGTGGTTCAATTTATTTCTATGCATTTTGACCGGTGCATTTGTCAAATTATTATTTATGAGGTCTCTTTTATGCTCATAGACGTGTTTTTTTTTTTTTTAATTTCTGCATGTTTCTCCAATGTATTGTGAAGAAGAGCTTCAGAAATATTATCGCTATGGGTGTTTGAAGATTTGATTACATCTATAATGGTTTGGGAAGTGTTTGTGATTATTTTGATATTATTTAGATTGACAGCTTGTTCTGGATAATGGACGTGACAGAGTTGGTCGGTAGCATTGTGTATCTGTTCTCGTATGATTTATTATTATGGATGATGTCGTTAGTTTTGTTGCGGTTGTATATTCTTTTATGCTTTTCTTCATTTTTAGGTTTTTGAATGTCATTTCTATATATGTTTCTTTTTTAGGTAAATATCGGAGGGCTGTAAATTTGAGAACATTAAGAATTTGCAGCCCCTAATATTTACCAAGTAAAATTATTTCACCTCAAGTAAGGTGATAAAGCCACTAAAGGGTTCGTGAACGTGAAAGAAAATCAGTTTACAGTTTTCAGAAAGATAAAATAGGGCCACTGATGTTGCATTTCAGATCGTAGTTGAATGTCATTTCTAATGTTTCTGATGTTGCATTTAAGATCGTAGTTGACAGGAACGCAAGAGACTGGAAGAGAATTCTAAAAACGAGAAGTGCGTAGGAAGAAACTGTTAGAATAGAACAGTTACATCTAACAATTTCAACAGTAAAATGAGGTTCGCATTGTATTTCAATAGTCCTACCGCTAAGCACATGATCACCTGACTGGGACCATCAATTACTGATAATATATTAAATAATATCTAGTCTAAGATAAGGTTATAACTATAGTTAAAATGGAAAAACTGGTTGCTTCCTTTAAATGTTCGCGTTTTATCATTTATGAGCTGTATACATTCGTTTTTTTTTAATTTATGCACACAAATGGTCGCGCATTCACATACACAACATATATGAATGTGTGTGTACGCATGTGTGTACGCGTATGCATGCATATCTACTGGTTGCGTGTTGCATATAGAAGAATCCAAACCAAGATGGGGACTAGTTATTGATTTTTCGGTTCCTAAAAGTATCCGCCGCTTACCACATTCTAACCACACTTCGTTTGCGATACCTTATTCCCTGTTTGCTCAAAGTACCCACTTTGCTTATCCCTTTAGCTTCTTCTTCTTCTTTTCGCACGTGTTTTTCTTTTTTCTTTTTTTTTTTTCTTCTTCGAGTTGGTGCTTTTTATTTGCCACCGTTTTGTCTTCCGCTGAGTAAGTTCTCCATTCCGAAAAAAATTGCCCTTAGACATTCGATTCACACGTTTGCACCGTTCACACCTGTCACCCTCTAACAGAGGAACTTTAGCCAAAGTTTGTAAAGCATTACTGGCATTTCAAGACCCCCAACTCTCCGTCTCTCTCTCTCTCTCTCTCTCTCTCTCTCTCTCGCTATATATATATATATATATATATATATATATATATATATATATATATATTATAAATTAATTGATTTAAAATATGGTTTTTTAAGCGAATTCGCTTGGGGATGAAATGGAACTAATGTCTTTAATTTAATTACAGAATTAAATTCGGAGCTTTTAGCTTCCATTTTTGAAACATGGTTAGAACTGTGTAGCGTAAAAACCATATTTTAAATCAATTAATTTATAATATTAATTGTCTTTAAATTTACATTGAGCACTATTTTGTAAAAATAAAAATATCTATAAGAACACCGGATTATATATCTTACTGTTCTTTCTTTTATATATATATATATATATATATATATATATATATATATATATATATATATATATATATATATATATATGTATGTATGTATGTATATTAATAAATAAATAAATAATAATTTCAAATCGTAGTTAAAAAAATATTTCAAATCGTAGTTAAAAAAAAAAATATTTCAAATCGTAGTTAAAAAAAAAAAAAAAAAAAAAGTATTCTGACGTAGACACCTCCCAAAAATCTTTAAATATACGAAGGAAAAAAATGCCGTAAGAATTTTAGCCGTTAACAATAAAATTTATAAAAAAAAAATCCAGACGACACGCTTTTAAAGGATGTGAGATTTCATTGACAAATACATCCCTACCCACTACCAAAACGTAACAATAACTGATACATTAAAATATAAACATATTGAACACCCAGACACCCCTAGTCTAGCAAAATAGATTTATCTGTAACCTTGGAAACGTTAATTTTATTTTAGCTGTGTATTTAAAACCCAGTAATTTTTAAAGTTACTCCAAAATTCCGCTTGAGGATGAAATGGAACTAATGTCTTTAATTTAATTACAAAATTAAATTCGGGGCTTTTAGCTTCCATTTTTGAAACATGGTTAGAACTGTGTAGCGAAAAAAACATATTTTAAATCAATTAATTTATAATATATATATATGTATATATAATCATTCAATATGGAGTAAAATTGGAATGATAAGCAGAGATAGATAGATAGATAGATAGATAGATAGATAGATAGATAGATAGATTCACACTCCTTTCCCTAAAAAGGAGTAGAGGTTTATCCTTTTTTTACTGTTTAGGATTGGATTTCCGGTTCAAACAGACTGAAATAGATAGACAGATCTTATACAGGATATCTACCAACCGCCCCACACGGTCAGATGTGGCACAACGCCGAATTTAATGCGGGGTATCCGAGCCCGTAGGCTCGGCCAAAAAATCCCCGTAGACCCCCGTATAAAACGGGGTCGGGTAGCAGATTTCGGAGACAAAACTCTGCCCTTCGACATAGTCTCCTCTGGGGATCCTCTCTGCCCTGAGGCAGAGAGTTACACCAGCACAGCTGGAGATGAATCCCCAACTGCAAACCAGTATACAGTATTTACTGTTATATTTATCTAAATGGGGACATACCTATATCGTCCGTAGGAATACTACAACAGATAGATAGATAGATAGATAGATAGATAGATAGATAGATAGATAGATAGATAGATAGATAGATAGATTCACACTCCTTTCCCTCTATTGAAAAGGAGTAGAGGTTTATCCTTTGTTTACTGTTTAGGATTGGATTTCCGGTCCCTTCTAAAGTCTTACCATTCTCTTTCACTCCCAGTAATCTCTTGCGTCTTAGTATCATTTTCGCCTTATTTGGGGTAAATGAAAAAAAAAAGATAGATACAAACAGGCTGAAAATAGACAGATCTTATACAGTGTAAGGTTTTTTCTTAGATAAAATACAATAACAGAAAAATCAAAGTGGAAACAAACACAATCTATTTAGTTATAGAAAATACTAACTTGCAAACGTATACATTTTTTAGGTTTTAAAATACCTTAGTTTATGCGAGGGTCATTCAATAAATAAGGTGAATTTTTCGGTATAAGGCATATTCTACAGTTATAATGAGCTGTTTTACTCTCAGATAGAAGCTTACTTTTTTTTTCTTTTTTTGTTTTACTTCTTTTTCACGTGGATTTAATTTCTTTTGCAGATTAAAAAAAAACTTTGAGAGTTTTAGCGATTAACAAAGATGGCACCAAGAAGCATGCTCCAGGATTAAACAGCGGTCAGTTATCAAGTTTTTGGTTGCTGAAAGGTGCAAACCAGTTGAAATTCATAGGAGAATGTCAACTGTGTATGGTGCCACATGTTTCAGCCAAAAAATTTTTCTACAGGTGGGCTGAATTGTTTAAAGAAGGACGGAGCAGTGTTGAGGATGAAGACAGGCCTGGGAGGCCTACAGAAGTGAGGTCTCCTGAGGTGATCGAATCAGTCAATGACCTCATTCAGTCTGACAGAAGAACTACTGTGAACTTCTGAGGCAGGTCAAGAAAGACATAAAGAACAAACGCAGGGGTCATCAGTCAGAAGGAGTCATCTTGCATCATGACAACGCAAGGCCTCACACAGCAGCCCAAACGGTGCAGACCATCAACGATTTGGGCTGGGAACTGCTCCCTCATCCCCCTTACAGCCCAGACCTTGCCCCTTCAGACTTTCACCTGTTTGGTCCCTTGAAAGCGTTCGCGAGAGGCACGAAGTTTAAAAGTGACGATGAAGTCAAAAGTGTTGTGAGAGACTGGCTGAGACATCAGTCCAAAGATTTTTTACGCTGGGAGACTACGTTGAAAAATTTAAAAAAAAGTAAGCTTCTATCTGTATTAGAAGTCCTTATACCGAAAAATTCACCTTATTTATTGAATAACCCTCGTACGACAAAAGTTAAATTAGAAAAGTAGATAAAAAAAAAAAATTCTTTGTCTTACCAATGTGGCTTCACCTGATTCATTCTACAGCTTTCTTCAGCTGGACATAGCGTCCGCTTCAAATTACTTCCAGCAAACTCTGAATTTTCTACAGTTATAATGAGCTGTTTTGCTCTCAATGATACTCCTCATCTTGAATGTCTATTAGGCTCAGATTTACGCCAGATTTCGAGTGGAATTCCTGCGACCCATCGCTAAAGAAGCTGGGAAAATGGCCGGTTCCTTGTACCGCTCCAGTAAGTACATGATTCCTCCTGTCAAACCCTATTTCTACAAAAGTCAAATCAGACCAAAAAGGAAGTATTGCTGCCATATATGGGCTGGTATTTCCAATCCTCACTGTCCAGCCTCGACAGAGCTCAAAAGCGTTTACACGGCCTTGTAGACGATGAATTATTTTCCACCTTACAACTCTTTTCCGATAGACAAAACATGGCAAGCCTATCGCTACTCTAACGCTATATCCATGGACAATATTCTGACGAGATAAATTCTCTAGTTCCACCATTTCAGACCATTACAGCTAAGACACTGCATACCATGTACACAATAGCGAAACCTCCAATTACATTTCGGATTCCATCGATAAGAATGAAGTTCCAATCATACAGCTTTCCGGGCTCCGCTACTTTATGAAAGAAACGCTAAAAAGGAAATTTTCCTCTTCCTTATAATGTTAACCTCTTCAAATTTAGAGTAAACCGATATCTATTCTACATACCTTCATTATATGCATTTACTTCTTCCTCTAACGTCTATACAACAAAAAGTAGCACTCTACCTTGAGTGGTTCTTGTATCTTTTATTGGGTGAATATTTAGTATAATAATAATAATAATGAGCAATGCGAGACATACTGGTTGTAGAATTGATCGGTTTAAACGTTGTAATATCAACAAAGGCAACGCGGCGGATCCATTTGGTAAAATAGTTCCTGGACTTATAACGCTATTCTGATTGAGGCAAGAGCACATAAAATGAATTTCGATCATTTAACAGCGTAATGTCATCTGCAACAATTTGAAAAGGAGCCTTCACTTGAAATATAGATTCCCCAGGATTTGGCAGTAGTCAGCCTAAAGGATGGTGACCGTAGATATAACAAGTCGATTCTTCAGAATGTCTACTACGTAAATTCGTGCAGTTAAAAGACCTCCTGTTGACATCATGACACTAGATCCCAAAAGAAATCGTTGGAGAATATGTAGAATTCTTCATCTTCCAGGTAAGATCTACATGGCAAGCACATGTAGAACGAACAGCTTAATAGACCGGAACTCAGACATTTTTTTATGTGTAGGGGGAACAACTCGCGCGTATGTAGTGCGTATGTTCTTTATTGGCTAATCCAAAATTATTAGCCTTTGTTCAGACTAATTTTATTAAATGGTTGTCCATATATGCATCTGAGTTGGTTTAATTAATGCCCCCAAATCAATTATCATTACCTCCCCACCTCTCTCTCTCTCTTTCTATATATATATATATATATATATATATATATATATATATATATATATATATATATGTATATGTATATATATATATGTATATATACATACATACATATATATATATATATATATATATATATATATATATATATATATATATACACACACACACACATATATATATATATATATATATATATATATATATATATATACTCCAGGTTGAGCTCTCTTGAGAAAAGGGTAATTTTAAAAACAGTGGCTCATACAGATATTTACGCATAGCTTTTCAAACGAATTAAATTGAGCTCTCCGGGTCACTGATATTAAAACGTTAAAATTTCCCTGCCTCTCTGCCGTGCTAGAGGTAGAATCTCTGACTGATACCCAATCGGTCGGGTTTCGATCCCGGCTTGAAGCAGTCGGACGTCCAGTCACACTGAAGAGCTGTGATACAGCGAAACTGGATGACTATATATATATATATAGGGTGTTCCACTAACTTGGACCGATTTTAATGTGGATCAAGTTTAAGCGTTCAATGACTTATTTCTTTCTCTTTCAGATTTGGCGGGCATATAGAGAAATAAATAAATTTTCACCAATAACAATGATTTATTTATTGCTGACTTTCATCCGTTGTAATAAAACAACAATTTGAAAAGATGCCTAAACTTCAAATATAGATTCCCCATGATCTCTCTTAATGAAACATCTTTTTTATTTTTATATATATATATATATATATATATATATATATATATATATATATATATATATATATATATATATATATAATTCCAACGTTCTTTTTATTGGATACCTGTGTTTGAAATAGACACCCTGTTTTATTTTAAACAATGTGCATTGCGTTTATCTGCACGCTAGATAAAATTTATAAAAGTGAATATGCTTTCCGACAGGGTTCGAAACTGTATGCCCAAATCGCAAATATAACTTGAACCTGGACGAGCGGTGTAAAGCACATCGGGTATAAACGGTGGTTTGTCCTAACAAGGAGGGCACAGGTCCAATCATTGTTGTCGAGAACATAATTTTTTTATTCGGTTATCTCGAGGGCTTAGGCCGATGGGCGTAATATACACTGAAATAAATTTAAAAATAAAAAACAAGGTGTTTATTTCAAACAAGGATGTCAACTAAAAATAACGTTTCAATTAATAACAATTTCTGATTAAAAAATAAATCTATAAATTCTTCATTTTATATATATATATATATATATGTGTGTGTGTGTGTGTGTGTGAACGCGTGCATGTGTGTATGTCTTAATATATGTGTATTTAATAGGCTGGTTGATAAAATTCGTTGAATAAAGAGAACAAAATGCTCAAAATATTGTCAATAAGACAAATATTTCATTAACCGGCCTACTAAAGTCACATATTTTAGCAGCAGACGTTGACCATATTTCGTTTTAATCACTCACACACTCACACACGCACACGCACACAAACAATATATATATATACATAGTGTTAAAAGTTTTCGGGTGAAGCGTTTCATACTTTATAAAAAAAATATTTTTAAATTTAAAATTCCCAGCGTTCCTCGTTCCTCGTTCGTGCGCATGTGTAGTCGCGTCAACGTAAAAAAAAAAAAAAAACTAATCCTGACGAAGTTCTAAATGACGTTTGAAACGCATCAAACGAAACTTTTTAAATTTTCCCCAGAATTGTTCTTGATATATAAAAACATTTTTATAATTTTTTTAAATTTAAAAAAAAATAAAAATAAAAAACAATACAAAAATATTTAAAAATCGTTAACCCATATATATATATCTGTATGTGTGTGTGTGTGTGTGTGCATTGTTGAATGAATGAAAAAAAAGAAAAAAGGAAATTATAAAAAAAAAAACGGTAAAAGATATAAAGAAAAAAGCGCGAGAAAGAAGCAAAAAAGTAAATAAAAAATGAAGTACATTATAAAATGAAATAAAAAAGTAAAGAGAAATATTAAACAGAACATGGAAAAAGTACAATTGAAAGATATTGCTGAAAAAGAAGGAATGTTCTAAAGAAAGAAAGAAAGAAAGAAAGAAAGAAAGAAAGAAAGAAAGAAAGAAGAGTATAAGATAAAGATGGAAGAATGAAGTAGGTAAAAAGTATTGATGGAAAAAAGTGCCAAAAATAAAGAAAGTAAAAAAGCTTTAAAAAAAAAAAAAGAAATCACAATATGGAACGAAATAAAAACCGGTAAAATAGAATGATAAAAAAAAAAAAAATTTGCGAAAAAGATAAAGTGTAAAAGAATAAAAAAAAAAAGAAATGCCAAGAAAGAGAAAGAAGCAAGAAAAGGAGAAAAAAAAAATTAAAAGAAATTGAATAGAATGAAAAAAAAAAAAAAAAAAAAAAAGATGAAACTAATTACCTCTGACGCCATTGCCGTTTTGCTTGTCAATCCTGTCTTTTGAACTCCCATGATGCTCAGCGAAGCATTGACAGACGCGAGTTCCAGAGACAAAGAGCAAAGGACACCGCTGTCGGGAGGGCAGGCAGGTCAATGAATGTCCCAGGCAGCGGTTGATGGCGTGTCGCATAGAGAATGGCACGAGTCGTCTTTCTCTCCCGAGAAACAGCGACTTTTTGTCTGGCTCTGAAGAGGTGTGCGTAATATTTACTTCGTCCTCCACCATTCCAGCAACCAGATCGTCCACGAGATGCTGTTGCGGTTCGTGCATTTTGTTCGGGAATACAAACGATGACTCTGGACGCCTGCTGGGCGTGGCGGTAATGGATAAAATTGGGTGGGGTGGGGGACGCGAAATCAACGAAGCGCTGATATCGAATCGAAGAAATTTGTCAATACTGCCAATGTCAGATTCTTTTGTGTTTGGCAATCTCTTTCGGTTTACTCTTTTAAGCGCTTCTACCGTTCTTCCAGAAACATGTTTTTTTTTTTGTTTTTTGGGGGTTTTTTTTATTCAGCGTATGTATCGTTCTTTCTCAGACACCGCATCTATTTTTTCTATCTCATATGTTTGTCTCTAAATTCCTTGAATTACAAATCTTAATCGACCCAAAACTACCTGTCTGTATATAGGGAGTCCCGTAATGATGGGACCGATTTTAAATGCAAGTATTTTGGATTATAAAAATGACATATTTTATGTCCTGTGTCCATTAAAGACGTAGGCGATCATGGTCCTCCATATCTTCCATCTCTTTTTGTTATTTCTCCCAAACCTCGTTCTACCATCTACTTACTCAAGCCCAGCAAGTATTTCACACTTGACACTCATCTGTTCCTCTTTCCCGCTGTCTTGTGAGTATCAGATTTTCCATACCTTCTTTCATCATTACGTGCCCCAGAAATTTCAACTGTCTCTTCCTGATGTTAAGTATAAGCTTCCTTTTTGTTTCCATTCGCTCCAACACCTCGTCGTTGCTCAGGTGTTCTGTTCATGGTATCCTCAGTATCCTTCTGTAGAACCACATTTCTGTTGCTTCGGGTCTCTTCTTCATCTTTGAGGAGATTGTCCACCATTTGCCATCATACAGGACGACAGATATCACATAACAGTTTAGTACGCTTTTCTTTGTTTCCAACGAAATTTTTCTATCTCTTAATACTCTGCTTAGCTTTTGCAAGACATCTTTGGCCATCTCAAAACGTCTTCGGGTCTAAGTTTCGAACTTTCTGTCCTCTGTTAGAATGCTTCCCAGATATTTAAATTTACCTGTATCTGTTTGATTTTAGTATCGTCGACCTGTAATTTACATTTTGGTTCTTCTGTCTTCTGGTAGTTTATGTTTTTGTCCTTTCTTCTCGCTCTACTTAGCTACCTTTTGTAGCTTCCTTTCCGTGTCTGCTGTCAGCACTGTGCATATTGTATATCGTTACGATTGCGACCGCCAATAATGAATCCTGATAGGATTTCTAATTCTCTCAGAAGTGTCTCGCTGTATAGGGTGAATAAATTCGGTGAGAAGAAAAATAATATACTGTACCAAATACGAGTTCAACATATTATGTAAGATTTGAATATTACATCCCTGAGGTGGTCACCATCACGAAGAGAACATACTTACTCTCTAATTTCAAACACGGTGTTGATTAGCATATCAACTGGAATGGTTGCAGTCCATCTACGGATGTTTTGTTAAAACAAAGTATCCGTAGAGGGATTTCAATACAGCTGTAGAACTAAAACAAATTGTTTTGCTCGCCAGCTATGTCCTTCAAAGAGCATTCGCTTAAGAGTGTGGAGATATCACGGATGGGTCCATAGAGCTATGATTTAATTGGATGTTGTCTCCAGGTGATGTCAAGTATAGCTTCGAGTGTAGGTTTCATCAAATTCAGACTCTAGGGTTTTTGCTAATGTCCAGGCAGTGGAAGCATACATTAACAACGCCTCGACAGTGGCTCGAAAAAATCTTCGCTTGAGATTTTCTGGTCGACCATATTTCTAGATTACATCGATTTTATTCAAGGCGGCCTAGGCTTTAGCTATGCGAATTTTCACATCCTTTTCAGTAGAATTTATATCGCTTCCTAAAAGATTCGAGAGATTTTATTAATTCCCCTAAGATAGTTTGAATTGAGCCTTGCTGGTTGAAGCCTATAAATTCAATTTTAGCGGCGTTGACATAGAGTCTAACATCATTGACAGTATCTTCTAGATGATGTAGGAGAACTGTGACATTGTTAATGGTGTCTGCAGTGGCAGGTCATCTGTAGATTCAATATCTGTCAACTTTTTGCAGGATGTACTTTATTGTCATACCAAAGACGAGGCATTCTGTGACCCATCATATTTGCTCCGTATAGGTGGTTGCTGAACGAGCATTGGCATAGAGTTTAACATCGTTAGCAGCAGCTTCTAGGTGAAGTCGGAGTGAAACAAAGCAACTGTAGAGCGATTTCAAACACTGCTGTGGAACTAAAAGAAAACATGTTCTCTTCGTGGTTGTGACCATCTCAGTAATGTAATGTTCAAATTTTTGATAATATATTGAACTTTTGTATGTTAGTTATGTAGTAAATATATTTGGTAGGATCCAAGATATTGCACATTTAAAATGCGTAATACATATATATATATATATATATATATATATATATATATATATATATATATATATATATATATATATATATATATATATTCTGTGTATTTAAGCAGCAAATATCCTTTAGAGTAAATATTATTAAAGACAATATATATTTTGTGTCAGTTAATTGGGGATGATGCCTGTCGCTTTCCAAAATGCTGTTAGAATTTCCTTTGTGCTACAACGATGGATCTTTGCCTGGGGAAGTATGATGCCAGTAAAAAATTTATTTATTTTATATTTGATTAATTTATTTTATATTTTATTTATTTATTTTATATTTTATTTTTTATTATTTTTTTTATTATTTTTATTCCCGGAGTTGTTTTTTTCTTTTTTCTTTTTGAATTTGTCGGTCTGAGGAATTGGATCGTATTTACGATTCCAATGGAATAAATTAAGACCATGGAATATTAGTGTTTAAGCCTTTTTATTATATCCTTCCTCTGTCCTGGACATTGAGTTCTACCTGGATTTTATCCTCTTGGAATTATTTTTTATACAAATATATATGTATGTGTATGCATATATATATATATATTTATATATTTTAGATATATGATTGCATATGTATGTGTATATTTACCACTAATATATATATATATATATATATATATATATATATATATATATATATATATATATATATATATATATATATATATACATATATAAGGTTGGTGCAAAAATAATGACGTAATAATGTCGTTTTTTGACGTTAAAAAATACGTCAAAACAGACATAGTGACGGGGCACATTTTAGATACAAGTATCTTGCATTTTCAAAATGACAGAGTATGAAATATATTTATTGCATAAATGATATACAAAATTTCAACATATTATTTAAAATTTGCTGTCGGAATTTTCTTTGGGCTGCAACGATGGATCTGTGCTGCCTCTATGTATTCCATTTCTTTTAGAGAACATGACATTTTGAGTCTTCACCGTCTGATAGCTGTAGGAAATAGAAAAATCATAGATAATATGTTGAACTCTTGTATATCAGTTATGAAATAAATATATTTGATATTCAATGTCATTTTTAGAATCCAAGATATTTGCATTTAAAATGTATCACATCATTATGGGACAACCTATATATATATAGACAGGTAGCTATCTATTTTATTTTGGGATTTCTGTCTCACTACATAATATATATATATATATATATATATATATATATATATATATATATATGTGTGTGTGTGTGTGTGTGTGTGTGTGTGTGTGTGAATAATAATAATAATAATAATAATAATGGATTCTCCCCTCGGCTTCGACGTATGAGGATCTGAGAGCTTAATTGATTCAGTTATGAAATTTTTCTGCGATAATCTTAAATGGCACTTAAGACCCGCTAGTGATTTACAAAGAAGGCCACATATGGAGAAAGAGTGAAGATTGTGGGATGAGATCACTGTTTGATTGGCTGACCTTTTAGATCTTGCTCTCGCTTGTTGAAGACGATTCAGACAAGCTGACTGAAAACTTCTGAGTTGACTAAAGGATGTTGATCTCCATTCTACCCGCTCCAAGGCGAAGCGTTCAAGGGTGTTATATTGACAGCTGAAAAGTTTCTCTTCACCTTGTCTTTGTATCTTAGCCATGGGTGTTCTACATTCCTATAGCCCTGATCTAACTGGTTCGACATTAGGATCTTCAGTATCCTGTCATCAGACATTCTCAAGACATAACCAGTCCATCGTAACTGAGACTGTATGAGAAAAGTCTCGATTCCTCCAATATTACACCTGTTAAACAGGTCTACGTTAGATGTCCTATCTATCTATCTATCTATCTATCTATCTATCTATCTATATATATATATATATATATATATATATATATATATATATATATATAGAGAGAGAGAGAGAGAGAGAGAGAGAGAGACAGAGACAGAGAAAAGTTGCAAATTAAAAAAATAATGTTTTTTATGAAAGTATTTATTTATTTATATATATATTTGATATTTCAGATTGACCTCAATCTTTCTTCAGAAATAACTGTTTGTTTACAAATAACGTCCGTTGCGAGATGCGGACATGACGTGATATGGAACGCCACTGTGTTCGAATATTCCTAACGTAAATCTAACTGTAATAATATTTTAGATGTTGATTAAAAAATAAAAAAAATTTAACTATATCTAAAAAAATGTTTAACTATTGAAATATTTATAAAGATTTAAAATACCTAAGTCTTTATTTAACCCTAGTTTATATGTATTTAATTTTAAAATCGAGTATTTTTCTTTCTTTCTGCGTGTGTATGCGGAACTGAAATCAGAATCTATCAATAAACATTTACAATTTTCTAATGAGTGCCCTGATTGATTAAAGTGTTCAGCTATGGGGGAATAAGGATTGTTTTGACGTATAGTTTGTTTATGATTGTTGAAGCGAAATCTAAAATTATTTCCATATTCACCAATATACGTGGCTTCTCATTATGCTATTTGGACCCTACTTACACGGCCCAAAACTCTACGATAGAAGAAAACTAGAAAAAAAATTCTACAAACTGGCACAGATACACTCGGATATTATATTTCTCGGACTTTGCAAGAAAATGGACTTAATACCAAAAGGATTCCGATTTAAATACAATTTCCAACATAGTTTTATTACATTGCATAAACAAAAAGCCCAACATATATACAACAGAACCTCCACGCAATTAAGAAATCTTGCGCACAACACTGCTTACATTAAAAAATAGTTTTACATGAACTTATCTAAAAAAAATCACTTATTTTCTCTACCTAACACTTTCTCCTTTTCAATACTTTCAAGTAAAAAAAAAACACTCAATTTCCTGTACCAAATATAACTGACACAGTGTATATTTTTGAAAACCGAAAAACTCTATAAACTAATTTCTGAGGACCCCATTTTACAACACATAACTTACCTGAATAACTATTTAATACAACAGATTTCACGAAGATCTCATTATATTCAGTACACCCATACTACCTCTGCTGACAACCACATCGCTAACCTATCTAAATATACTCTCGCCCAAGGAGAAACCTCTTTATTAAATAAAGGATTATCATTCTGCACCTCACAACCACTAAACCCTCTAAACCTTTGCTACGATATGGAAAAATACCTTCGTAGACTGAGACTAAAAGAATATTTCTTAAACAACAAATCTACTTCTAATACAGACAACAGCGCTAACCAATCATGCCCCAAACTCGCTTCTACGAAGTATAACACTCTATGGACCCCACCAAGTGGACGTAACCAACACTTGGATCAATATGCCAACAAAGCCAGACAACACATGGATAAATTCTTAAAAAACAAAGGACGCCAGATAAAAAAATACAACTTATCCAAAATAGAACACCAAGCCATTTATACTCTTAAAAACAACCGAGACATAATTATCGTACCAGCCGACAAGGTCGGAGCTATAACCATCTTAGACACTAACAACTACATTAAAGAAGCAGAATCAGAACTTCAAAATAACAGATTCTATGTACCCTTACCTCTAGACCCGACTAGCACATTCAAAACAGAATTATCACTTCTCACTGAGAACCTGAACCACAACATAAAAAATACCATAAAATCTCTTATTCCTGAGAACCCTTAAACAGCACTATCTACTATCCCAAAACAACATAAACTCCCCAAAATCCTTTCAGAAAAACACCCTAACACTTTTTCATCCAACCCACATCAAATTACACAATCAAATAATGAAGAGAACATCTATGAAATTTCAAAATCCCTTAAAATCATGCCACCTGGTAGACCCATAATATCAGGCATTCGTACCCTCACAGAACTTATATCTGGGTACATAGACAATATCCTAAAGCCTTTATTGCTTGACATACCTAGTTATATTAGAGACACTACTGACTTTCTCAACAAATTACAAAACATTAACTTAGTCCACCATGATACAATCCTAGTAACGATGGATGTTTCGTCCCTTTACACGAACATTCCACATGTTGAAGGAGTATCAGCTTGCTATGAGTTCCTTCGTAACCAAAAATAACCTAACTACCAAATTACAGATATATGCCAATTAATAAATGCCATTTTAACACATAATAATTTTAAATTCAACAACAAACACTATTTACAGATTAGTGGTACAGCAATGGGCACGAAAATGGTACCTAGTTATGCTAATATCTTTATGCACATTCTAGAAAAGAAGATACTAGACAATTCAGAAGTTAAACCCTCACATTATTTCAGATATATCGATGACATTTTCTTACTATGGACTCATGGATCAGAAAAATTTAAAAACTTTTTCACTTTCTGCAACAACTTCCACAATTAAATTTACCATGGAGCACTCATACACATCCGTCCCTTTCTTAGACGTTATGATAAAATTAAACAAACATACACTTTCTACCAGTCTATACAACAAACCCACAAACCAACATAAATTCCTGCACTTTAACAGCTGTCATCCCCTTAAATTAAAAAAATCTATTGTATACAGCTCATTTCTAAGAATCAAACGCATATGCTCAGACCATCTAGATTTTCTATACAACATTAATAACTTAACAAAACAATTCCTAAAATGTAAATACCCAATAAAAATAATAAAAGAAGCACTAAATAAAATTATCCACATAAATCGTAACACACTTCTCACATACAAGAAAAGTAAAAACAACAATCGAATTCCCATGGTTTTTAACCACAATCAATATTCCCAGACACTTATTCACAATTTAAAAAAGGATTACAAGAACCTCCAGTTAGACAAAAAGATCAAAGACATTTTCGATAAACCACCCATAAATGCAAAGAAACAATCACCTAACCTATCAGCTATTCTCACCTCTAACAAATATCTAAACAATACAAACCAATCAGGAAATTACAAATGTAACAAACCTCATTGCTTAATTTACAAACACTTAATAATAGATAATGTATTTTCTGTACCCAACACCAATTTCAAGATACACCCACCTCACCTCACATGTGATAGCCATAACATAATCTACTATTTATTCTTCACCTTATGTCCTAATAGTGGATATATTGGTAAATCTGGAAATAATTTTAGATTTCGCTTCAACAATCATAAACAAACCATACGTCAAAACAATCCTTATTCCCCCATAGCTGAACACTTTAATCAATCAGGACACTCATTAGAAAACTGCAAATGTTTATTGATAGATTCTGATTTTAGTTCCACATACACACGCAGAAAAAAAGAAAAATACTGGATTTTAAAATTAAATACATATAAACTACGGTTAAATAAAGACTTGGGTATTTTATTGGTGGGACAAAATTTAATGAGTGCTATGAATAGACAAAATTTGTATTTATTATCACTCATGATAATAATTAAAAGGTAAAATTAAAAAATGAGATCGCTAACCGGTTTCGATCCTCGTTCAACAGAGCTAAAAATAATCAACTGAGTTAATAAATATATAATTATCAACAAAAAGATGGACAGAATATATATATGGCCTCCAATATTTTTAAGGGTGGAAAACGAGTTCACACGGAAATTAGCGGCACATTTATGGTTATTTATCAGGTGATCTACGATGGAATACCCGTATGTGTTGGTCAGAATGTGTGAAGGAGAATACTTAAGATTTCGTATTTTTGTTGGTACATGTTGCTTTATTCTGATATCTAGTCTTTGAATCGTTCTCTCTATGTAGTGTGAATCACAATTACATTTAAATGAATAAATCAAACAACTATTAAGATATGGAAGAAGAACGTCTTTCCGCATGGATGGAAGGAGAGTTGTGGCAGAAAATCTACACGAGTGTTAGCAGCAAACTAAGAATGTCGAACTACTAAAGAAATATATATATATATATATATATATATATATATATATATATATATATATATGTAGAGAGAGAGGGAGGGAGGGAGAGTGAGGAAATAGTCTAATTCAAGCCTGATTAACAGCGGTATAAAAATTAATTTGAAAATCCTGGATACTTCTACATTGTTAATCAAAATCTAATGAATGAAAACTACTGCCTTTATGCACATTTTACGGTCTGAACATCGCTTGACGTCGAGGTACCAAGTGATGTCGAGGTACCAAGTGATGTCAAGGTACCAAGGGATGACAAGGTACCAAGTGAGGTCGAGTTACCAAGTGAGGTCGAGGTACCGTGAGGTCGAGGTACCAGGTACCAATGTACTAAGTGAGGTCGAGGTACCAAGCGATGACGAGGTACCAAGCGATTACGAGGTACCAAGTGAAGACGAGGTACCATGTGAGGTCGAGGTACCAAGCGATAAAGTGGTACGAAGTCGAGGTAACATGTGGTCTAGATACCAAGTATCAAAGCTCATTAGAACAACTGCCATAGAAAAGACATAGGGCAGCTAAGTTACGTCGGTAGGAAAGTGATTAAAGCCGAGAAGCCAGGTCAGGAACGATAATATTGCAGACACTTCAAGATATATATCAGGAGCACCAGTCTAGCTATGGCGGGAATATTCAATGAATGGACAAATATTAGATTTTTTATATATGTGCAAGATGGAGTGTGGCAACACAACCTGAGCTAGTCAATAGAAAACGTGAGACCAAGAAGCCGTAATAAGTTGTTCCCCTAGGGGTTAGCGTCTTGACATAATGAAAGCAAAAATGGTTTTCTATGATGATTAAAAGCAGTTTCGTTTTACGAGCGTTAAAATTTACTCGCCATTTTTTTCCCAATTAACAACTGATTGCAGGTCATCAACTACAAATTTTATTTTTACAGGAGTAAATAGTTGTGTCATTATATAAATGGCTAGCTAGGTACTCATGTGTTATATAGGAATAAAGTGTCTCTGCCGACACTTGATTTTGAACATAGATCGCCAGTGACACAGACGACCCCTTTATTGAATTAAGTAGACCACGTGACCATAGAGGAAACACATATATGTAGGAAATAGCTAACTTCTAAACGATCTGCTATTTCTAGTCTATCTTCTATTACTATACAGATCATCATTTCTAGTCGATACTATCTCCCTATTCGGATCACTATACGGGTTGCTGTTCGAGCGAGTATTATCGAGCAAGTACTATTAGCGCGAGTGCTTTTCGAAGGCGTCTCGCACCAGTATTGTTCAACGGCGTTACTATAAGTTGTGTCTGTGATTACAAAGTCTCTACTACAACGAGCATTACAGAAGTGACAACGAATAATCGTTTGTATCTCAAAAGTTTCAGTGAGTGTTCGATGACAACACAAAAAAGATGACATCGGCCAGACCGTAGATGAAGAAAAGAAACAACTTTGGTCCAAGGATAGAGCACTTGTGACACCCGAATTCATGTGAGATGATTTAAAAGAGTGACCGTTCAACTTGACTTGCATTACACAATTTGTTAAGGAAGGCTGGATTAAGCCAAATATTTGGCCAGAGATGCCTTGGCACTTGAGCTTGTGAATAAGGCCAGCATACTAAATCCTGTCAAACGACTTCGAGATATGCAAAGCCACTGCCCCAGCCTCGCCGTTCTTATCTAAAATTTGATAAACACATTCAGTAATAATCGTTAACACATCGACGGTTCATATAAAGAAAGGAAAGCACTCTTGTTTATCTGAAAGAATGCCTAACTATCTATCTATATAGCCTAAGTTAGTTCATATCTATCTAGGCTAAGTTAGTTTATATCTATCTATCTATTTCAGTCCGTTCACATCTATCTATCTATCTATCTATCTATCTATCTATCTATTACAGTCTGTTCCTATTTATCTTAGCCTGTTCCTATCTATCTTATCTATCTTAATATGAACAGGGTTTAGAATACGCAGACTATATTCTCTGCTGGAGAGAAAGAATCCATTTGAAAAAATATAATTCGTAATATGTCATAAAATCAAAACAATCAACCAGACCTTATATTAGCTAAATCGTATCTATTTCATTATATATATATATATATATATATATATATATATATATATATATATATATATATATATATATATATATATATATATATATACTTACTTAATTAAAGGTTAATTTTCGATAGATACTCATATTCGTGTAGATGCTCTGTTTTTTGTTTTTGTTTTGTTTTGTTTTTGTTTTCGTTTTTTTTTCATTAAACAATATTTTTTCAACTACCGGCATGAATATTCGTGAATAAATATAAAATATGCGTACTACGCCAAAATTCGAAACTGCACCCCTTATGGAGGGTAACCATCTGTGGATAAGACGTGCCTAAGCCCTAGCCCTGTTGGGCTTATGTTCAAACGAGGCCCGAAATAATGCATTTGAACACAAACTCTCTGACGATACTTGAAACATCCCTATCTTCTCTGTTTTCGATTCCTAACATAAGACAATTTATTTCAGGAATTGGATTTAATCCGACATACATTTATATTTATTTTGTTTAAATTTTATTTTTTGATGGAAATTCATTTTCCATGAAAATAAATTGTCTACGTTTATGTTACGTTGTTTACGTACACTTCCAATTACATTTGCTATCCATTTTAGCTGTTGCTGCTGTTGGTAGTCCTCAAATGATGTGGTTTCTGTCATTTGGCACATTTATTCGTGATTCTCTAGCTCAAGTCCATATGGTTAGAGGAAGGATGGTTATTGCCAAGGCTTCACTCGCTCAAAGCCACTGTGAACTCTATTCATCGCGACTGAAGTCAAACAAAAATATTTGAATCCTATATTCTTCATAAAATGCAGTCATCTATATTTTCGTTGAAGATAGATTATTTTCTTAAAATAAAAAAAAATTGTCAAAGTTTTTGCCTATTTTCTCTTATCTTCAAAAACCAATAAACATTTGTCATCGATGAGAGATATTTTTTAAAGGAACACCTCCGATTTTGCAAGCATCACAATATAATAAAAAGCTACTTAAGTTAATAAAAACCAGATGCTTCTAATGCGATCTAAACACAAAAATTAAAAGAATTAGCTAAACCAATAAAACTTACCGACTACTTATCGGTGTTCAGTGTGATTCTTTTAAGTCATAATTCTTTTAAGTCGTGGAGTAACCGCAGTCGAAGAGGTATGTCTTGGGCAAGATAGCCTGATGGAACCCAACAATCACTGGTTTGAATTCAGAGTTTTCCTTCTCCTAGACCGACTACAACCCTGTCCTGCTATTTGCCCGTAGCGGGAGGGGGAGAAGAAAAGGCTTTGTGCCTTTCCCAATGGTTTTAGCACGTAAGGAAATGTAATGAATTCGACTGGAATTCAATCCGGGCTACATTCCTCCACCGTTACACCTTATTTTACTCAGTACGATTAATGGTGTTAAAACGGGTGTTTTAACTATCGAGGTTTCTACGTAAGTCGTGGCTAGGTTGTGAGTCGATCAGCATTGGGAATACTTTATTTTATTACATTATTTTCTCAACGAGAATATTTTTATAAATCCGTTCTTTATTCCAAATTGTAACCAATGTTTTCTTGTCTCTTTTTTTCGAAATCTTTTCATAAAGGCTTTCATTCATTTATTGTACTTGTGAATTCTCGTATTGGAAAAGGAATTTTAGCTGAAAAAAGATTTAATAGGTAATAGAGGATACAAATTCCTTTAAAATCCCCATATTTCATTATTTCAATCTTTGAAGATATATTTGGCACTAATTAAATTAATTGATCCTTTTATTAAAAAAAATACACAAAAAATTGGTGGGGGAATAATTTTTGTAGGTTAGGAAGTTGTAGAGGACATGATCGCCTATATCCTGAAGAGATGCGGAACATTTGTCAGAAACGAAAAATATTAAATTTTGTCATTCATAATAAACATTATCAAATCGATCCCTGTCTTAAAAAGATATCCGTACTTTTTTTTAAAAAGAACATCTCAAGTTTGGAACAATGCTTTGATAACTTCATACTACAGATATTTCCTTTTACTCGTATGCTGTTATCACTGAGGTAAGGACAGTTTCAAACTTAACATTTATAAATAAAAAAAAAGATAGATAACTCAACACTGTATTGATATTTTGAACCGGACCCCCATTCTAAAAAGATTTTAAAAAATAGTATAATTTGGTTCTGACAAATTAGGTTTTTGAGGAAAACCTAAAGAAATCTTTAAAAATAAATAGTCCCCTTTATACAAGCGGGCCAGTAATTTAAGTAGTGTCCTATCTTTTTGGAAGATTATGTAGCGTCCATATTTCAAACTTTGAACATAGTTCTCTTTTTCCATTAACCTATTCTTTTGTCGATACACTTGCTTAGATCTCCCGATCTTTCTGCCTCACTTTAAATCCAACTATTTATTTTCTTACATTAAAAATAATTCTATTTACCTATTTTGGAGAATTATTTAAAACACAGATTTCTATTTTTTAAACAAATTTCATTCTATTGTCTATTTCTCCATTTTTTTTTTCTTTCGCTCATTTTTCTCGACAGTCTTCTAATTTTCCCGCCTTTTTCTCTCCTCCAAACTTATCCACCATATTTTCCCGCCTTATGTTTTACCCAATTTGTCGAGTTCAAGACCTTCTCCGTCATACCAGCTGCCAGCTAGTATCACTAAACGCCTTCGTTCGTCCACTTAACCTCTCCCCGAACCTCAGCTTTACCTCGAATTCATAGCCCAACATTTACTCTTTCCCACTCTCACTGGTTCGTCCTCACTACTAATTACACTAAGGCAAAAAAATTTCGAAACGACCCGGTGACGGACTAACGCATCTGTGTCCATTGATTATGGGTAACACTGCCAAAGACGACACGGAATTTCCCCCCCTTGGCAACCAGCCAGTCCGACTTCTCGCTGGTGAATACAAGATGTGTCCAATATCTTCATAATTACACAGGACATCCTTGCCGCCCCTTCTTGTGTCGACTTTTTCATTGCGGGAAAATCTTGTTTTCTTTCTTCGTCAAATCACAGTCCTCGGAGAAAAACAGCGCTCGTTGTTCCAAGCACTTCAAGCTAAACTCGCTGCTGTTATTTATCCTGATTCTCTCCCCCGCTCTCTCTCTCTCTCTCTCTCTCTCTCTCTCTATATATATATATATATATATATATATATATATATATATATATATATATATGAGTGTGTATGCATATACACTTTTATTATTTTCATTTATTTCTCGATGTCAATTTTTCTCTTTCTTTTATTTCTAGTATGTATTTTTCGGTGAATTGCAGAGAAGAAATTATTCTTCATGACAATAATATTTTACCTTCTCGCTATATATATCTTCCTTTTGTTCTCTCTCTACCTCTCCTTTTCTTCATACCCACTGATATATATATATATCTATATCTATATATATATATATATATATATATATATATATATATGTATGTATGTATGTGTGTTTGTGAAAATTTATTAGGGGCATTTGTAATAGTCATAATTAAGTAATTCATCTAACCTAGAACAATCCTCAACAGAATGCAGAATGCAGAAAGCACTGGACGGCCGTTTCGTCCCATATTTTGGACTCACCAGCAGCGGGCATACACTACCCAGAATCGAACACAGACCGTTACGATTCGACACAAGCGTCATACCAACTGTACAAACGGGTCTCGGTGTCGAAGAAGTAACTGATTAGACTTGATATAGCGCCGCTCTTCACAAATTGCGTGGTGTAACTCATCGAAGTTTCCTTAACACAACGAACTGTGTTCCCAAGAGCCCATTCTTTTATTCCTAAGTCGCTCCATCCAGAGCATTAGAAGCCGATTCATGCAATTGAAAGAAATTATTAGAAGAATTTGAAATAATCATAATTAAGTAATTTATCGAGTCTAGAAGAATTCTCAACAGAATTCAGAAAGCATATATATATATATATATATATATATATATATATATATATATATATATATATATATATATACAGTGTAATAAATAAATAATAATAAAAAAAACAAGTAATACAAATGAATCTAAAATAATCCAAATAAATAAACAAATTAAAAACTGCTCCCGCCAAAATAATATTTAAAATAAACTACTGCAATCCTTTTCAAAATTGAATAAATGGCTTTATCTTCCCAAACCAAAACTATTAAATAAGCAATACAAACAAATTTTTACTACGTCAATAAAACAACGATTAAAATAAAAATAAATAAATAAGAAATAAAAATAAAAAATAAAAATAAATAAAAACAAGCAAATAATAAATAAGTAAATAAATAAACAAATAAACGACTTCCGGCAAAATAACCACCACTGACCCGTATATATAAATAGCCGAGAAAAAAAAACAATCTTGGCCTGACGATTGCGTGTAGCATGAAACAGCCTGTCGCCTCTAAGTGTTGACTTCAATGTTCACTTTATATTTACACACGCTCTATCTCTGATATTAAGCACTTTATCTCATAAATATAGCACACCTTAAGAGTATATTTCTTCATACATACATATATATATATATATATATATATATATATATATATATATATATATATATATTAATGAATATACATAATATCCAACGTCGATAGCACAACTCGGAGTTTCATACAGTTCTTGCAATCTTCAGGTGCAAATATTTTCTAACAATTATGGATTTCGCGTTCTCGTAATGATGATTCAAAATTGTGCGTTAAAACTTGTTTATTTAATTATTGTTGCGTAAAATGTTAGAATTAAATATTTACAATTTATATCATTTAAATTCTTAAGTTAAGTTAAAAATTATAAATTGTTTAAATTTAAATTTGGATTCAAAAGTAAACAATATATCAAAGGGGATAACTTTCTATTTTTACATAAAATACCCTAGTTATAACAATTAGCTTAAACTAGAACATAGAATGAAAATATAATATAACGGTGCAAATAAAAAAAATTATAGGTCATGACTATATATCTGATGTACTTATAAAGGTGAAATTATATATACACACACGTTATAAATTAATCGAGTACAGTAATATTGGATTGCATGTGTGTATAGATATATAAAAAATGTTATTAAATCTATTTTGCAATCTCTTTTAATTGGTGTCAATGTATTTTAGCAGGTGCTTGGGTTTATTGATGCATGCAGACATCAACTTGGACCTCGTGTTCAGCAAGTTAGGCTTATATAAGTATTTTAATATAATAAGCATCTCCAACATTGTATATTATGTATATTCATTAATTTATACTGATAGGTCTGTTTCATAAAACCGAGCACCTTATTTATAACACCTGAGACAGAAATATATTTATGCGTACGGGCAGGTATATATACGTGTATGTAGATTTTTTAGCCTGCTCATTCTTACATATATATATATATATATATATATATATATATATATATATATATATATATATATATGAGCTGTGATACAGCGAAACAGTTCTGTCTCTGGATGATGATATTAGTTCCTGGAAAAAAATTAATTCAATCGAGTACTGTGTGGAGAAAGCGCGAATTTGTAAACAGTGACTATTACTGCTAATAATGCAAGACTCTCGCAACGGATTGAATCCTATAGGTTATTGGCGTGATTATGAAAAAATAAATACACAAAATTTTCGCCTTTCTCTCTATATATTTTACTATATATTACTAAAATGATAATATATTAATATAATAATAAGAAAGAACATTAAGATTTATAATCCAGTTTTCTTAGCAGTTATTTTTCATTTTAAAAAAAAAGATTTCGATACAAGCAGTAGAGTATAATATTATAATTATTTTCTTTTTTAAAAATACGATTCTATCGCGACTCAGAGAATTTCCATGTTTCTTTGAAAGTTTATTCCTAACATCGCTTGACAATGGAACGTGACTATGGATTTTAAGTTTAATATGATAGCATAAAGAACAAATGAACAAATAGCGAACTATCAGATATCGATCGATATTTAAACTGTGTTTGATCTTAATTCATATATATATATATATATATATATATATATATATATATATATATATATAGATAGATAGATATAGATATAGATATAGATAGATAGATATAGATATAGATAGATAGATATATAGATATATGATGTAAAGGTTGTTTTTCACTAAACAGGCTAATTTTTGGTTCATTATCGCTGTATTTTGATGTATCAGTTATTAGTTACGTTTTGGTAAGGGTAGGAATGTATTTTTCAATTAATTCTGACATCCGTTAAATGCATGTCGTCTGGATTTTTTTTTAAATTTATTGTTAACGGCAAAAATTTCTACGGCAATTTTCTATTTGTATATTTAAAGATTTTTGGGATGTATTTAGGTTAGATTACGTTAACTACGATTTTAAAAAAAAATTCACTTTTAATTTTTAATATACTATATTTCTTTTTAAAACAAGTAAATGTATTAGAATCACTTATAGTATGTAAAATTATTTCCACATTAAGTATAAGTATGTATATTCCTTGATATAATATTAGATTTAGATAAAAATAAAACTAAAAATACATACACTAAATTACGTTTTTTTTTTTTTGCTGTGCCATAAAACCCAGTAATTTTAAAAATTACTCCAAAATTCGCTTGAGCATGAAATGGAACTAATATCTTTAATTTAATTACAAAATTAAATTCGAAGCTTTTAGCTTCCATTTTTAAATATGGTTAGAACTGTGTAGAGAAAAAACTATATTTTAAATCAATTAATTTATAATATAAATGCTCTGTAAAATTACATTGAGCACTACTTTGTAAAAATAAAAATATCTATAAGAACACCGGATTATATATCTTGCTGTTCTTTCTTGATATATATATATATATATATATATATATATATATATATATATATATATATATATATATATATATATATATATATTAGTTGCGTTGATGTGAGTTTGTGACCCTGGGTTTCACGCCTTTTGCGATTGTCAGACAAACTGATTTATTTTGAAATTTTGGATTTATTTATGTTTGTGTATATCGGTATTTGATGGTAGTGGGAGGAAAAATTTTCCTCGGGTTCTTCCTCGGGATGCTACTCATACGCACGCAGACACACACGCCCACGAACGTCCACGCATTGCAGCTCATACAAACATATACATATATAAACAGTGTAGGACTGGGAACATATACGCATACATACATATATATATATATATATATATATATATATATATATATATATATATCTGCTTCCATATCAAAGATAGACAAAAAACTTCTGCTGCTGCTGCCGGTGGTGGTGGTGGTGGTGGTGGTGGTGGTGGTGATGATGATGATGATGATGATAAATGCTTGGACTTTAAATGTCTCCTTTAAAACGATTCCGGACGACGCCTGCTGATAATATTCCCAAGTGAATATGACAAACAAAAGGTAAAAACCAGTATATAAAATACTGCCATCTATTCTCAGCGCGGATCATCCCAAGCAAATAAACATCCTTCTTTTCTCCAGTAAGAAAAATATTGTTGCCCGGCTGCGTTAAATATTAACTCAACAACCTTAATGTTAATATCGATCTCGTAATCTGAATTGAATAATAGATAATTTTAGCAAATATTCCTAAATCACATTGGGAAGCTGTGGTGTAAAAATATAGTCTACTGTCATATTATGGCAATATGAAAAATGTGCCGTTGCGTGCTAATGATGGCACCAAAGAAGTAAGTGACACTAGAAAGAATCTAAATGTAGTATTAAACTACGCTATCTACTTTCACTTTCACTATCGACAATTTTTTGAATCTATTACTTTTCTCTGTTTTTCGTCTTTCCTTCTTTTCTTTGTTTCATAGAAAATCCCTTGAATTCTATTCTTCTATTTATTTTCTCTTCTTCTCTCCTCACTTCTTCTTTTCGCTTTTTACATCTCATCTTTTCGTTTCTTTTCCTTCCAGCTCTATATATTTTTTCATTCGCCTTTTATTTCTTTCCTTTTCTTAATGAGACAAAAATTAATGAGAGTGATAATGCTTCATCTAAACATTTTAATTCAGATAACATTGTGGAACCGACTCCCAAGTGATTACTTTCCCGATCACTACAATCTTAACCTGTTCTAGTCGATGATTAAACATCATCTTTCAAATATATCCGCATCGACTTTGCCTTTTGCTCTGTAATTTACCTCGAGTGGCTCGATCCAGATAAGTTTCGTCGAATTTCTAACTGAATGCTTTATTGAATAATTGAAATAAAATAAAGGGTTCAGTTAGAAATTCCCTCAATGCTATCCAGATTGACAAGCACCTGACTAAGGCCCGAGGGATACACCGGCAGAAACATTATGCTAATAACATTGTCTTCAGCTTTGAAGACAATGGTCTTAATATAATTAATGCAAATAAGGATAACTCTGTAACCAGGAATTTAGAAAGAAAATCCTTTGTTTTCACTATTAACATGAACACCGTGTCTTTTGAGTCTGCTGTGTTCTAAAGATGGAAAAATGTTAACAATTGAATTCTAAAAACTGTGTTGTATAGACCCGAGGAAGGCTGAAGAATGCATAGGCTGAAATAATATTCCAGTAACAAGAAAATGAAGAGACTAGTTCTTTGCACTAAATAAATAAGCCTACAACATCAATTTTTCAATCTGCTCAGAAGTGTGTCTGCCAGGAGACATCTCTTAACATCCACTAGATAGTGTTGTATAAAGTAGTATAAATTCTTTCTCTCTTTTTTCACTCTTTCTTCATGCAATCTCCACAGATTCGTTTTTCGTTACCATCTATGAATTGTCATGGCTTCTTGGGAGAGATGGTGCTGGGTTTTCCCATTGCCGTTTCCACAGATTCATTTTCTTTATTGTCTGTGATTTGCCATGATTTTGGCACAACAAATGAAACATTGTGCTAATGAAGAAACTAGCTGAAGACAATTGTCTGAACGTAAATAATGAAAATAATGATAACGCCTCATCCAGAAATTTAGAAAGAAAATCCTTTGTTTTCACTATTAACCTGAACACCGAGTCTTTTCAATCTGCTGTGTTCTAAAGATGGAAAAATGTTAACAATTGAATTCTAAAAACTGTGTTGTATAGACCCGAGGAAGGCTGAAGAATGCATAGGCTGAAATAATATTCCAGTAACAAGAAAATGAAGAGACTAGTTCTTTGCCTACAACATCAATTTTTCAATCTTCTTTCAATCTGCTCAGAAGTGTGTCTGCTAGGAGACTTCTCTTAACATCCACTAGATAGTGTTGTATAAAGTAGTATAAATTCTTTCTCTCTTTTTTTCACTCTTTCCTCATGCATTCTCCACAGATTATTTTCTTTATCATTTACAAATTGTCATTCTTGGGAAAGATAGTTCAGGGGTTTTCCATTGCCTTCTCTACAGATTCCTTTTCTTTATTATCTGTGATTTGCCATGATTTTGGCACAATAAACGAAACATTGTGCTAATGATAACAAAGCTGAAGACAATGGTCTGAATGTAAATAATGTAAATAATGATAATGCCTCATCCAGAAATTTAGAAAGAAAATCCTTTGTTTTCACTACTAACCTGAAATCTTAACATCTATTCTTTTGAATCTGTTGATTCTACCATATTATAAAGATGGAAAAACTAAAACTAAAAATTAATAATTAAATTCTAAAAACTGTCTATTGTATAGACCTGAGGAAGGCTGAAGAATGCATTGGCTGAAATAGTCTTCCAATAACAAGATAATGAAGAGACTAGTTCTGTGAACTAAATAAATAAACCTTCTGCATCAAGATAAAGACGTATGAATCAAAAGTGTTGATATAGTATCAACAGGATTTATTGTGACAACAAGAACAATTTGCTATCAATTACTTAAATGAAGTGTTAATGGTAAGTAATTGAGACTAAGTCGCCAAGACAATGAACTGACAAACCATATCAAAATAAATTGACTCAAGTGGCTTGAGGAGTAGAAGTAGAGTGAAATTTATGTAAAAATTACTTAAGTTATCTCTAAGTTGGGAAACAATGTTTTCAGGTTGGGTCAGAAGATACAAATGGAGAATTTCACTATAATATGACGTCAGACTGGACAACCATGGATTTTAGGGGGAAAAATCCCAAGTTTTTCTTTAAGAACTGTCTCTAAAGTTTCTTTCTCGTTCGGCCTGATTTGCCAGAAGACGGCCATCGAATAGGTTGGCATTGAATAGCAACGGAAAAACAGCGAATAAGTTCAACCGACCAAAGAATTTTTGAAATTCTGAAAGCAATGCAAAGAAAGGATAACAAAAACAGATATGACGGAAATGAATGAAAAGAAAACAAAGACACGTGGTATCTTGTTTAAAATAAGATCAAAATATTAGGTTGGTGCAAAAATAATGTCGTTTTTTGACGATTTTTTTGATTATCGTTCACCCATTTACCCAACTTTTTTTTACTTCCCTATTTGCTTTAAATGGCGAACGACTGTTGAGTGGTCGACCTCGAATTCAACAGCAACTTCTCGTGTGGTTTTGCGAGGATCGGCTTCAATTAAGGCTTTCAAATGTTCGTTATCAACCGCAGTCGGCCGGCCGCGACCGTCTTCATCTTCGAGGCTCTCGTCACCATTGCGAAATTTCTTGAACCACCGTTGTGCCACACGTTCGTTAGTGGTTCCTGGGCCAAACGCATCATTGATATCACGAGCTGTCTCGGCAGCTTTTCGGCCTAGTTTGAACTGGAACAAGAAAATCGTGTGGATTTGAATTTTGTCCATGCTGTTGAAAAGCCTGCAAAAAAATGAATGAAGAGATTGAGAACGGTAACGAATAACACGATTCGATAGAGCGAAAAACTAAAATGATATATAGCATGTCTCTATATATATATCAATGAATTAATTCAGAAATCATATATAAAAGTAACATATGTGAGAAAACGACATTATTTTTGCACCAACCTAATAATAGACTAGGAAAGGGCAAAAGTAATTTTCTATATGAGCTTAGGAAAAATAATCTATAACCGTACAAAATTTAGGTTTTAATAACATGCGGAAAGTGTTACGTGAAATTTGTTTTAGAGACTAACTCTTCTTATTACCGAAATCAATATAAGGCCATTTGCAAATGTTTGCTTTTGATGTTGTCGAGTCATTAAAGGCTCCCAAAATAGAGATTTACAGCAAAAACAATATTTAATAAGGAAAGATGGCGTCCTTCCCATTCCATTTGTCCCTTCGTTGAAAAAAAAAACGTTTAAGAATGCGGTCCCGGAGTTTACCATTTTGTTCCGAAATAAATAAATAAGAGGAAAAGTGATAATAGTTCGAAAGATCATCGGATACAATATACACTTGGGGAAGACCGAGAAATGTATCAGCCGAAAAGTTGTCTTAAGAACAACAAAAGTGGTGATATACTTCTGAAAATTAAGTTGAGTAGAGAAACTGATCTTTTTTAAACGACTGTAGATTATCCCTTTACGAATATATGGAAGATAACCAATCAATATATCAGATTAATAGTGATTAATTGAAGGATAAAATAGAAAACAAAAACTCTTAGGCAACAACTAAAGTAACATCATGAAGGATTTTTTTCTAAGGGTTTTTTTATTGTCGTAGAATCCAGTCCTGAAAGTATTATTAGGTTGGTGCAAAAAATAATGACGTAATAATGTCGTTTTTTGACGTATTTTTTAACGTCAAAAAACGACATTATTACGTCATTATTTTTGCACCAACCTAATAGCTATTTCTCTAGGAATTTTCGTTTCAACTACCGTCATGGAATTTTATAAGAGTTTTTTTTTTTTTTTTTTTTACTGTCGTAGAGTCAAGTTCTGAAAATAATTTTCTAGAACTCTAGGAATTTTAGTTTCATCAACCATCAGGGAATTTCATAAGGATTTTTTATTGTCGTAGAATCGCGTTCTGAAAATTATTTTCTCGTTCTCTACCAATTTTAAATTCATTTACCGTCATTAAATTTTATAAGGCTTTTCTTATTGTCGTAGAATCGAGTTCTCAAAATAATTTTCTACTCCCCTGGCATTTCTTTTTTTTATTCTCGTAGAATCGTGCTCTGAATATAATTGTATAAGATTTTTCTTATACCAATAGAAATGAATTTTAAAATAATTCTACATTCTATAAGAAAAATAAAAACAGTTTGGGGATATTTACTTCGTTTAATTTCTTACAGAACCTCACTGGATACTTGGAAGATAATATTATAATAATATTTTCAGTTCTTAGAACGCTCTTGTTTTAATTGAAATCTTTTATCTAAGCCCGAACATGGAACACTAGCATCGTTGAGGAACACTAGCATCGTTGAGGAACAGTAGCATCGTTGAGGAACACTAGCATCGTTGAGGAACAGTAGCATCGTTGAGGAACACTAGCATCGTTGAGGAACAGTAGCATCGTTGAGGAACACTAGCATCGTTGAGGAACACTAGCATCGTTGAGGAACAGTAGCATCGTTGAGGAACACTAGCATCGTTGAGGAGCACTAGCATCGTTGAGGAACACTAGCATCGTTGAGGAACACGCAACTGAACTAGCCACTAAGCAAATTACAAAATATTTAGTCAGATTATATTTTGATATTGCTTCTATATATAACGTAGGAGTCACTTAATAATATCTCTCCAGTCTTTATTTATTACCACTAGTTACATCCATAGAGCTAATATATTAAATTTAATATTTCCAATAATTAAAATACTTTTACTGTATTTAAAAACTAATTTAAAAACTAATTTAAATTGTCTTGAAGGATTTTTCGTTTAGCAATTGCTAAAATAGCTGATTTTTGTTATGGTTTTTTGGGTGTATATATAACTAGTGAGACAATCCAAATGACTTAACTTCCTTTATAGTCTACCAATAGAAGTTTAACCAATCAAAAGCCGCAGAACATTGTATCCGTCGTGTATAAAAGCGGCCATCTTTGTTTACCCTCCAGAAGGACCAGTGCCAACTTAACAGGCGAAGATGATAAAAGAAAGAACTACGCTCTGCTACTTTGCTACGATATCCACTGCGAACCTGAACTACGCTTTCCTACTGTCTCCGAAATATTCACTGCCAACCTCTGGATTCTATACTCGAAGACGACCGTCATGAAAATGTCTAACAATTTTAACGCCATTTTCAGCTATCTGTCATCACAAAAAATCGTTCTAAAATATTATATACTTTTCTGAAACTTTATTTGAGGGACATCTGATTTAAAGTTTAATTAATCTGATTTGGAACAAATATTACTTACTTTGAATATTACAAAAACACAGTTTATCTAATTTTGTTCTACGGTGGATATATATGTAAAAAAGCTTCTTGAAATTCTTGAAGAATATAAGATGAACTCCTTTTTTATATAATCTTTAATTACACTGTAATCTTAAACATTCAGGAAAATATTCTCAATAATCTAATGTTTTATAGAATTTTAGATAATTTGGCTTTAAATTTAACATAGTTATCACTCTTATTTTTTGTTAATATCGTGTATTTACAAAAATCGGCACTTTTATACATATACAAAAAATAGTTCAAAATTGTTTTAAAAATATTCGTGGTCGCAAAATTGTAATAAGCTTTTCCATTTATGTTTAGTAAATATAGTTTTTACTTAATCACAATATCGCCTAACCCGAAGAGATTAAGACATAATAAGATTTAAAACTTTATAAATTATTATAATTTAAAAAAAAAATTTAATGAAAACAATTCTTGTAAAAATTCATTATTCATCGAAAATTATTTTTCTTACGATAATTAGTGTCCATAATATATCTTCTTTATAAAAAGCAATTAAAAGTTTTTCTAATTAAATAATGTCTTGGTTTTATTACATATTTTATTTTACGATTCAGAGCAGATTTTCGGTAACTGGGTACCTGTTTTACAAAAAGAAATTAATGATTTAAATTTTCAAGGAGTTCTGCTTTTAACTAATATAAAATTAGGCGGATCAAAATAAAATTTCCCAAAATTTCATAAAATTTACTAAGTAGGAGGTAACAGATATAAAACGAAATATTTTTACCTAGATTTTCTAAAAGAAAATATTTCTAAATTAATTTAATTCATTTGTAAATAAATTCTGAAAGTTTCATTAAAATGATTGGATTTTTGAATACTTCCCAAATCAGTGAGTTTTTTACCGCAAAGTAGATACTAAAATTTTCTATACTAATCTTTGGCAGACGAAAAAAACAACATTTTTAACCAAAATTTTGAAGTTTCTAAAAAGTCCTTTCATCTTTCCTCTTAATAATAACATGAAGATTTTGGCAGTGAAACTTTCTTTGTATTAAGTTTGGAGCATTTTTTCCTCGCATACAAATTTTTAGCAATTCAGTGAAAGTACCTATTTTCCAGTCTTTCTTTATTTCTTTTTTCTATCTATCTATCTCTCTTTCTTTCTTTTTTAATATCATTATATATATATATATATATATATATATATATATATATATATATATATATATATATATACATGACATATAAACAAATGTATGCCTAAAAGATTTAGTGTTTACCTCAATGATATTTTAGTAAATTCAACTTTATTTCGTTTCGCATAGTTTTCGCGGGAATTAACCTGCTATTAACAATAGCATACGTCACAATCTAGCAATAGGAAAACAAAAAAGATATTTAATGGTTGAAATACTAAACTAACTCAAAATACCAGTTAAGACAAAACACGAACATATAAACAAGAAAGAAAGAAAGAAAGAAAGAAAGAAAGAAAGAAGACACACGGAGTTATTAAGAAAGAAAGAAAGAAGGAAAGAAAGAAAGAAAGAAGACACACGGAGTTAGAAAGAAAGAAAGAAAGAAAGAAAGAAAGAAAGAAAGAAGACACACGGAGTTATTAAGAAAGAAAGAAAGAAAGAAAGAAAGAAAGAAAGAAAGAAAGAAAGAAGACACACGGAGTTATTAAGAAAGAAAGAAAGAAGGAAAGAAAGAAAGAAAGAAGACACACGGAGTTAGAAAGAAAGAAAGAAAGAAAGAAAGAAAGAAAGAAAGAAAGAAGACACACGGAGTTATTAAGAAAGAAAGAAAGAAAGAAAGAAAGAAAGAAAGAAAGAAAGAAAGAAAGAAGAAGAGCACACGGAGTTATTAAGAAAGAAAGAAAGAAAGAAAGAAAGAAAGAAAGAAAGAAAGGACAATATTTGGAGGAAGGATAAACGATCAAATCGGAAAACAAGCCCAAAACTTGGTAAATATTTTTTTTAAAAATTAAGTGAAGCAGATTGACAATAACGAATGGAAAAGTGACGAAATCAACATGAAAAACTCGAATAAGAAAATCCAAACAAAGAAAACAACAAATAAATAGATTTTTTTTAAGAAAAAGACATCCGAACCAAGCAAAAAATAAATAAAAATAAAAAAAAATGAAAAAGTTTGAAAATGGCGAACTTTTTGTAGACTGGAAATATTCTGAGAGTTTTGGGCGTCAGCAAAAGTCTGTCATCTTTTTCTTGTCAACAAAGAGAGTCGAAGAATTTGGCTGTAAGGAATGAAATAAGCTCGATGATGTCGAAAATGATGGATAAAAAGGTGACCTGCAAAACATACAAAACGTTAAAGAACGCATGAAGATTGGCAAGGAAGAAAAATTAAAGAAAAAAGTAACGAGAAAGGTTTTTAGGAAAAAAGGAAATCGTGAAAGTGATGGAAGTAAAAGAGAAAGAAAGAAAGAATTTAGAAAAAGAGCAAATGTCAAAAACGAACGGGAGGTAAATGAGAAGAAAGGAAATGAGTTGAGTTGAGGAAGAGAGAGAGAGTGTCAGAAATAAATGCAGCACAAATAGAAAGAAAGAAAGAAAGAAAGAAAGAAAGAAGAAGAACGTCATCGAAAAATAAAGAGATGCATAAACGTGTAAAGAAAGAAAGAAAGAAGAAAAAAGAAGAACGCGATCGAGAAATAAAGAAATGCATATACGTGTAAAGAAAGAAAGAAAGAAAGAAAGAAAGAAAAAAAGAAAGAAAGAAAGAAAGAACGCGATCCAGAAATAATGAGATGCATAAACCTGTAAGGAAACAAAGAAAGAAAGAAAGAAAGAAAGAAAGAAAGAAAGAAAGAAAGAAAGAAAGAAGAAAAAAGAAGAACGCGATCGAGAAATAAAGAAATGCATATACGTGTAAAGAAAGAAAGAAAGAAAGAAAGAAAGAAAGAAAGAAAGAAAGAAAGAACGCGATCCAGAAATAATGAGATGCATAAACCTGTAAGGAAACAAAGAAAGAAAGAAAGAAAGAAAGAAAGAAAGAAAGAAAGAAAGAAAGAAAGAAAGAAAGAAAGAAAGAAGAAAAAAGAAGAACGCGATCGAGAAATAAAGAAATGCATATACGTGTAAAGAAAGAAAGAAAGAAAGAAAGAAAGAAAGGAGGAAAGAAAGAAAGAAAGAAAAATATGTAAACGAAAAAGAAAAATACAGGAACGTGGAAGGAAACAAAGAGCGTGAACGAGAAAGACGGAAAGTAGTAAACGCGTGAAGAAAGAAAAAAAGAAGGAAAGAAAGAATGTGAACGGAAAAGAAAGAAATGCATAAATTTGGAAAGAAAGAAAGAAAGAAAGAAAGAAAGAAAGAAAGAAAGAAAGATGGATACTTTAAAGAAAACGAAGAGTGAAGATGAGAATTAGAGATGTAATGTATAAAGGAGACATGTGTTGAAAAATATACAAAACAGCACAAAACGAACAGAGGCAAAAGGCGAGGTCAAAAGATGAATAAATCCGTGGTAATATTGAAAATGAAAGTGAAAGTAGAAAGGGCTGACAATATATAATATGTCAACTGAGGTCGCTTTCCTTACAGCAGGTGTACAGTGACTTATTGAAGAGGCCTGACGCAAAAGAGAAGAAAAACGCCTCGCAAAAAACATTAACAAAAGAGAATCAAATTCAAAACGATAACGGACAAGAAAGATGGCGTCTGGAAACATTTCACAATCTCACTTCCCTTTTTCCTGCAGTTTTAACGTTTTCCCTTGCCAAATGGTTGAAACTGACAATGCTTTTTGGCGCGTTTTATTGTTGAAGTGCAAAACGGTGGCGCCAACGCGTATTGAAAAAGCGACAAAAATGAATCATAAGAAGTTATTTGTCGGAAGTGGCTCAGGACAAAAGCTGTTTCTTTATTTATAATTTGTATAATTCGGCTGTCATTTAATAAAGAAGTTTCTTACATACTTTTTTCTTTTATTCTTTTTCTTTGTTACTAACATAAACCAAAACTATAATATCATTTTTCTTCTTATTTTTCCTTTCATTAGAAATAGGAAGAATCCATTAAGTAAACAATTAATTAATGCTTTAGTATCTGCCTAAATTTCTGAGATGCGGTATTATGTACACTATTTACATTATTCGGACTATTGTCCACATCTTTGTCGCCATATTTATTACAACGTTTCGGCCTTTCAGTATCTGTCTACATTTCTGAGACGAGGTATTATGTACACTATTTACATTATTCGGACTATTGTCGACATCTTTGGCACCATATTTATTACAACGTTTCGGCTGTTGTACGCTCCAGCCTTCTTCAGGTGGTTGGAATGTCGAACTGAACCCTTTATTTCGCTCATTGGGGTAGACTGTTCTAGTTCCACGTGCCATGTTTAATGGATGTCAGTTTTCAGTTATCTCCTGTTAATTCCCTTCTGCAAGTTCTCCACTGCCTTAACTGGGTATTGACTCACACTCTTGAGGGCACATGGCACAGTGAATAAAGGCGTTGGTTAGATCTAGTGACAGGACCCAAAGAGTGTGAGTTCAATAGTAGGGTACTTGGACAGGGAAATTAACAGGAGATAACTGATAACTAACCTCCGTTAAACATGGCACGTGGAACTAGAACAGTCTACCCCAATGAGCGAAATAAAGGGTTCAGTTCGACATTCCAACCACCTGAAGAAGGCTGGAGCGTACAACGGCCGAAACATTGTAATAAATATGGCGACAAAGATGAGGACAATAGTTCAAATAATGTAATGAATACTTTTTTATGAATTTTGGGAGATGGCATTGTTTTTGTTTTCGGTAGATGAATTGGTTGGAAAGCCGGTTTGATTAGAATGTAAAACTTGAAAGGTTGTCTAAAAACAAATGGCTGCCTCTTCATAGAGAATTCAGTCATGCAGATGATCACACCCTCAGTCAAGGTTAATAATGAGGTTAACAGTTTTTTTTACTGCAATAGACTGGATAATTAAATTAATCTTACGAATATAGTCCAAATGTTTATACGTTTATTTCCATCGCTAATTTTTGCAGGAGAGTGACTATCACTCTTTTTCTGTCTTTCTCCACACACACACACACACACACACACACATATATATATATATATATATATATATATATATATATATATATATATATATAAACGTATTATATTAGGCAGCATATATTTTATATTATAAAGAGATAATCATACATTGAATCAATTATCAATATTAATGCAATTAATGGCGAAATCTCTTCGCTAACAGACTTAATATAATCATTAAAGTACTAACAATCCACTGAATGATGCGATCCTTATCTATAAAATTGTTGTCAGATAAATTTGGTGTATTTTTTAGAGCAGCAAGTACTTTCAAGGACTTCATGTTCTCATCATCAGGCTTTAATTTTTTTCCTTTAAAACTCGAAGACGAAATAAATAAACATGCATATAACGCACGCACTCACTTAAACTGAAAAAATAAAATCATCGTTGATAATGGCTGATAGTATGCCCAAAAGCGCTCGGAACTATAGAACATTTGGACAGTTTCTACACTGTGTCCAAAAAAGAAAGGACTTGTTCGAACACAAGAAAAATTAAATAAAAATCTTAAAGGTAGTACTTTGTCTGTCGTTTTTAATGAAACATGCATAAATGAAGAATTGCTGGATAAATACACAATATATATATATATATATATATATATATAGTCGTTGGTGGAACGTGTTGCCAAGTTTTGGGGTACTCATCGACATTTCCTTGTCTGAAAATAGTCTTATCTTAAATGTGAAGAGACGTCTATAGCAACAGCATGGGAGGGTAGGATGGTTCAGGAACTCTGATTTTTCTTTAGGCTCTCTTCCGTTTTGTTTTCTAATGATGCTGTTTTTTCGTGGACAACTCTTCTCCAGTTGGTTCTTTCTGCAGCTTCTTTCTCCAAATCATTCATATATATATATATATATATATATATATATATATATATATATTTAAGTAATTCATCGAGTCTGAACAGAATGCAGAAAGCACTGGACGGCTGTTTCCTCCTATATTTCGTTTCGTGCGCATGCACTACCGAGAATTGAAACCCTGACAGTTAGATTGTCAAGCAAACATCATACCAACTGTTGCACCGGGCCTCAGACTCAATATAGCGCCGCTTGCTCACATATTCCGTGGTGGAACTCTTACTGAGTTCTCTGTAACCATAGGACTGTGCCCCCTAGAACCACGACTACTATCACCAAGCCACTCACTCTAGAGCATTAGAAGCCGGTTCAAGCAATGGTGTACATGATAGAAATTATTAGGAGGATTTGATAATTATATTTAAGTAATTCGTCGAGTCTGATTTGCAATCTCTTCATCACTGAGGCCCGGTGGAACAGTTGGTAAGATGTTTGCTTGACAACCTAACTGTCAGGGTTTCAATTCTTGTTAGTGGATGCGCACTGCTGATGAGTCCTAAATATAAGAAGAAACGGCCGTCCAGTGCTTTCTGCATTCTGTTGAGGTTTCTATCAGACTCGATGAATTACTTAAATATAATTATCAAATCCTCCTAATAATTTCTATCATATATATATATATGTGTGTGTGTCAGTGGAGATACTAGATCATCGACGTTAGTCCCGTTGAGACCCGTCACCGAAGTTGGGAGATACCTTGTGATATGAACAGATTTTAGTGAGCTAATTTTTGCTCGCAGCACCACCATCCCCGACTCAGCGGTCACTCTCCCACTTAAAACACCCTTGCGATGGACTAGGACTTGTTTATTAAAAATTTAAAGCAAAAATGATTACTTGTATAATTTAAAGTATGAAAAGAATTTTATCATCTAATAAAAATCTGTCCTAAATGCAGGAAATTTGATATCAGAGTTAAAAGAAAAGGTATGAAACATAAAACTAAATTCTATGGTTAATTTTCCTGTTATTTGTCAAGTCCGGGTTGTCAGATAATTATCTTCCAAATCAGACTAAATTATATACAATTATTCCACATAAACACATCGTAGTTTAATTCTAAATCACAATTTCTAATGTATATGTTTAAACGTTAGTCTCTCTCTTCTCTTCTTTTCTCTCTCTCTCTCTCTCTCTCTCTCTCTCTCTCTCTCTCTCTCTTTCTCTCTCTGTTTTCGCTTTGTAAACGCGACGTCCAGCAGGGAGATCAAACAATTTCTCGCCGTCATTTATTCCCTAATTCTTGTCTGGTTAATTTACATAAACGCACAGGCACAAGCACATACGCACACACAAACAGACACATCTGCATTCAGAACTTTTTCATTCAAGTTGATATTTTCAGCTTGAAATGTTAAAATTATATTTTTCTACTTGTTACTTATTTCATAATTATATTGTGTTTAATCCATATATTCAACTCGTATATTTATACACACACGCACGCACACACACACACACACACACACACACACACACACATATATATATATATATATATATATATATATATATATATATATCACCATCAGTACAATACGCATCAAACATTCCGTTGACTTACTCTAATGAATACAACATATAAATATGACTAACATGTTTATGGCTAGTTTAAACATCAAATCACTATACACAATATACCCATCACCAAATGCCTCAATATACTAAGTATAGTATAAATACAAGTATAAGCTTCCTTTACCCGTCCGCAAAATCATAAAGATATCTAAATTAAACACTAACCACTGTTTCTTTTCTTTCAATAACATATTCTACAAACAATAATTCGGTTTACCTATTGGGTCTCTTATCAGTGATGTTCTCGCTTATCTCTTTCTTGAATTCTTAGAATCCACCATATTTAAACATCTCATACCTAACAGTTCTACTTTCCTAAGATACATTGACGACATCTTCTTATTTTAGCCCCAAGATACTAACCTTTTAAACGTAATAGATAAACTCAATACAGTTGAACCAACCATCGAATTCATTTGAAACAAATAACTCTCTACTTTTCCTCGATATTCTATTAATACGTAACGATAATGAATTAGAGTTTAATGTTATTGTAAACCCACTAACAAAAATGACCTTATCAATTCCTATTCCCACCACAACCAGAGAATAAAATCTTGAATAATTATAGGATTTTGCCTTAGAGCTTTTAGGATATGTAGCCTTGAATACTAATGTAATAGGGTGAAGAAGAGGATTATATTGAAAACACATTCCAATTTCTACACTACCCATACCATTTCATATTAAACGCAAAATACATAAAACAAATAAACAATTCATATTCCTACTCTCCAACACTTCAACTAAACCCGCAAATGAATTAGTCATTCTTAATACGAGGATTGTTACAACCACCTCCACAAGCATCGGCTATATAATCAGGATAAAAAATAAAATAAATAACAATTCAAATGGTGTTGTTTATCAAATAAAATGTGTATAGTGCAATAACACATATATATATATATATATATATATTAAAAGGAATACATTTTCCTTATGTTCTTTTAATGTCTCATTGTTCGTTTTCTGCATTTGTTAGCGAGACTTGAACTCCTTTCTGGATTGTTGGCAAAAGTGAATTTCTCCATAAGTGTTAATAAAACCATTAGGTGTGTTATAATAGGTGGTGATGATAGATGTGTTGATAAGAAATGTCTCCCTATCTCTGCATGCGTGCGTGTTCCTGTTAGCCTGCATATATGTATTCTCTCCCCATATATACATACTGTCTTATAATAAGGAATCAGCATATACATATATGTATATGTATATTCACATACATATATACATACCCCCACACACATACACACACTTCCTGTATCCGTGTGCGTGTCCGTGAGTAGCCTATCTGTTTTTGCCAGTGCGTGTATAGATATATTTTTGTTCTCTATGGATACCTGTTTGCGCGTGCGTATGTGTATATATGTGTGAAGTTTGACCACTGTATCTGGCGATCATGTGTGCATGCTGTGTGGTGTGTGGGTTTATGATCTGTTCGATGATGGTTTAAATTTGTTTATGAAGTTTTTTTCCTGAATTTATAGGAAAGAGTACTTGTCTGGTATATTGGCATCATTTTAAATTTGTCTTGATTGCATTTGTATATGTGTTGTGATACAAAGTGTTTTCTGTTGTCGGGTAATTTGATGTTGCTTTTGTAGAGGGCAACTCTGTGGTTAAGTACTTGGCTGATGCCTATATATGACTTCTTGCATTTTGTGCATTTGAGTGCATAGATCACATTTTTGGAATTTCAGTTTAAATTTTTATTTATTGTGAATGTAGTTGTTGGGTTTTCAAAGGTGTAAGAGTTCCCTTGTATAATAATATGACAAACCCCCACATCTTTTTTGTTGCATTTTATGACACCCTGTATATTGTGACTGTTAAATTTGGATGAGGTTAATACATGTTTCAGGTTTTAATATAGTGTTTGCCTTTAATTATTTTGGTTGCTTTTAGTACATTTTTTATTTTCTCATTCTTGTTAAGTAAGTCTAGATTTCTTGTAATTTCTGTAAATAGTTCTGGATTGTTTTCATTGTATGTTGAGACGTATGATAGCGTTTGTTCGACATTATGTTTTTTTTTAATTTCGTAGCTGGTCTAGAGGTGTTTTTCTTTCTGCTAGTTCAAAACCTTTCTATATAGTTCTAGGTGAGTTTTTCTGAGGAGTTTGACGGTCACTATAGTGCAAAGTCTATGTGCTAGGGAATAGGGGACGGATTTTAGACACCTTTTTGGGTGATGTCTCTTGAAATGAAGGTTTTGTTGGGTGTCTGTAGGCTTGTGGTAGATATCTCTGATTATGGTGTTTGCTTCTATTTCGGATAAGTATATCTAAAAATGGTAATTCGTTAAAATTATATTCTTGGGCGAATTTGATTTTTGAGTGTAAGTTCTGAAGTAGAGTTTGGAATTGGTTAATATCGCCCTATGAGGATTTCCAGAAAATGAAGCAATCATCTAGGTATCGTTTCAACGATTTAGTGAAGTGGGTTTTTATATTTTCCCCATATATTTGTTCTATCTTTTTATAGAGGTTTTCCTATAGGTAAGCTAATGTTAGGGTGGCATATGTTGGTGCCATTTTCATTTCCATTGTGGTACCTAGGGTTTGGATACAGTTTTTGATGTTAAATACAAAAGTGTTACTATTTAGAATTAGGTCTATGCTATCAAGAGTGAATTCCTTAATGAGTCTGAGATGTAGTGTTTCTGGATTTTTTTCAATCCAGAATGAGATTGCCTGTTTGCATAATTCATGGGGTATGTTGCTATATAGGCTGCTGATGTCAAAAGTTGCCATAAGTTTTCCCGGATCAACTTTTTGCGGTATGGAGTTAAGAAAGTGGATATTATCTATGATGTAGCTTTTAATCTGCTTAGTAAATGGTTGTAGTATTGTGTCTATTAAGTTACTGAGTCTGCTAGTTGGACAGGCTGGTCATGCTACTATGGGTCTGAATATAAGGTCGCTGGAGTTTGGGATGTTAATGTATTCAGATTTTTGTGTCTGGAGAGCTGCTTTTATTTCACTCGATTTGTGAATTGTTGGTAGTTCGTAGAAATTGTTTGTTTTTGGTACAAAGTTTATTAGAAAATCTTTTTCTTTTTTTGTTCATATCTTATTATATGTTGCGCAGAGTTTTGTAATTTTTTATATAATATTTTTGTCTAGGTTGGTATCAATTAATTTGTAGTTGTTCAAATCCCCTAGTGCCGCTGGAAATTTTGTTTTATAGTATATTTTGTTCATGATCACTATAGCGCTTTTTTTATCTGCTTCCTTTATAATTATGTTGTTATTTTTACGGGTGCTCTCTAAGGCTTGTCTTTACATGTGAGGTTGTTGAATGGTTTGGATTTTTTTCTTTTTTTTCGTTTTTTTGTAGATCAATGTCTACAGTTTTTCAAAAATATGTCCAGCTCATTTGTATCATTGTTTTTGTTTGAGAAGAAATTGGATTTATTTTTTTACTAATAATTCATCTGTAATGTTTTTCTTTATTATTAAATGTTTCTTTCATTCCGAGTTTGCGTTCAAATTCTCTAAGGATTTTTTTAGGTCTGTTATATTGCTTTTTGTAGCAGGGCAGAATTTTAGGCCTAAGTTTAATAGGTGGATTTCGTCCTTTGTAAGTGTATACGTAGATAGGTTTATTATTTTCGATTTTGTGTCATCTAAACTGGCCTTCTTGTTTTATATATATATATATATATATATATATATATATATATATATATATATATATATATATATATATATAATTGATCAGATGAAGCCTAATCAGAGAAATGCATAGTCGAATGTTTTTTCGAAACCTTATAATTTCATGAACGTTTTTCCAATTGTCAATAATTTATAACTGTCAGAATCACATAGCCAAATTTATAATATATATGTGTGTGTGTGTGTGCGTGTGAGTGTGTGTGCTTGTGCGTGTGTGAGTGCCCGCGTATGTGTGTCCGTGCCTGTGTTCGCAACAGAGACACGTAAACAAACATTTCTTTCTTTATCGTTCTTTCTTCTTCCCGTTTTTTTTTTTCTTTGTCTTCTGGGAAGAAAAAAAAATTCTTTCTTTTTAATATCACAATTTACATTAAACTTGAGAATCTATAATAAAAAAAAAATGGGAATGCAAAATGAAATAGGGTCCATATGTTGTCTTTAAAATACCAGTTTTGACTATTACCGAATAGTTAATGACAAATTTATATAAGACTATTATTTATGATAAACATCAATGACCTTTTTTCCCGTAAGTGTAGGAAAGTTCTCAATGAATGGATAAATAGTGTCTGTGAATAGCAGCTTTGATTTTTAACTAAAAGCTATTACGTCATATAAAGATCCGTAAGCCCATCAAAGGGAACCATACAATGTCCTTGCATAAAAGGTTATTACTGGTAATATTAGAATATCTATCAGGTGATTTTTGTCTTTATTTAGAAAAGAAACAAAATAACATATGTATTTATATATTAATAGAATTATATATATATATATATATATATATATATATATATATATATATATCGTTAACCACAGACTGTTTCGCTGTTTCATTATCAGCATTGTATATATATATATATATATATATATATATATATATTATATCTTTATATATATATACATGTATATATATATATGTATTATATATATTATATATTATAAATATTATATATATATACAACTTGCATTATCAGCATTATATATAAATATTTTCATTTTTTAAATACACACACACATATATATACATATATATATATATATATATATATATATATATATATATATATATATATATACATACACATATATATATATATATTTATTAAAGACATTTTTATGTTTAACGTTCTTTTTATAGATACAAGTATTTAATGCTCTGTTTATAATAAACAGTATTAAATAACATTTACCGGCCTGAATGTCCGAGAAATTTTCATAGAAAATATTCGTCCTTGGACAGGATTCGAACCAAGGACGAATATGAAAATTTTTCGGACATTCAGGCCGGTAAATGTTATTTAATACTGTTTATTATAAACGGAGCATTTACTTAAATACTTGTATCTATAAAAAGAACGTTAAACATAAAAATGTTTTTAATAAATAAATTGTCGGACTTTGTCCATTTCGTAATATATGACGTCATATATATATATATATTAAAAATGAAAATAAGGACATCGACATCTTTTACCCAAATTACACAAAAATATCTTGAAATATAAAGAGTATATTTATTCATTAAATATTGGCTCACCAACAACTCTTCTGGAAGGTCTCCTTGTTTAAGTTGGTGAATGCTGTCATAATTCTTGCCTTCAGTTCATCCTTGGTGTTACAAGGAGGTTTTTTGGTCTCCCGCTCAACTGCTCCCTGCACATAATAATCAAGGGGTCTGCAGTCTAGGGATGAGGTGGCCAGATTTAAGATGTGGTCGTAGAAATTAACTGACAGCCATGACTGGGTTGTCCTTCTTGTGTGGCATGGCGAAGTGTCATGCTGCCAGAGACAGGGTTTCCAGAAGCCAGCGTCTTGAGACAGGATAGCACTACCTCCTCAAGATCCTTGATGTAGGCCTTTCTGATGAGTCTTAGTACCGGTGGGAAGATGAATGAAGGCATAATGTCGCCACTATTCGTTATCACTCCAAATACCTTCGTAATCAGCATTTGACTCATCAAATTCTTTCGGAATCCTCTGCACTGTCCACAGATTGATGCCCAAAGACACTGAAATGTTCGTATTGGAGCTTTCGGTTCGAATGCCAAGAAGTACAGCATGAATTTCGAGATGGTGATCTTTTTCTCACAGACGGTGCCCAACTTACCCTATTATACTGTGAAATCGATAAAATCAAAAACAAACAACACTTATGCGAGAAATTAAAAATATAATATAGCAACAATTTACCCAATGCACCATATATACACAACACACACACACACACACACACACACACATATATGTATATATATATATATATATGCCAGCTAGATGTTTTCCATAAAAGCTGTCTGCGTGCAATCTGTGGAGTTAACCTTCAAGATAGGACATCTGGTGTAGACCTGTTTAACAGGTATAATATTCGAGGAATGGAGACTTTTCTCATACAGTCTCAGTTACGCTGTACTGATATTGTCTTGAGAATGTCTGATGACAGGATATCCAAGATCCTAATGTACAGCCAGTTAGATCAGGGCTACAGGAATGTAGGACGCCCATGGCTAAGATACAAAGACAAGCTGAAAAGCAACTTGTCAGCAGTTAATATAGCACATAACACCCTTGAGCGCTTAGCTTTGGAGCGGGTAGAATGGAGATCAACGTGTTTTAGTGGACTCAGCAATTTTCAATCTGCCTGTCTGAATCATCTTCAAGAAGCGAGAGTAAGATCTAAAATGTCAGCCAATGTAACAGTAATCTCATCTCACAATTCTCACACCTGCTCCATCTGTGGACTCCTTTGTAAATCACTAGCGGGTATTAAACGCCACTTAAGATTATCGCATAATCTTTCATAACTGAATCAATAAGCTGGCAGATCCTCATACATCGAAACCGACGGGAGAGTCCATTATATATATATATATATATATATATATATATATATATATATATATATATATATATATTTTACTCAGTATTGTGGAAAGAATACTTATAGATGAGGAAAGTGTAATCAACTCTAATGATCTTCGGTCTTACGCCTTAATCGATCATCAGATAATAAACTGATAGTCATTACCCAATGTTTATTTCTACGCCTACGCTATACATACACGCATATATATATATATATATATATATATATATATATATATATATATATATATATATATATATAATTATCGATCAGCTTATCTCTAATCAACTTATTTGTATTTTGCTTACTACAACACATATACATACAGCTTTAGACACTGATATACATGCACATACACAATTAATCTTGTCCTTGTGCTAATGCTTGTCATGTAGAAAAAAAGCCCGCGAAAATCGACCCCTATACAATAATATGATGAGGCAATGAAATTACAGTCGTAATCACTGTTGAAAGAGATCGGCGAAGCACTGGGTTTTATCATCAGGAAGACATAATCAAGTCAAATCGCCCCTCTGGAAAGAGAAGTCTCTGAGCTGATTTAGTTCTCTCTGAGGATTTCTTCAATTTCCACAGGAAAGGCCATTTTTATCAGGTTACCAATTCTAAGGAAACGTCTACATAAAAGGCAGGAAAAAAGTAAATGTCGTCTGCAAAAGAGAGCCACCATCGAAGATTCACTTGTGTTAGCGATTGACAAGAAAACGATATCTGTTATTTGTCTGTTTGCTAGTTTTCCATTTTATTTTTTCTCTGACAGTATTTTCTTTTTACTTTACATCTTTTTTATTTGATTTCTTTTTCATTCTTTTGTTGACTTTCTCCTTTTTATTTTTCTGTCTATTCTTTTTTCCCTCATTTCTCCTTTTCTTTTCTTTTTTAATTAATTTTCTTTTGCTTTTTATTCTTCAGTCTTCGACTCCATTTTTAATACTATTTTAGACTTCTATCGTTTTATTTTTTTGCATTTATTTTTCATTTTCTTTTTTCTGACATTTAGTTCTTTTTCCACCACTCTTTCTGTTTTCTTTATTATATTTCTATTTCGCTCTATTTCGCGCTTCTTTTTAGTTTTCCATTCTTTTCTAGATTATTCTTTCTTCCTTTCCATGTACATGTTTACTCTATTCTATTTTCTGTTTTTTTTTTTTTTTTTTTTTTCTCCTTTCTTTTCTTTTATTCGTCTTGGCCTTTTCGCTTTTCTTTCTTTAATTTTCATTCTTCCTTCTATTTTCTCTTTTACTGCTTTTTTCTTTTCCTTCTTTCTTTTCCTATATTCCTTTTCTTTTTTCGTTTTCGTTCCTTTTTTTCCAATCTTTTTTATTCTTTCCAAACTTCAATTTTCATTTTAATTTATTTTAATTTTTCTTTTAAACATTCTTCTGTTTTTATTGTCTTCTTTTTCTATTCTTCAAATTCCTTCCTTTATTTTTCACTTTTTATAGGTTTTTTTTCCTTTTTCATTCGTTTTAATAATTCCTTTACTTAATTTTAGTTTCTTCATTTCTTCATTTTTTTTATTTTCCTTTATTTATCCGTTTCACTTTCTTCTTTCTGTGTTTTTATTTTTCATTCCAATATCTATTTTTTTATTCATTATTTTCTTTTTCTTTTTCTTTACTTTGTTTTATTATTTTTCCTTTAATTCCTTCGCGTCCTGGGTATGACGATAAACTACATCCGCGTCCTGGGTATGACGATAAACTACATCCGCGTCCTGGGTATGACGATAAACTACGTCCAACAACAAGGCTTCAGATAATGTTTTCGGAAAAATAATGTTGCCAGCTATACGTTTTTTGGGAAACAATAATGTTGCCAGCTATACGTTTTTGAAACAATAATGTTGCCAGCTATACGTTTTTTGGAAAAAATAATGTTGCCAGCTATACATTTTTGAAACAATAATGTTGCTAGGTATGCGTTTTTGAAACAATAATGTTGCCAGCTATACGTATTTTGGAAAAAATAATGTTGCCATCTATACTTTTTTTGGAAAAATGATGTTGCCAGCTATACGCGTTTGAAAAAATAATGTTGCCAGCTATATGTTTGATAGTACTGTATATTTAAAATATGTATAGGTATATGTGTGCATATATATATATATATATATATATATATATATATATATATATGTGTGTGTGTATGTGTGTGTGTGTGTGTGTGTGTGTGTATGCATGTATGTATGTATATATATGCCTTAATTTGGCATTAAATGACCCACAGTGATTGATATGCCATAAAACTCAACCAACCAAACAATTTAATTCCTTCTTCTTCATTTTGTCATTTCTTTAATTCAGTTGCTTCTTTTTTTCTGTTTTTAATTCAGCTTTCATTCTATGCTCTAGTTTTTCATTATTTCATTCCTTTTCCTATTTTCTTCTTATCATTTCATCCCAAGCAAGGCAATAAAGCCACTAAGGCACAACGAGTAAAAAAGAACGAGAAGTCGCTAGTGAGGAGTAAGGACAATAAATGCACAGAATTCAGCAATAGAAGATAGCGTTTGACGTTGCATTTAAGTTTTTGTCGATTGAAGGAAGAAAGAAGCCAATAGAGACTTCCGCACGCGAGAAGTGCGAGAAAAGAAACTATAGGAATAGAACTTACGCTTACATCTAGCTAGTTCAACCGTAAAACGCTGAGACCTATTTGTTAATCTAGTAGTACGCTTAAATTCATGAAAACGATCTAACAAGCAGAAGAGTGATATCTATTCTGTTTAATACAGAAATGTGGCACAAGGCCGTAGGGGGGATTGGGGAAAAGTCTTAACTAAACTTCTGTCTTAACTATGACTTAGAAAGCCACAAACACTGACCTAAACGTTCGAACAATATTCCTTACACCAAAGCAACGCATTCATACATACCTTTCTTACTACAACCGCCATAATACCTCTTTGTCTCTATGAAAATACTAACTAGTCCCCATATTTACAATTCATTGTCTGTTGAATAAAACAACAATTCTAAAAACTAGCCCCACTGAGTATTTACAAAAACTATTTACAAGAAACTAAAGAAAATAATATTAGTAATAACCCCCCCCCCCAAACACTAAATGTGGAAGAAACATCAGTTCACTGGCCGAAATCGATGCGGGACTATAATAGTATAAAACATTTATTCATCACAAGCACTCACACTGACATGAACTCATTCAGACACAACAACAAATACGAAAAAAACACTCACGCAAAACGAAAGGCGCCCCGCATCCACCAGCGAACTGACATCACTGACCACCTAACGAGGGAGGGGATGAGGAATTAAACTTAAAGAAAAATAGGGATAGAAATAAAAGGGGCCAATGAGCACACATACCATAGCTAAGTTAACTGAAGAGCTTATCAGAAAAATTGTCATGAAAATATTTATAGTAAAGACAGAAGGAAGCTACGTCACGGGGTGGAAAAGTGAATGAAGTCGAGATGCCAGGTTAGGATCGATAACATAACAGACACTTCTTAGGATTTTGTCGAGAATCTCGATATATTATAGGAATGCCAGACCAGATATGGCAGCAATATTCAATGTTTTTTTTTTTCTTTATACTTTTTCTTTTTTTTTCTTTCATTAAATATTTTTTCTTCCTTTCGTTTTTTTCCTTTCTTGATCTTGTTTATTTTTTTTATTTTTCTTCTTATATATTTTCCCGCTTCCATTTTCTTCATTCTAATTTATTTTTTCTTTTACATTTATTTTCTCCATTCTTTTGTCCTTGTCTTCCTTCGGTTTTATTATCTTTTTCTATTCGTGTGATCACACCCCAGAATCAATAGAGGTTATTCACCAGATTCCAAGTGGAATCCAAGTGGTAGCATGTCTCCTCACGTTTGTCCGGGTTATTTCAGTTCTATCCCGATTTCGAGTCTTACCAACTTCTTTTACTCGGCTCTTCTATTGCTGACCCCCTCTGAAAATAGATGGATATCAACTTTGTTTCGCAATTTCCTCGGCTTTCTGCTATGGTCGAAACACTTATCCATTTTTTTTCAATATCTTTTAGGTTTAATCTTTGGCACGCTGAAACAGAGAAAGTCATTACTTTTCCTTCTTGGGGGTTGGTGTTTACTAAATGCGTTTACCTACCTGAGTTAGGCGATTGATTTGAAACTCCAAATCTCAGAGTATCTATAGACATTATTCAAAAAGACGAATTCTGCTTTGTGATTACACCATTGGTTTCTATGCTCAAAATGCAATCACTTGCAGAGTTCTCAATGTCCCACCTTTCCTATCCAGACATACCTATTATTATTATTATTATTATTATTATTATTATTATTATTATTATTTGTGTATGTTTCCTGTTCTGCATCCTGTAGAGCCGGGTTCAAACTATGTTCCTTAGGCACTATATTATGCTTGTCATTTAATTGATATCACTTTTCTTAGTATATAGGATGTTCCTAGTAGGGCGATCTTCCGGACAACTTGTATGTTGATGTTACCTGGGATACTGTTATGGGACCTTACCCATAATAACATAATGGACTATTCCATACGTAATAAATACTGCGCCTCAAGAGGAAGCAGAGAGTTCAGTCTGAAGTCTGGAGTGAAGTCCGTCAGGAGTCTGTCAGTCAGAGCGAGCGAGTCAGTGAGTTGAGTCAGAGGGAGTTCGAAACAGTCGCGTTCAGACAATTACTACTAAGCCTGATTGTTCGTACTAACACTTTCTACTTCTCTGTATATATTCCTGTTGGTAATAAATCTGTGTTATTCCATATCCGTGTTCGAGTTCTTCTTTATTGGTTCTACCTTGGACTATCACCGTGGTACAAGAAACCGGACCATAACAGATACTATTAATAAAATTGTCCATTCCTTTTCTCACGAGGCCCAGAGCTTCGATTACCATTGATGCAGTCTCAGACTTCATTGCCCACATCCTGTTAATCTCGATCTGCATGTC
>OZ010593.1:31658895-31661395 GCA_963932145.1 Acanthosepion lycidas | reverse complement strand
CAAATCTTATGATCTTATTTTCTTATAATCTTAGCATATTCAAATCTATTGTCAGTCGTTATCTATTCGCCATATTCTAGTAATCTTCCTGCTTCATCCTATATATTTATATTGCCTTATTCACTAACCCTCCAGCTTGAGTTGTTCTTGGGCCTTGTGTAGGGTGAACCACAATAATAAAAAATACATATGTGGATGGAGACCAGTGTACTAAGAATTATTCTACCCCAGGAAACAGTAAGGCCACGGTTGCGTGATACTTAGAAAGGATCAAGTTCACAACATTTGTAAATTGATCTGCGTGTTTAAGAATCGCGCAACGGTGAGCGCCCGTTCCCAGATTACTCGTTAATAAAATCTCACTCACGCATCAAAAGCTAAGAAAAATTGTGTATATATATAAAAAAAAAGAAAAAAGGAGGCATATGAAAAATACGACGACAAACACTGGTAAAGTGCATTAGGAAAATGAAGAAAGTGTTAACAGCGATGTAATAGAATTGCAGTTCAATATCTGAACGAAATTTAAAAAAAAAAACACGGTAGGGGTGGGGAATGGTTATCTCCTTCGGTAGGAGAGGGTTTCTTCGATTCTCCGTTCGTGACTCTTTGCTACGAAGTGGAAAAATCGAATCTAGCATTCAAATCAATTTTATACTTACGGAGTCATATCAGATATTGTCAATGAGGTTAGGGGACAACGAAAGATGAAGACAAAGATTGCCAAGTTAATAAAATAAAATAAAAAGGATGGAGAAAAAAGTCGATTGGGAGGAAGCAGAAGACAGAGGAAGAACCAAAAATCGAAAATAATAGGATTTTTTTTTATTGGAACATTTTATGCAAATAAAAAAAAAACATACAGCAAAGAAGGAAGCGATGTATAAAGCAAAGACAACACTCAAAACAAGTATGATGTCTGTCTATAAACTTAGCCATTTATTATTACCATGTGCCCTACCTAGGGCAATGCTGCCTTAGTCCACTTCAAAGTACACTGTTTGGGACCTTACACCTTTATTCCAGCGTCATTTATACACGTGGAAAGAATATAGAAAGTCCCCGTTCTTATTTTTAGTACTGCTCAGTAGAAAGAGGGCGAACAATAACTGTGCAATACTAAAAATAAGAACTATATCATTTCAAGTTCAATTTGGGACTAATTAAAGTTATTTTGGGACTAAGCAAGTTCTTAATGAAATAGCCAAGTTCAGAATGGAGTAGAAAAATTCAAAATGGGATAGTCAAATTTAAATTGGGACATAGCAAATTCAAAATGGAATAGTTAAATTCAAAATGGGACTAAAGAGATTCAAAATGAAATAGTCAAATTCAAAATGGAATAAGCAAATTTGATTTGGGTCTTAGCAATTTCAAAATGGATAAAGCAAATTCAAATTGGGACTGAGAAATTATTTTGCTAAAAAAGACTTTAAAATTAAATATTTTCATGATAAAATAATAATGTGTAACTAAACTTTACTATTGAAATGTTTCATCTTCTAGAAGCAATCAAGAAAATTCATGAAAGGTGTATTTTGGATGCAAATTTCAGCGCTTAAAATCTCTCACCATACCTATCTTTTTTTTCAAACTCTGTCTTGATATAGTCATTCAGTATTTCCTTGCTGCTTTTTCTTAGGATTTTTGAGATTTGCTCTGTTTTCCCAAAAATCATTTCATTTTGAATAACTCTCTCTTATTCTCTCTATTCTAACATTAGATACAGTCTATCCATCTCTTTCTTTCTTCTTCTCTTCACGCTGATTGTCTTACCAATGAAAGTGCCAGAAAAACTAACTTTGACACAAATTTATCCGTTCAAGAGTAGCCTCTTGTAAGGAATTGATAGTAAAATCTACGCAACGCTGCGATCCGATTTTTAATTACATGATTTACCGTTAACTTGATTTTTAATGATATTTGTTTATTGAAACGCGCAGATAAGTTTGAAACATTTTTCCATAATGAATCTGCTTAGTCCCAATTCATATTTGCTTACTTCATTTTGAATTAGCTACGTCCCAATCTGAACTTGGCTATTTCAATTTGAATTTGCTACGTCCCATTCTGAACTTGGCTATTTCAATTTGAATTTACTACGACCCATTCTGAACTTCGCTATTTCATTTTGAATTTGCTACGTCCCATTCTGAACTTGGCTATTTCATTTTCAATTTGCTACGTCCCATTCTGAACTTGGATATTTCAATTTCAATTTGCTACGTCACATTCTGAACTTGGCTATTTCAATTTCAATTTGCTACGTCCCATTCTGAACTTGGCTATTTCATTTTGAATTAGCTACGTCCTAATCTGAACTTGGCTATTTCAATTTCAATTTTCTACGTCCCATTCTGAACTTGGCTATTTCAATTTCAATTTTCTACGTCCCATTCTGAACTTCGCTATTTCATTTTCAATTTGCTACGTCCCATTCTGAACTTGGCTATTTCATTTTCAATTTGCTACGTCCCATTCTGAACTTGGATATTTCAAT
>OZ010593.1:31548895-31656395 GCA_963932145.1 Acanthosepion lycidas | reverse complement strand
TTTTCTCACAGACGGTGTCTAATTGGCTCTACTATATACTGGGCATTCGACAAAACCAAAAACAATGATCGAGCATGCATAAATTTTACAAATACAAATTGGTAACAGTTTACCCATCGCACTCTGTATAGATAGATAATGACACTTGCTTGCAAAACAGTATAATATACCAAGTCCCTCTGACATCGGCAGAAAACAAAGAAAAATCTACATAGTGGGAACAGAGAAACTACGTACACTGAAAGATCCTGGAAACAGATAAACTGCGCACACAATCATCCTTTACAAATATACGCAAACAGCGCAACCCTTTCTAAACGTATCTGGGAGATTAAAAACAAAAAAATTATACCAAAAATATCATGGAAAATAACGAAAACGGCATCAGCCTACAACTATAAATGCAAAAACTGTAAACTCTGTCCTTAGGAGAAGATATCTATAACCACCTTCCGAGGCCAACACAATTTGCTAAATAGACGATCAGATCTTATGCCGGCACGAAAACTAAACACGAATACCTTGTAAAATATCATCACCAGAAATACAAATATATGCACAACGCGGATAATGCAACATGCTTTGGACCAGCGTTTCTTAACCTTGCTTCCTCCATGCAACCCTTTTACCATTTATTAGAATGCCATTACCCCTTCCTTTTCAAGGTGACAGTCCAAATAGGCCAAATTCTATTAATAGCTCTCCCCACTTTAAACTTAATGTGGTCGCAATTCACTCTTTAAAATCCAAAATTCACCCCTGCTTTAGGTACAGCAAATACTTTAAACTAAACAAACAAACCAAGTCCCGAAAAAATATATAAAATAATTAAACAAATTAAGTAAATAATAAACGTATTAACAAACTACGAACCCACATATAAACACAAGTAAATGTATTAGCAACAAATAATTTAGCAATCAATAATAAATAACGCTGTGTAACAAAAATTTAGACTTTTATTGTTTTTGGTTAGCAAGTGCTATTTCCTAATCGTTTCTGTCTAGAAAGCAAAGGAAATGATTATTATTCTCTTCAAACTTTGCTCTTGTGACCTGGACATCGACGTTTTGAAATTAACCTATTTTCCATTACATTCCAGACAGATTCAGCGCTGAGTTACTGATGGAGAATTTACTAGAAGTTTCAACAACTTTCGATTCGTTTCTAAAAGTTTAAAAATTTCTAGAACGTTCTGGCAACCTAGATGGCAGTATAAATACAGGGAATATAAGCTCAACCTCTCTTTACTACTTTTAGCTGTCCAAGTGCAGACAAGTTGTCGTTGACATATGCATCAGTCACAGAAGTCTTGAAGAGGTTGTTAGCGTCCGGCAGACCCATTTTTTCTGTTTGTGGCGAATTTATCAAGTTCGACAATGTGCTCTGTGGCAACGTCTGCTAAAATGTGTGAGGCCTACAAGGTATATTTTCGGCATGCCTGACAGAGATCAAGACAAACCCTAGGCACCTTATTTCACCTGCGAACTCTAGAAGGTAGGCTGGGAATTTGTTTTGTTTGGATAGTGGAATTTCTAAGTGCAAATGTTTCAGAATTTTCTTAATTTAAATACTTCCTTTTTTTTTTACTTTTATTCTTTAAACCAGTTGTAATGACAAAAGTACGCAGGTGTAGGCTTTAAGAACGCTGTATTCAACTGAAAATACAAGGTTCGCACATAATCCCAGCAAACAGAAATAGCTCTCTCAAAGAGGAGAGTAACAAAACGAGGGGAGACCACTCGTGATTATTCATAACACCAGTGTTATCCAAAAATAAAAATCGCACATTAGTGTTCACAATACGATAGATGTTTTCTATACTGGATCACTGGGAAGAGCTATAAAAAATACCTAATATAAGGAATGTTCAAGATTAGGTATTTTTGTGCCATTTTCTACATTAACTGGGGTTCAAAGGCATACTTTTCCAGTGATTGAATTTTGGAAATTTCAAAAATCAAAAATGTAATTTTTCAATAACACTGGATATATATATATATATATATATATTATTATTATTATTATTATTATTATTATTATTATTATACTTTTTATTGTATCCTTACTCTGTTCTAGACATTGAGTTCTACCTGGATTCTATCCTTTTGGAATTATTTTTTCTACATATATATATATATGTATGTGTATGTATATATGTATGTACAGTGTAACCCGGATATAAGATAAACCCGGATATAAGAGAGATTTTCTCTGGTCCCAAATTAGAGCCATACTTATCTAAACAAAATAGACCAAACCCTGATATAAGAGAACCCTGATATAAGAGACTTCTTCTCCGTTACCGACAACTCTATATCCGGGTTACACTGATATATATTTTTATAGAGTTTAGATATATGATTGCATATGTATGTGTATATTAACCACTAATATTATCAATATATATATATATATATACATACACGCATAATTAATTTTGCTATTTTGCAGGATGGTAAGTAGGGGGGATAAAGGCATGAAACTCGCAATCCCACGAATTTGGAGGAAACCTACTGACCACTCAAGCAATTGCTTACTCATTTCATGGTTGAAATGAGAGCAGCCGTTTTTTACAGAAGAGAAAAGCAGTTCAAAAGCGAATGAAGTCAGAGAAGCAGCTGAGGAGAGAAACCCGTACTACCCCAAAATAAAAAAAAACCTCAACGACCTGATTAGAAATGTATGCAATTCTCAGGTCAGAGAAAGCCTCGGCTAGCTTTAGCACCGGTCAAGATGGGCTTTGCTTCTGCCACTGGTCTGTTCGAGGCAATCGGAATTGTCTGTAACCCCAGCGAGTGGCGACTCTTCATCGTCCTCTCATCCAGGAGACTCAAAGCCATGCTGCTTCATGACAGTAACATGTTTCCTTCTCTTCTCCTGGCTCATTCGATGCAGTTCAAAGATGAATACAAGAGTGTCAAGATATTGCTAGATGCCTTGAAATATGAAGAGTATGGTTGGGAAGTTATCGGAGACTTCAGAATGATAGCTTTCCTGAAAGGCTTCCAAGGCGGCTTTACCAAGTTTCCGTGTCATCTATACCTTTGAGACAGCAGGGACTCTCCGGCACGCTAGGTGGAACTGGCCAAAGCGTTCAGTGTGGAGAGGTACAAGTTCAAATGAGAACCACTGTTGAACCCCCGGAAAGTATTGTCTCCTCAACTGCACTTAAAACTGAGCTTTATGAAACAATTTGTCACAGCTCTAGATAATGAATCTGCAGCCTTCAAGACTTCATCCGGTGTCTTCGTCGAGCCACAAATAAAGAAAGTCATAGATCGCAAGAAACTCACCAATAAGCTCACTAGGACGAGGAAAGCACGGTGTCGCTGTTGTTCAGGGCTTCCTGGCAAATCACTGGTGAAGAACTTCGGTAAAATGGGCTGCAGGATGCCCGTCAGAGTCCATCTTCTTGACGGTCATCTTAATAAATTCAAGGAGAACATGGGGATGGTGGTGCAGGGGAGAAATACTCAGAGGAGCAAGACGAGAGCTTCCACCAACATATATGGAATTTGAACGCCTCAACTAAGGATCATAACGAAAACATACTTGAGGTCAGATTTGTGAAAGTAATTTACGATATAAGAATAAATCGCGAAAAACTACTAACTTCTACATTTTTTGTTGTGGTGTCTTCTCTCTAATAAGGCTATTGTGGACTCGTCCACTTACTATAAAGTAGTAAGCCTCGGGGGAACAGTAATATAGACTGTCCTGCCGAGGCTGTGACTGTTCGCAGCTCCTGTCAAACTCTCTGCCTTGGGCAGAGAAGAACGCGGAGGAGGCTGTGCTGAAGGGCAGATTTTCGTCCGGGGAGGTAGACAGACCCGAACCCGTTTATGCGGCTTTTACGGGGATTTTTTGACCGAGGCTAACTTTTCGCTCGGAAATAACCCACGTTAAAGTCGGCCTTGTGCCACATGTAACTTTGTGGGGGAGGGGGCTACTAAATATCAACAGTGATATAGCCTGGACGCTGGTCAGCTGACACACACTCCCAAGTCGTGTAAGACACTACTGTTGTATTTACTGTTCAACACACTATTTATCTGCAACCTCTTGTTTTGTTATTTTTTAACCATATACTTGGTCACAACATTTTTTGTGGTCTCTTCGTTGTAATCCTAGAATAAATAAATGCTATATGTCGTTTTGCCCCTACTTTGTGTGAACGAGAATGTTTATATCGCCGTTTTCCCCAATGGGCATAGATAAATTTCAGAAATATTATTATCCTGGTCGTTAGTGTAAAGTTTGAAGGAAATATTAGCCATTTTTCATATTTTCTAGCCGTTAGCAAATAATAAATAACAGCTGCTATCCAAGGACAAAAATCATATTACAGTGTAATGAGTCGTCGTTTATCGGCGGCAGCAGCTTTATCTCGTATCCAAGAATTTAACTTTGCTGATCACTTCCTTTATGACTAAATTTTTCCGCCAACTTGCAGTTTCAGGATTAGAATCTTCCAGTTTTACCAAAACCTGCTCCCGTCATCCATTCCCTATCCCCGTTTGGATTTGCAAGATTTGATTGGAGGTGAAACAAAATCAGAGTAAAAGAAAGTACCAATAACGTGAACTTGTTTAACGGTGACCTCTGTGGCACCATTTAACGAGGCAGAAAGGGAAAAGAAAGAAAAGAAGGAAAGGAGAGGCTAAGAACCGAATCGTGAGTGATAAGCAAGAACACACACACAGCTAAGAGACAATGGATAAAAGGATATTTTGATAAGTAACAAATGGCGAAAGAGTGTCATTACTATGACAGGGAAATTCTGAGTAAAAAGAAAGGGAAAGAATCAGATATGTTTTGGCATCGGCTGTGTTATCTAAGGATATGAAAACAAACTATTGGTACGGGAAGACATCTTATTATCAACTACAGACCGGCTGGCCAAAGAAAAAAAAATTCAAATGAAAATGTTATTTCGTTAAGTGACGAAAAACAGACTTGGACAAATATGAAAAATTAAAAACCACCCACGAACGTCCGACGGAACATTCTTGGCCTGCGATAATAAAATTTTGTTATCAGGAATTTGTACCCAAAAGGAAAATGAATGTGTTTTCTTTCTTTCTTCGAGGCGACAGACTGACTGAAACTTTGGAGATGTTTTTTTTTTTGAGACCGTGTCAAGAAGACCACACATTCTGATAATTAGCGATTACCTGACGTAAACCACGTGCAGAACAAGAGTTATGACCGCCATTGTCATATTGTCCCGTTCGCGGCTGGAGAAATGATAAACCATTAAGGGGAAGAAAAGGGAAAGGGAAGAGATAATTTTATTTTAAGCAAGATATTTTTTTTCTTCCTGAAACAAAGCCACAGATTCGTCCACGCCCGACTAAGACATCATTGGTCGAGTGGTGATCACGTGATGCACGAGGGAGGCTGTTGCCGCCCATCTGGAGGATGAGTAAGAGAGGTTGCCACGAAGATGTGGGGAGGGCAGTTCACGCCCCTCTGAAGTATGATGAGAAGGTGGCAGTGAGGAAAGTTTCCCAAAAATGGAAAAAGGTGGAAATTCCTAACCAGAGAGGTGGATATGTATTTAGAATTATCGAGGAACCCCCCGGCGCCGACAAACTCACCCCGGTTTTGGTCGGCGCCCATATAAACGAAGCCACAACGAGCAGAAATGAGTCGAGACCCAGCAGTTCCCAGAGTCAGTCTCCGGTTGAGGCAAGCCTCGCAGATAGCTGACCAGGATTCACGCGCACATTCCGGACCCATCTCTTCAAACCAAGAACAATTATTTTGAAGAGCGACTGAGATCCAGATCACCGAAATAAGTTTTTCTTTTGCCTTTCGTCCAAAGACCCACCGAAACACCAATTTCTTAGAGAGCAGACAACTTGAAGTGTTAAAACTTGCCTAGCGGAAAACGACGTGTCACAATCCATAGAACTGGTCGGGAGATAGATGCAGTCCTATGTATCGAACAACTAGACATAAAGTTTGTTACCTTTTTCTTTGATACTTTGAACTTTTGAGTTTTCATTTTATTGCCTTTTATGCATATTTGTGTGGAATCACCCCCGTTGAACTCGGTTTGCAGTACGGCCCCGACGACTGATTGATTTCCTCTGCCTAGATCAAATCACAACGTGGGTAGGCAGACTGGGAATCAAAGTAAAACGTCACAGTTGGTGCCGTGGTAGACTGGGATAGAACGACACGGTTGGCGCTGCGACCAGGGGACGACGTCACACTCAACTTGACAGGAAGTGATCCACAATCTTGATTTCATTAGTTTTCTCTCCGATATATAGGGAATGAGACATACAGACTCCAGTTATGAAACAGCAACGAGCTGCTGCTAAATCTTATAATTTCGAGTGGCGCCTTCTGTAGCATGTCCGACATACGTAGCCCTCTTCATCCGCTGGTTCAACTTTTTGGATATGGTGTAATCTTCATCCGCTCTTTCCACCGTTGGGGGCCTTTGTAATTTGTCATGCTTAGTGTGTGTCCTCGTCTTCAATCTTGCCGCCAAGAGTGCCTCTGGTAGGTGTTTAGAACACCCGACGACACCACTCTGAGAGTCACTGAGCAACACAAGCCTCCCCTCCACGACAAGGAACAACCATCAGTAATGAGCAAAACGTTAACAAAAACCCTATAAAATATATACAAATAACAACTTCAGATCCACCATTATTGCTACCCAAGAGCCTCTAGCTTAATTTGAAATATAACTGATATCGCCTGCCTCACTAACCGCTAAAATAATACAATAGACCTCGCTACCCATAAGGCACCATTAACCAGCATATAAAAACAGATTACTCTAAACACAACACACAGGACCTGAAAATTGCGTCCAAGTATGAAACAGACTGTCATCGCACGGTGTTGTCCCCAGTGTCCATTTATATGACGATGTGTTTGAACCTGTGTATATATAGAGTCAAATTCATATATTACGCAATACACATATACCGGATGTAACAGCAAAATTATCCAAATCGTGTAACAGCAAAATATTTCCAATTTGTTAGATCAAGCTGTGTATCTTAGAAATGATTAAAGATATGTTACTGGAATTCTCCGTGGATTTATACTACTATTGTACTCTACATTGGGCAATAAAAATTACTGTTAAAGCTTAACAGAAGAATCGTGATGAAATCGATCCTAAACGGAAATATGTTAATTAATCATAGCTTTGGATCCGCAGCTCCTGAAGTATTGAAATTAAGTTTATACATACATACATACATACATATATATATATATATATATATATATATATATATATATATACACCCACACACACACACACACACACATATATATATATATATATTATTCCAGGACAATTTTCCAACTTATTCAAGAGGATCTTCGCTCACTCTAACCTTCTAACTTTCTGTCCTGAAGTAATAAGGTGCTCCACAGGTTTCACGTACGATTTTATTTTCAAATCTTTTTTTCACTGCTCTTTGCACTGTCGTGGGTGAAACTCCTCTTTCATGTGCCAAATGTCTTATGGATTGAGTTGAATTTTTCTAATTGATCTCTTTAGGTCTAGGTTGAAATGATGATCCTTCTTCCTGTTGTGAAAATTAAACGTTTTGTGGGATAGATAACTATGACGTTACACGACTTGAACAATTTTGCTCTTACACCCGGTATATCCAGTGTGTTTGCATAGTCGAGTCTACTATCTACATATAGAACTCTTGCGTAATATTCTTATATATAAACGCGTGTGTTTGTATGTTCGTGCGTGTATGTATAGAGTTGAGTCTATAGTCTTTATTAGATATGCACGACTATCAAACACGAACTTGTTATTTCGTTACTTATTGCAAGATACATTCAGAAAGCGAGACAAAAAACAGGTTAGCTTATTCTTTTTGAAGACTATTTTCAAAATTATATTTAACCCACTGAGGTTTAATTATATTTATCACAAATCCATTTTTGGGGGTGTTCTCATCGCTTTTCGTGTTCCGTTTAGTGTTGTCTGTCATTTTCTTATCTTTCCTGCCACAACCAGTCGAGTCATGACGATACGATCGGCCATGTTTACTCGTTCTGGGGAAAATATAGAGAGAGAGAAAAAGCATGGCTGTCACATTTTGAATGTTGCTCGCATGATTCGACACCTGACAACACAGTGTTACCGCAACTCTGTGAAATATTACAGTAAATATATAAGAAAAATATATTTAAAAAAACAGCTTGTTTACTGGAGGATTTACGACGTGACAATATGTGATAATTACCACTGTATAAGAGAATAAGTTATGAGGCGATCTTTTGAGAAACGCAAACAACAATAAAAGTGTCATTTATATTGATATTAAAAAAATATTTCAAGATGTTCCGGATGCGAATTTGGTGATTACAGGTAGAAAGAGACGCTTTGCTTAAACTTATGAAGTCATTGTGACCGTATACATAACTATTTAAAGAAGAAAAAGAAGACAAACTCTTTTTTTCAAAATGCGAATGCTGAGTTTAAAGGAATATTAAAGACTAACAGTGGATATAATAGACAACACTTTAGCATCCCTCAGTTGCTTCTCTGTCTTTAGGCAGAGAGCGCCTAGGGGAGGCTCCGTCAAATCCGCAACATGTTTCTGATTGTAGGTAGTCGCTTACAGTGTTCGATATTTCCTGGCGGTCCCCAATCTAAATACTGACGTAACTGAGGAAAATTATATCGAGAGGCGCCCAGCCTTGGGGAACAGCTGCCAGAGGCCGCGCACTCTTATTAAACAAAAGAGAGGCATCGGTGCTCGCACTGAGGCCAGCGCAACCGACGGTTGTGGGGGGGTGCAGGCAATTTTTGTTCCTAGCCCAGGTGTACGCGCTCGGGTCCCCATATTAAAAAATGACCTTGTCTCACAACACGTCTTAATGGAAATACAGATTAAATACTTAATAGCCAATGCCCGAACTGTTGACCGGGCTTTTTTTTCCTACGGTTTACCAACACTTTGATGGTTATTAAAAGTTTGAAGGGATATTAAAGACTGACAGTGGATATAATAGACAGCGTTTTATCATCTCTCAGTCGCATTTGTCTTTGGGCATAGTGCGCTCTGGGGCGACTCCGTCAAAGGACAGAGTCGTAACTGTGGAAAATTATACTGATCAACAACTACCCGAGGCCGCACCATCTCATTGCACAAGAGAGAGAAATCGGTGCACGTACCGAGACCAGAGCAACCGACTGTTTCGAGGGCTTGGGAATTTTTCGTTCCTAGACCGGGTGTACACGCTCGGGTCTCCACATTAAAAATTGATCTTGTCTCACATCTTGTCTTAGCGGGGAGACCTAACAGCCAATGTCCGAACAACTGACTGTTGACTGGTCTGTTTTTCTAAGGTCTACCAACTCTTTGAGGGTTATCAAAAACCGCAACATATTTCTGATTGTAGGAACTCGTTTCCAGTGCCTGATGTTCCCTGGCAATCACCAATCTAAATATTGACAGCTGCTTAACTTCGGTAACCGTGTGTTAAAACAAGAAATGTAATTATGAAAGATTTTATATAATCTCCCACTTTTTTTACTAGCCACAATAGTGTCATTACTGGGACAAGGCCATGGCTAACTTAAATAGCAATCAAATAGAACTGTCCTTCACTCTTTTTCATTCAGGGCACACATGTAAAATAATTAAAATTCTGGTTCGCACTTTAAATTTTAATAAGGAAAAATTAGTCATGAAATTTGAAAATTTGAAATTTTGGTTTTGCATTCCCAAAGACGTTTAACGTTTAACATTTTCATTTAAAGGGATTTATTTTTTGAGAAGCCGATATTGACTGATTTAAATCCCTTGAGGAAAGCAAAAGGGGAAGGATTATCCACTTCTTAAAGATTAAAGATTTAGCATCCAGTTTTAAAATATGAAATGATAGACATGACTTAGATACGGAAGCTATGTGTTTCGGTGTCTGTAGTTTGTTTTTTGTTTTTTTTTTAAAAAGATTTCTTAAGATTTTCTGGGCGCACTGGTTGGGAACCGCTGAGATAGAACCCTGGAATTGTGAGATTTATGCTTTCCTTCAATACATAAATTAATTTTTTTTTAAAATACAATGTCATATAGAAAAATTATGATAATTCAAAATTATTCGTTTCGTTTATCGAGCTCTGTAACTTTCATTTCTCATCTTTCTTTTCTCTCTGTTTATCTCTCTCTCTCTCTCTTTCTTACTCTACTTATCTATTATGTATCTATTTATCCCTCTCTTTCTCTCTCTTTTTTCCTCTCTCTCTCTCTCTCTATATATATATATGTGTGTGTGTATATATATATATATATATATATATATATATATAAAAGTGAACATAGAAGTCAACACTTAGAGGCGACAGTCTGTTTTATGCTATATGCAATCGTCAGGCCACACTGTCGCCTCTAAGTGTTGACTTCTATGTTCACTTTTATATTTATTTTTACACACGCTCTATCTCTGATATTGAGCACTTTATTCCATACATATAGCACACCTTAAGACTATATTTCTTTATATATATATATATATATATATATATATGTGTGTGTGTGTGTGTGTGTGTGTGTGTGTGTGTGTGTGTGTGTGTGTGTGTGTGTTTAGCTTAGTATTGTAGATTTCTGAACTGCTATGGAACATTTCTATGAGACTTCAAAAAGATGGCGATAATGGCTCTCCACAATTTACTGTATTATATATCTATTAATTTTTTTTTATCTTTCCTAAACCTTGCTCCGCCATCCATTTACTCAAACCCTGTAGATAGCTCAACGCATCTGTTTCTTTTACCTTCAATCTGACCTGTGAGTGTCAAATTCTTTAAGCCCTCTTTCCTCATTATGTACCTAGTAATTTCAACTGTCTCTTCCTGGTGTTAAGTATAAGTGTCCTCATAGAATCTGCAATATGACCAATGAATACTAGACAACCTCTACACAGATGAAGAAGAGAACAAAACTGTTAATAATATCATGGACTAAAACATGTGAACAATGAGGAAGTTGTAGCGAAAATAAGAACGGGATGGATACTGCCAGAAGCAAAGAAGCATCACACAGAAATTCCATATATCAGAACAAGTTTAAGTGAAGAATGTATAGCATCAGTTGAGCAATAAATTTTAACAATTCGTTTTTCTTATCCATTTTGTAGATTAATACTATCATGTATAGTTACAAAACTATGAGTATACAAAATTCGAAATTTATGAATTACCTGTATTACAACCGCTTTCTTTTATCCATTAAATAGTAAGACCAAAATCCGTCAAAACATATACATCTGATCGAGGGCGTTAGTTTGAAATTAAAAGCACAGAATTTGAGGGAGAGAGAGAGAGACCATATTCGAGAGAAGGCGCTTATTCGACGAAACGATGAATACGTGCTCTTTGACGAATAAGGGTGTTTATTCAAAAACAGTGCCTATTCAAGAGAGCGAAAGTGATAGAGCGATTATTCGAGAAAGTGTTCTTATTCAAGGGAGAACGCCTATTCGAGCGCCTAATCAAAGGGGGGACGTTATTTCGAGAGATAACATTTACTCAAGAGATGGCGCTTATTCGAGCGAGCGAACGTACTTATTCGAGAGAGAGAGCGCGCGCTTATTCAACGGAGAGCGCTTAAGTTATTTGACAAAGGAAGCTTGTTTGCAGATAGGGGATTATTCAACTGACGGTGTTTATTTGATAGTGGGCGCTTATTCGAGAGCGAGCCTTTATTCAAATAAGGTTAGGTGTTAAAGAAGAGGGAAAAGGCTTATTTAATGGTAGGCGCTTATTCGAGGGAGAACATTTCTTCAAGAGATGGTGCTTTTCCAATGGTGGTACTTATTCGGGAAAGGGCGCTTATTAAACGCAGAGCGACTATTCGATAATGAGCGCATATTCGAGAGAGGACCTTCATTCGAGGGATGGAGAGTGGTTATTGAAGAAGCGGTGCTTAGTAAGAGGAAAGCGCTTATTTGATGGTGACCGCTTATTCGAGAGAGAATATTTATTCAAGAGATGGCGCTTATTCCAGCAGAGGTACTTATTCGTGAACGGGCGCTTAATAAACGGAAAACGCTGTGGGCACTTATTCGAGAGAGGGCGCTTATTCGATTGTGGTGGCTTATTCGAAGGTTGTACCTTATTCAATGGTGGGTACTTATTCAAGGGTGGGAGCTTATTCGGGAAAGGACACTTATTCGATGGTGGGAGATTATTCGAGAAAGGACGCTTATGTTTTCATTTTCTTGAACATTACCCGAACAAAAATAATTGTTCAAATTTGTTCGCCTCCTAAATCTGTTTTAGTTAGCAACGAATTAAGGGGATAACCATCAATACTTGCATTCCAGCGGTGGTAATTATTCGTGAATGGGCGCTTATTAAACGGAAAGCGCTTATTCTATTGTGGGCGCTTATTGGAAATAGGGCGCTTATTCAATTGCGGCCGCTTGTTCGAGAAAAGACGCTTATTCGATGTTGAGTGTTTATTCCATGATGGGAGCTTATTCGAGAAAGGACGCTTATTCGATAGTGGGTGCTTATTCGAGGGTGGGACCTTATTCAATAGTGGGTTCTTATTCGTGGGTGGGACCTTATTCAGTAGTGGGTGCTTATTCAAGGGTGGGACCTTATTCGATAGTGGATGCTTATTCGAGGGTGGGACCTTATTCGATGGCGGGTGCTTATTCGAGGGTAGGACCTTATTCGATGGCGGGTGCTTATTCGAGGGTGGGAGCTTATTTGAGAAAGGACGTCTTCCTTTTCTTGATCATTACCCGAACAAAAATAATTGTTCGAATTTGTTTGCCTCCTAAATCTGTTTTAGTTAGCAACGAATTAAGTGGATAACCATAAATACTTGCGTCCTGGTCTTTTATTCACAAACATCTACCACACTATAGCAATGCCAAAACATTTGACATTATTTGTTATTATTATTTTAAAGGTTGTTTCACTATTTTTATTTTATTTGTTTATTTATTTTTGCAGAGTTTATTTTGCTAATTCCCCTCCCATTTTTGTTTTCATCTTGGTTATATTCCTTTTCTCTATTGAGAAAGGCTTCCAGTGAATGGCTAACATCGTATCTCATATCTTTGTAATTAAGGTCTCATTCAGTTAATCAGTGTATCCTGAAGGGAAAAATCCTACTCTCTTACGCAACCACCCACTCCACGGGTAAAAAAAAAAAAAAACTGTCGGTAGGGGAGTGATTGAAAAAAAAATTGATTAGCGAAGTCAATTGAGGAAAAGCAGAAGAAATAAAAACAACACCTCAGAAGCTAAATCGGAAGAAAAAAAAATCTCTCCCAGAAAGAAAAGTCGGAAATGAAAGAAATCGAATAAGATCTTATATTGATCGGCCTCTCCTTGCCTGTTTTGTTCAGGTGGGACACCATCGAGAACGGAGACTGAACGGAGGACTGTAATGGTTGGTGGATAAGAGACTAAGCCTCAGAAATGAGTCGTAAGTTTTTATCTAGATCGCAATGCTTGGGGTAGGGTTAATAAAGAGATGGAATAAATTAAGATTAAGGTTGGGGTTAGGATGATAAAAATTGACCATGTTAAGTGAAAGAGAAAGACCCCGAAGATGAAGAGAAATAAAGCATTGAAAGTAAGGTAAAAAAAAAAAATGATGAAGGAGGGTAAGTAAAAAGAGAGAGAGAGAGGGTTGAGGAAAGGGGAGGAGATGGCTTTTAAAAAAATTGCTAGCTCATATAAAAAAAAATGAAGATTGGAAATGGAAAAAAAAAGAGAACTTAATTTGGATGGGTTGTATGATATGGAAAAAAGATCAGTAAAGTCTGGAGAAAGAGGAAAAAATTGAGAATGTCACGAAAGAAAGAGAATACGAAAGTTAGGAAGGAAATAGAGAACGATGATGAAGAGAGGCGGAGTAAGAAAAGCGAAGATGGTGGGAAATTATGGTGAAGAGATGAAAATGCAGAAAACAGAGGAAATAAAAAGAAAGAATCGTCGAGGGGTGAGGAGGAAAAGGAGAGACGTAAAAGATAGATACAAGAGGGGGATTAGATAGAGAGAGAAAGAAATTGAAGCGCTGGTGGGAGGTATTAGGTTGGTGCAAAAAATAATGTCGTTTTCTCACATAGTAACATATGTGAGAAAACGACATTATTTTTGCACCAACCTAATATTAAAAAGTAGTAAGAAGTAACCACAAAGAAGTACAGAGGGGGAGATTTTGTAGAATATAAAGAAAGAAAGAGAGGGAGAAGAAAGAGGGAGAAGTGCGCAAAAGCATTTGCCAAGAGAGAACAGAAAAAAATGAGTAGGAAAGAAAACGAAGAGGAAAACGAGAGGAAAATATGAGAAGGAGAGACAGAGAGGAAGAAGAAGAAGCAAATTATTTCCTGGGAGGTAATGAAAAGCGGGAAAGTGAGAGGGGGAGAGAAAAGAAAGACGAGGAGAAAACATATTTGTAACAAAGAGAAAGAATATAAAAAATAGTTTGTAATTATATATGATTATAAATCGCTTATTTAATTTTAATATGGAAAGTTGAATCACTGTCGTATTAGACAATTTCTCTCGTCAGATTCCATCTTGTACATTCATAAATCTAGCGTGCATGGAATACTACTGCCATATCTGGTCTGGTGTTTCTACTATATATCTCAAGATTACTGAAAAGAAATTCAAAGAAAGGTCTGTCATGTAATCGATCCTGACTTGGCATCTCGATTTCAGTCACTTTCCTAACGATATGACATGACTTCTCTCTGTTTTTCTACAAATATTTCCATGGCAATTCATCTGATGGGCTTTCCTCCTTCGTGCCCCGATTACAAGAATTTACTCTGGCTACTAGATTAGCCACTCTGTCTAACCGTTTTAATTTTGAGCTAGTTAGTTGCAACTTTATTTCTATTCAAATAGTTTCTTCTCTCGCATTACTCACCTGTGAAATTCTTCTTCCGATTCCTTGCATCCATATCGGCTTTAATTTCCAATAAATTAAAATGCAGCATCAATAGTCTTCTTTCTTCCTGAAAATTGTTCTTTTATTCTTTTGTTCTTCACTAATTCTCTTCCAATCCCAGTAACCGCTTGCATCTTAGTGCCATTACCGCCTTTCTTGAGATGAAATGAAAAAAAAAATTGTTTTGTAGTTTTTAACTCAACATCTCTGGTATAGACCTTCTTAGAATTGTCTATAGTTATAAGGTTAAGTATTGCTTGTCCTCTTTTAAATGGCGATTCCTCTCCACAACTTCCTGCTTTTGTTTCTCTAAATAAATGTTTGTCTCTTTATCATTCTTTCTTCTGCTTGTTTTGCTATCTATTTGCTGTCCACTAGGCCAGTCACTGTTTTTCACATCTCCTACTTTCAATATTCTATATGAATGCCAAATTCTTCACATCCTCTTTTCGCATTATGTATCCCAGAAATTTCAAGTGTCTCCATAAGTAAATATAGTTTTTACTTCATCAACTTTTCAGCTTTGTCTGGTATTGTCATTCCTTCATGTCCTTATAAGGATTATTTTAATTACGACGTTTCGACCGATACTCTCTCCGTCGTCCCTGGTCGTGCTCGATGATCTGACTTGCAGCATTTTCATCATCTCATAAATTATCCAGACTCGTAACACCATCTTGGTTGTTTTTGCCGCAATATTTGTCTGATGTATTTTTTAATCTTTCACCAGAGTCAGCCATTACCGCCAGGATGGATAACACCTGTAGTTGAAGGTATATAATTGCGTTCAAAATATTTCGGCTTAAATAATCCATATACGTTAATCTACCGCTAAACAAATTCAACCGAATCCAATGCCGTCTTTTTTTTTAATTTTTTATCTGTTTCAGTTCCTAGCAAAGGAAAATTATTCATCTTCTAATGAATTGTCGGTGAAGGCCGGTTTTGCGTTTGCTCATATGCCAATGCCGTATATTCAACGAGGTGTTAACTGAACTGAATATGACGCAGGATCCACGGAAATACCCTTTTTTGTATTGCCTTTATGTTCTATCTCGTGTTTTTGTGATAATAGAGAGAAAAAAATTAGGAAGGCAAACTCGTATGTAAGTAATGAAATGTCAGGTTTGCTACACGAAGGTACACTTAACAAATGACCTAATGCTCACTCGGCATTTACCCGAGCTCCCCACAAAGCTGGTTTAACGTGAGTTTTTCCGAGACCCTAGGGCCAGGCAAAAATTCCCCGTATACCACGTAATAACGGGGTCGGGTTTGTGCACATCCCCAGACGAGACTCCGCCCTTCGGCATAGAGTTCGACAAGCGCTAAAAGTTTAGCGGGCAGCAAAGACCTAATGCTAACTTGTTATTGACCCGAGCGCCCCACAGAGCGAGATGTAGCCCAAGGCTGGTTTAACTCGAGTTTTTCCGAGCCCGTAGGCCCGGGCAAAAATTCTCCGTGGACCCCGTAATAACGGGGTCGGTTTGGTCTACCTACCCAGACGAAACTCTGCCCTTCTGTATAGCCTCGTCTGGGTTCCTCTCCACCTGAAGGCAAAGATTTCGACAAGCACTAAGAACTTACAGCGCGGTTATGTCCTAACGCTGATTCCCCTCAACTCCGCTCATCTCCGCTTATTTATATAAACGGACGGCTCCATTCATTTATGTCCTATATAACACTCCCTATATGTTCTGCGTTGTTCATTAAGTGTCTGTTATATCTCGTGTTTTTGAGATAACAGAGAGAAATAAATAAAGAAAACAAACACGTAGATAAGTAATGAAAATAGAAGGTTTACTACCGTGGCAAAAATTTCCGTAGACCCCGTAATAACGAGACACTGCCCTTCGGCAGTGCCTAGTCTGGGTTCCTCTACGCCGGAAGACAGAGAGTTCGACAAGCACTAAGAGCTTAGCGCGCAGCTAAGACCTAATGCTAAATCTCCTCAACTCTCCTTAACTCCGCTCATTTATTTATGTCCTATATGACAATTTAATTGTGTTTTTCACATCGTTTCCTTCTCTTCATGTATACACCTTCATCGCGGTTTAAAATTCTGTATCTCTTCAATCGGATTTTGTTTTGATTACTTTTAATTCTATCATTTTTATACCGTATCGAAACAAAGATATAAAAGTGACTTAGCAAAATGACACTACCCCGCTGTGCTGCTCTGTGCTGCTGAAGCTACGAGCTTGGGGTCCTCGACTAGCTTCAGAATGAACCATGCGTCATTGGTTCGAAAAAATTCGCTATTAGCAATCTGGAGCTCCAAGATGGGTAGGACTCGATAATAAAGAATCTACGGCAGCCGAACAACCTATCCGGAGAAATACTCGTGTGTAGAAGCAAAAGTAGCGGTAGCTTTGCTTCAAACACACATCAGGGGATAAACGATATATGACAGAAGTAAGCAAAGTGAAGAAAATACAGAATTGTGTAACCCATGATTTGATTGTAGAATCGGTTTGGATGGTATGGCACTTGCTGTAATTTGATCTTTTGTTTATATTTTCTTTTGTTTTATAATATTTTTCGCGTTTTTTATCGTTGGTAAAGTATTTCTGTCTTGATCGAGTAATTTGCTTCCCCATCAACCTTCTCCAAATCAAATCTTTTCAGGAGATCATCCGGCCCATTTAGTAACCCATTACACCATCCTACAACCTTGACGGGACAGTTCTGTTGTCGTGATTTCGAATTGAAGTGTCATAAGTTGCAAGAATTTTGTCCGGCAGTGGTGAGAATTAAAGTGTTTAACCTACAGGGAGCAAACGGCCCTGCATATGGATAGAAGATGAATTGAATAGGTGCACAAACATAGAAAGTGGTGTAAGATAAGGATTTGTCTTCTCACCGGATTTACTCAACTGTACAACGTGCCTATCCTAAGGGAGCTGGTCACGCTACCAAAACTTATTAATCGGTGTGCATAATCTAAGATACGTGTTGACGGTTGACAGAAAGAAAAGTACAGGTTTGTTTTGGTTTATTTTGTTTTATGGTATACCAACCTCAATGGGTTATTTAATGCCGACAAGATTTTTCAACAGATTGTTATAAATAGAAAATGTATTCGTTTTATGAAATCACTAGCACCATGGCCCGGCGTTGCCAGTGCTTGATTCAAAAATCGTACGACTCGTACAGCAATCGCTATCACTTGACTTAAAATATTTTTGCCCTTCCTTGCCTTTAAAGGAATGCTCTTTGCCGTGCTGATGCTGCTACATGCCTTACTTCTTGCCTATCTCACACTGCGAATTTTTTCTAAGCTCTATACTAAACATTAAATCTGTTACGAAAAAAGAACTAAACAAAATGAACACAAAACGATCAGCTTTAAAAAAGAACTCGTAACTGAAAAAAACGAATGAAAAAAAGAATGTCAACAACAAATACTTTTTCACACCCAACCCAGTTCTGCGGAATCAGAATCAACGTTGAGTTTAAGCAAGCGAATGAGCCAATTGGAGTAAATTGCCATGCAGATTTAAATTTTTCCCACTTGTGACGAATGCAGCTATCGATTTTTTTTTTTTTGCATGCTAGCATGCTAGTTAACATTCGTGTCAGTCAGCTGTTGACTCTCACGCTGGCCAATAGAATCTTCCTGCCTATTCGTAGCAACCAGCTATAGGCTCTCAATCTGGCCAGTAGAGAATGGCCGCAAACTACATGAAAACTACCGTAGAAGCATGAAAAAATCGATTATTTCCACAATCGATGGGAGTTGGGAAATGAAAAGTCGGTCCTGGCCTTCCCACTAACTTGGAGCATGTGCATGTCAGTTTTGGTGCAAATCCGTCGAAAATTGCGGTCGTGCATTCGTTACACACACACAGACATCCTCCCTTTTATAGATAGAGATATTGTATATCAGGTTTCATTGACGTACTTTTGTATGGAGGTTTTTGTCGATAGTTAAATGTATTGCTGGTGATATTTTTTCTTCAAAAATTTATTTCCTATAAAAAAAAATCTGTTATACACTCATAGTGTTTTGATCCCAGTTTGTGGGTACTATTTGTCCTTAGCTGGGTCCCTAACAGGTGCTACCACACCAGGTCACCGTGGACCTAGGAACAACACCCATTAAGAGGTGGTTCCTCGCTCGTCAAAGCCTTCCGATAAGATGCCTTGCTGCCGGATGTAGTTTATCGTCAGGACGTTACTATAACGTTGAATTGATAACACACACACACATACATATATGTCGCGATGGAATCTTTTTTTTAAAATAATTATAATTTTAAGCTCTACTTCTGTACTTCTGAGCATTGTTTTTTTTTTTAATAAAAGCATAACTACTAAAGAACTTTGGATTATTAATTCTAATTTCTCTATTCTATTACATCCATACACACACACGCATACACATAAGCGCACACACAAACACCTATATATATATATATATATATATATATATATATATATATATATAGTTATCTACATACAAGCCTGTTTCGCTGTATCACAGCTCATCAGTGTGGCTAGAGATTCGATTGCTTCAAGCCAGGATCAGAAGTCGATCGATTTAGCATCAGTCAGAGACTCTACCCCTAAGCTATCGGCGCACGACAGAGAAAGGGAATTTTAACGCATTATATATGTGATGTATACAAACGGGAAATCAGCAGCCAGAGTGCTCAATTCATAAATGAAGAGAGCAACAAGAAATAAAAAATGAATAAAAATCGAATAATTTATATAAAAAAAATATGTCTCCCTAATTCTACAGAGAACTTTATTAATTATTCGGATTACCAACTCATTAATCAACCGAATTAAGTGATGTAATATGATGGCGATCGTACTGATTGTTAAGGGGTCCACCCCTTTTTCATACAAGTGGACTCGTCCAGTGTGTACTTGTACTGCTGCCGGTGAATACCCGGGTGTCAAAGAGAGTGAAACAGTGAGAGAGTGAGAGTGTGAGTAACCGCTTTGTAGGAGTCACAGTTGCGAGCACGTAGACTCAGAAGGAAGACATACTTCTATACTGAATTTACGAGACTGTATATATATTATTATTGCTGCTAACCGCATTTCTGGATCTACTAACCGTATTACCAATTGTATTATTACGTCAATACATTTATTTGCTGCGTTTGAGACCGGATTTCATACCGGAATCCACAACACTAATCTTTTAATTTTATGTTAGATGATCAGTTACTTTGTTTTGGTTTGGTTGTTTTGTTTTACGGTATATCAACCTGAATGGATTATTTAATGCTAACAAAATTTTTTATTGCTGGTAATATTTTTCATTTTTCAAAGGTGTATTGCTGGTATTAAAACCTATTTTTACACTTTCCTCATTATATCTGTAATAGTTTGGTGTCCAATTCATAGCCTTGGGGCTTAGAACACTACCGCCATAGTTCACATCTTAGGCGTTTTCTTTTGTTGCCAACCATACATTGTTTTCTTGTAGTTCATGCTTTCCTTCACTACCCAGTCTAGGAGGTCGTGTACTTTTCCCGTCCTGGGTATGACGATAAACTACATCCGCAGCAACGATAAAGTGCATCCGACAGCAAGACCTCTGATCAGAAGGCTTTGAGGAGCGTGGAACCACCTCTTAATTGCTGGTGCTCCCAGGTCCATCCTGACCCGGGCTGGTAGCAACAGCTATGGAAAAATATTTAACCCCCAAACTGGTGCCAAAACACTATGAAAGTGTAAAAATAGGTTTTACTACCAGAATTACTTTGTAGATAAATTATTACCAGTAATATATTTTTTTTAAAAAAATATTACCAGCTATACAGTTTTTTAAAAAATTATTACCAGCGATACGTATTTGAAGAAAAAAAAATATTACTAGAAATAGATTTTTTGAAGAAAAAAATATTACCAAAATAGATTTTTGAAAAATATATTACCAACAATAATAATTTTGTCTGCTTAACATTGTTCAGCATTTACTACCACATGGTTGCGGGGGCGATATTAAATTGCTCAAGCTTATTCAGATATTAATTCAATATAACCCTTGTAGTCCATATTTAAGAGATGTATATGGGAATCGAAAACACTGTTGAAGCAGTGATCTCAGGGAAGGAATAAAACCCACTACAAGTAATGTTAATGCCGAAACAGTAGAAAAGTTCTAGAAATCAATCAACAAAAAATGATTAAGGTCATACAAAGTCAAGGTCATCATATCAATATGTAAAATAATAAGACAAAGATTTACACAGGTGTACAAGACATTTTGGTAAACAAATATGTTTCTAGGAATGATGTATACTGGATTTATCTATAAAGTATAACCGAATGAATGAATCTATCTGTCTATCTGTCTGTCAATCTATCTATTTCTCTGTCAATCTATCTATCTATCTATCTATCTATCTATCTATCTATCTATCTATCTATCTATCTCTCTCTCTCTCTCTCTCTCTCTATATATATATATATATATATATATATATATATGTGTGTGTGTGTGTGTGTGTGTGTGTGTGTGTGTGTGTGTGTGTTGGTCTGTCTTTCTGACTGTGTATCTATCTGTTTATCAATCTGTATTTATCTATCTGCTTGTCTATCTATCTATCTATCTATCTGCGTGTATGTATGTATGTCTGTCTATCAGACTGTTCATATATATATATATATATATATATATATATATATATATATATATATATGTGTGTGTGTGTGTGTGTCTGTTTGTCTGTCTGTCTGCATGTATATATCTATGCATGCATGTCTATCTATCTATCTATCTATCTATCTATCTATCTATCTATTCTAGACTGTAATTACGATTCTGGTCATACTTTTGTCGTTTCGTCCAATCAGTGCATTGCATGTAATTGGAAGTTTTTCTGTTACTTTGATTAAATATTTGAAAAAAAAGGCAAACTACAGAAGTTTGGATAAAAGGAAGAAATGACTGAGGGAATAAAAAGCAGTCAGGAAGGAAAATTACACTGAAAGAAATAAATGAAGAAAAAAAAAACAACTATTTTTATAAGACTCATGAAACTAGAAAATTGACAAACTTGGAATTGCAACAAAGAAATTAGGAAAGGAAACCAGAAAATTTTAAAAACATTCCCCAAAATAAACATAAATGTATATAAATCAATAATGTAGCAGCAGCAGCAGAAGCAGTCGTAGTAGTAGTAATAGCACTCTTCTGTCAGTAACGCTTGCAGACAATGCCTATTTTTACGGATTTTCAATTCGCTTCTAAAATAAGACTTTAGCAATGCATTTATATTATATATAATATCCTTATTCCGTCATCAATGTCTCCATTAATTCCTGACCTTTCATAATCCCTTTCAACCTGATTATCAATAAAATAGTAAATTCAATTTTCAATAAAAGTAAAATTATCGATGCATTAACATTATACATATAATCGCCATTTTCTATCAGTGACGCTGAAATTAATTCCTAACTACTTGTAAGCCTTTCTATCTAGATTTCATTTCATTTCTACATTAAATCGGGAGCATTACATTTTCATTATACATGTAATTGCACTTTTTTTTTATAGTAACGCTTAAATTAATTCATGAATACTTTCAATGCTGATTTCAATTCATTCATATAGTAAAACCAGTAGTAATGCATTTACTGTATTTTTTCTTCGTTTATAAGCCCGGATAGTGGCTCCGATCGAGGAATCTGAGAGCCGAGTTCGAATTCCAGTCGAATCCATTACATTCACTTACGTGCTAATACCCTTGGGAAAGGTATGGGTCCTCTTCAGCTCCCCACAGAAAGAAATGTCAACCTATTGCGGGAAAAGCGTGTATCACGCATGGCATAAAGGAAAGGTAGTAAAATTTCCATAGTAAAATTCATTATCAATGAATTAATATAATATATCTGATCAGTCAGTGACTTTTTTTTATATTACTGGCCACAGACAATCATTTTATTCCTAATTTTCAGTACATTTCTTTTATAAAATCATTTACTATACATTCGCATTGGATATACTATATTTTTACGGTAACGTAAAAAGCTCTTTCTTTGTGATTCTAATTGCACGACATTGTCGAAATTTGCTTCAATTTCTCGATCAGATACATTGCCTTCTATATATCTGTTCATTCGTGAAACATATTATAGCAATTTTGGCATCTGATTATTTGCTATGTTACTATTAATGCAATCATTACAGGAAATAATAGTGTTGGTGTATCTGTTTGTTAAATTCGTTTTTTTAATATAACGAAACCTACAGAATTAGTCAATATAAATTAATATCAAACTTCAAAAGAAAGAAAGAAAGAAAGACTGAAGAAGAAATCATTTATATGAAACGAATTAAAAAGGGAAAAGAAAAACGTACAAAACTAAGAAAGAAAGAAAGAAAGAAAGAAAGAAAGAATATAAAAATAAAGAAAGTTACGGAAAAGGACATATAAAATGAATAAAAAAAGACAAAAACGTACACTACTAAGAAGAAAGAAAGAAAGAAAGAAAGAAAGAAATGGGAAAGAGAAATAATATATAGGAAATGAATTAAAAAGGAAAAAGAAAAACATACAAAACTAAGAAAGAAAGAAAGAAAGAAAGAAAGAAATGAGAAAAGGAAATAATATATAGGAAATGAATTAAAAAGGAAAAAGAAAACATACAAAACTAAGAAAGAAAGAAAGAAAGAAAGAAAGAAAGAAAGAAAGAAATGAGAAAAGGAAATAATATATAGGAAATGAATTAAAAAGGAAAAAGAAAAACATACAAAACTAAGAAAGAAAGAAAGAAAGAAAGAAAGAAAGAAAGAAAGAAAGAAAGAAATGGGAAAGAGAAATAATATATAGGAAATGAATTAAAAAGGAAAAAGAAAAACATACAAAACTAAGAAAGAAAGAAAGAAAGAAAGAAATGGGAAAGAGAAATAATATATAGGAAATGAATTAAAAAGGAAAAAGAAAAACATACAAAACTAAGAAAGAAAGAAAGAAAGAAAGAAAGAAAGAAAGAAAGAAAGAAAGAAATGGGAAAGAGAAATAATATATAGGAAATGAATTAAAAAGGAAAAAGAAAAACATACAAAACTAAGAAAGAAAGAAAGAAAGAAAGAAAGAAAGAAAGAAAGAAAGAAATGGGAAAGAGAAATAATATATAGGAAATGAATTAAAAAGGAAAAAGAAAAACATACAAAACTAAGAAAGAAAGAAAGAAAGAAAGAAAGAAAGAAAGAAATGGGAAAAGGAAATAATATATAGGAAATGAATTAAAAAGGAAAAAGAAAACATACAAAACTACGAAAGAAAGAAAGAAAGAAAGAAAGAAAGAAAGAAAGAAAGAAATGGGAAAGAGAAATAATATATAGGAAATGAATTAAAAAGGAAAAAGAAAAACATACAAAACTAAGAAAGAAAGAAAGAAAGAAAGAAAGAAAGAAAGAAAGAAAGAAAGAAAGAAAGAAAGAAAGAAATGGGAAAGAGAAATAATATATAGGAAATGAATTAAAAAGGAAAAAGAAAAACATACAAAACTAAGAAAGAAAGAAAGAAAGAAAGAAAGAAAGAAAGAAAGAAAGAAATGGGAAAAGGAAATAATATATAGGAAACGAATTAAAAAGGAAAAAGAAAACATACAAAACTACGAAAGAAAGAAAGAAAGAAAGAAAGAAAGAAAGAAAGAAAGAAAGAAATGGGAAAGAGAAATAATATATAGGAAATGAATTAAAAAGGAAAAAGAAAAACATACAAAACTAAGAAAGAAAGAAAGAAAGAAAGAAAGAAAGAAAGAAAGAAAGAAAGAAAGAAATGAGAAAAGGAAATAATATATAGGAAATGAATTAAAAAGGAAAAAGAAAAACATACAAAACTAAGAAAGAAAGAAAGAAAGAAAGAAAGAAAGAAAGAAAGAAATGGGAAAGAGAAATAATATATAGGAAATGAATTAAAAAGGAAAAAGAAAAACATACAAAACTAAGAAAGAAAGAAAGAAAGAAAGAAAGAAAGAAAGAAAGAAAGAAAGAAAGAAAGAAATGGGAAAGAGAAATAATATATAGGAAATGAATTAAAAAGGAAAAAGAAAAACATACAAAACTAAGAAAGAAAGAAAGAAAGAAAGAAAGAAAGAAAGAAAGAAAGAAAGAAAGAAAGAAAGAAATGGGAAAGAGAAATAATATATAGGAAATGAATTAAAAAGGAAAAAGAAAAACATACAAAACTAAGAAAGAAAGAAAGAAAGAAAGAAAGAAAGAAAGAAAGAAAGAAAGAAAGAAAGAAAGAAATGGGAAAGAGAAATAATATATAGGAAATGAATTAAAAAGGAAAAAGAAAAACATACAAAACTAAGAAAGAAAGAAAGAAAGAAAGAAAGAAAGAAAGAAAGAAAGAAAGAAAGAAAGAAAGAAAGAAAGAAATGGGAAAGAGAAATAATATATAGGAAATGAATTAAAAAGGAAAAAGAAAAACATACAAAACTAAGAAAGAAAGAAAGAAAGAAAGAAAGAAAGAAAGAAAGAAAGAAATGGGAAAGAGAAATAATATATAGGAAATGAATTAAAAAGGAAAAAGAAAAACATACAAAACTAAGAAAGAAAGAAAGAAAGAAAGAAAGAAAGAAATGAGAAAAGGAAATAATATATAGGAAATGAATTAAAAAGGAAAAAGAAAAACATACAAAACTAAGAAAGAAAGAAAGAAAGAAAGAAAGAAAGAAAGAAAGAAAGAAATGGGAAAAGGAAATAATATATAGGAAACGAATTAAAAAGGAAAAAGAAAACATACAAAACTACGAAAGAAAGAAAGAAAGAAATGGGAAAGAGAAATAATATATAGGAAATGAATTAAAAAGGAAAAAGAAAAACATTCAAAACTAAGAAAGAAAGAAAGAAAGAAAGAAAGAAAGAAAGAAAGAAAGAAAGAAATGGGAAAGAGAAATAATATATAGGAAATGAATTAAAAAGGAAAAAGAAAAACATACAAAACTAAGAAAGAAAGAAAGAAAGAAAGAAAGAAAGAAATGGGAAAGAGAAATAATATATAGGAAATGAATTAAAAAGGAAAAAGAAAAACATACAAAACTAAGAAAGAAAGAAAGAAAGAAAGAAAGAAAGAAAGAAAGAAAGAAATGAGAAAAGGAAATAATATATAGGAAATGAATTAAAAAGGAAAAAGAAAAACATACAAAACTAAGAAAGAAAGAAAGAAAGAAAGAAAGAAAGAAAGAAAGAAAGAAAGAAAGAAATGAGAAAAGGAAATAATATATAGGAAATGAATTAAAAAGGAAAAAGAAAAACATACAAAACTAAGAAAGAAAGAAAGAAAGAAAGAAAGAAAGAAAGAAAGAAAGAAAGAAAGAAAGAAATGAGAAAAGGAAATAATATATAGGAAATGAATTAAAAAGGAAAAAGAAAAACATACAAAACTAAGAAAGAAAGAAAGAAAGAAAGAAAGAAATGGGAAAGAGAAATAATATATAGGAAATTAATTAAAAAGGAAAAAGAAAAACATACAAAACTAAGAAAGAAAGAAAGAAAGAAAGAAAGAAATGGGAAAGAGAAATAATATATAGGAAATGAATTAAAAAGGAAAAAGAAAAACATACAAAACTAAGAAAGAAAGAAAGAAAGAAAGAAAGAAAGAAAGAAAGAAAGAAAGAAAGAAAGAAATGAGAAAAGGAAATAATATATAGGAAATGAATTAAAAAGGAAAAAGAAAAACATACAAAACTAAGAAAGAAAGAAAGAAAGAAAGAAAGAAAGAAAGAAAGAAAGAAAGAAATGGGAAAAGGAAATAATATATAGGAAACGAATTAAAAAGGAAAAAGAAAACATACAAAACTACGAAAGAAAGAAAGAAAGAAAGAAAGAAAGAAAGAAAGAAATGGGAAAAGGAAATAATATATAGGAAACGAATTAAAAAGGAAAAAGAAAACATACAAAACTACGAAAGAAAGAAAGAAAGAAAGAAAGAAAGAAAGAAATGGGAAAAGGAAATAATATATAGGAAATGAATTAAAAAGGAAAAAGAAAAACATACAAAACTAAGAAAGAAAGAAAGAAAGAAAGAAAGAAAGAAATGGGAAAAGGAAATAATATATAGGAAACGAATTAAAAAGGAAAAAACGTACAAAACTAAGAAAGAAAGAAAGAAAGAAAGGAAGAAGGAAAGAAGGAATACAAAAGATGAATAAAAGAGAGATATAATTGGAAAAAGTATGACGTTAAAGAAAATGATACAAAAAGGAAAAAAAAATGGAAGAAAATTCAAGTCTAAATGAAAGGAACAACGAACAAAGAAATCACGTCTTGTGTAGCTCCACACGAAACCTTGAGAAAATCACATGTGCTGAGCACGTGATCACTAGAAGGACAAGATTCCAAAGTGAGAACTAGAAAACAGGAGTTATCAAAGAATGAAAGAATCCACACGCACATGCTGAAACATCAATACAAAGACCTGACCAAAATAAATAGACAGAAATATGTTGCGACAAGGAACTTTATTCAACGTGCTAAACACTTCAAGAATATTTTATTATGCAAATTAAAATTTGAAGTTATTGTTATTATACAATGTCTACATGTGTGGCATCACAAGTTGTAAGTATCTTGAAGGCATCTTCTAAGTATAATTCTGAGGTTCAAGAAATGCGCCTGGTTCTTCTTCTATGTATCCTTTCATTTCAGGACTTTGGCGATCATGGCTCTCCATAATTTCCTGTCCTTTGTAGCTATTAGTAAATTTTGTTATTTTGTTATCTCTCCTAAACTTTGTTCCGCATCCATTTGCCTAATCTCGTCAGGTAAGTTATGCATTGTTTTCTTCAGACCCTCTTGCTTTCAGTAAACCGTGTGAAGGTCAAATTATTCAAGCCCTCTACGGGACAAAAATCCGATAAATTTCAACCGTCTCTTCTTGATGTTAAGTAAAAGTATGCTTTAGTTTTAGTTTTCTATAAGTCTTCGTCGTTGCTCAAATGTTCGGTCCATGGTATTCTCATCATGCTTCTACAGAACAGCATTTCTATAGCTTCAAGTCTCTTCTTCATCTGTCTATTATCACAAGCCATGAAAAAGAAATTCTAACGATGATATAGTTGACAATTAAAATTGGTCACTACCAAGTACAGACGATAAAACGTAAAAGAAATGTAGAAAAAACAGTGGCAATAGAAGTTTCACCTGAAACAATCTATAGAAGCTTAATCTGTCAAACAATGCATAGAAGAATAATCGTTGTGAGAATCCATAGAAACTGAATTAATCAAACAACTTATAGCAATACTAGCAGTAGAGCCCGGCATTGCCCGGGGATGTAACAGTAAGAGATAGATCAAGTATCGACCATCATAAAGACTGAAAAATAAAATTGACAAAGATTATTGTATAAGGTTGACGGACACGCATGTCTTAATTAGTTTTTTTTTTTTTTTTTTTTTTTTACGAATTGGTCAAACCCAAACTCAAACAAAAACATTGTTTTCAATCGTTATGAGTCTACCAATTGAATAGAATTTTATTATAAACAATTGTATGTAAATGGAATTTTTAAAGCATTCTGAATGTAAAAATAAAGTAAAAAAGCGTGCAAGACACTAAGAAACACTACTTGCCAAAAAAAGTGAAGTTTTGTTGAAATCGGTTGAAAAATATAGGAAATCCGATCCCATATACAAACACACACACAAACAAACAACCTGGGTTTTATAATAAGTATAACTCGATAACTCGATATTAATAAGTATAACTCGATATGAGTTGTCCCCCTTTCATTAATGCCTCTTAATCGTGTTTTCAAATTGAATTCGTGCGAAAACAATTGTGTTTTTCCAATTTTTGGCGCTGTCAGAACCACCGCAAGGTAATTCTACGTAGTCCTGTGAAGTTTTGTTGAAATCGGTTGAAAAATGTAGGAAATCCGATCCAATATATAAACGTACATACACACACACACACAAAAACAATCTGCATTTTATAATAAGTAAGATCACCGGTAAAACATTCCATGGAAGCCTGCTGAAACAACCCATACAAGTATAGTCGCTGAAACATTTCCTAGAGAAAAAAAAGGCGTCAAACAATCCATAGATGTATAATCGGTGAACCATTCCAGAGAAGCATAGTCGGTGAAACAATCAGTAGAAATATAATGGATGAAACAGTCGATAGAAGCCTCATCAAACAAGCTATAGAAGCATAGTCGGCGAAACAAGCCATAGAAACATAATCTGTGAAACAATCCAGAGAAGCATTGGCGGCGAAACAATGAGTAGAAATATAATTGATGAAACAGTCCATAGAAGCCTGAGCAAATAAACCCGAGAAGCTTACTCGGGGAAACATCCCAAAGAAGTATAATCGGTGAAACAATACAGAAAAGCATAGTCGGCGAAACAATCAGTAAAAATATGAGTGAAACAGTGCATATAAGCCTGATGAAACAACCGATAGTAGCATAATCGGTGAAACAATCCAGAGAAGCATAGTCGTTGAAACAATACATAGAAGCATAGTCGGCTAAAAACCCATAGTATCTTAATCGGCAAACATCTCAAAGAATTATATGCGGTGAAGCAATCAAGAGAAGCATAGTTGGTGAAACAATCACTAGAATTACAATGGGTAAACAGTCCATGGAAGCATAGTCAGTAAACAATCCATAGACGCATAAACGGTGAAGCAATCCATAGTCGCTGAAACATTCCCTAGAAGAATAGTCGTCAAACAATCCATAGATGCATAATCGGTGAACCATTCCAGAGAAGCATAGTCGGTGAAACAATCAGTAGAAATATAATGGATGAAACAGTCGATAGAAGCCTCATCAAACAAGCCATAGAAGCATACTCGGCGAAACAAGCCATAGAAACATAATCTGTGAAACAATCCAGAGAAGCATTTCCCACCACATGGTTGCGGAGGCGATATTAAATTGCTCAAGGTTGTTCAGATATTAGTCAGATGAATTATAGAATTATAGTCGATGAAACAATCCAGAGAAGCATTGTTGGCGAAACAATCTGTAGACATATAATGTGTGAAACTATCCATAGAGGCCTGATCAAACAATCCATAGAAGTATTCTCGATAAAACAATCCAGAGAAGCATAGACGGTGAAACAATCAGTAGAAATATAATGGATGAAACAGTCGATAGAAGACTGAACAAACAACCTATAGAAGCATAGTCGTTAATCAATCTATAGAAGCATAATTGGTGAAAAAATGTATGCAAAGAGTGTGGGCGAAACAACCGATAGAACCATAATTGGTTAAATATCCAATAGAAGTATAATAAGTGAAAAAATCCAGAGAAGCATAGACGGTGAAACAGTCTGTAGAAATATAAAGGGTGAAACAGTCTATGGATGCCTGATCAAACAATCCATAGAGCTATAGTCGGTAAACAACCCAGAGAAAAATAATCGGTGAAACAATCCAGAGAAGCGTAATACTTGAAACAATTCATAGTCGATAAATTATAGAATTATAGTCGATGAAACAATCCATAGAAGCATAGTCGGTAAACAACCCATAGAAATATAATCGGTGAAACAATCCAGAGACGCGTAATACATGAAACAATTCATAGTCGATGAATTATAGAATTATAGTCGATGAAACAATCCATAGAAGCATTAGTCGGTAAACAACCCAGAGAAAAATAATCGGTGAAACAATCCAGAGAAGCGTAATACTTGAAACAATTCATAGTCGATGACTTATAGAATTATAGTCGATGAAACTATCCATAGAAGCATAGTCGGTAAACAATGCATAGAAATATAATCGGTGAAACAATCCAGAGAAGCTTAACACCTGAAACAATTCATAATCGATGAACTATAGAATTATAGTCGATGAAACAATCCATAGAAGCATTGTCAGTAAACAACCCAGAGAAACATAATCGGTGAAACAATCCAGAGACGCGTAATACTTGAAACAATTCATAGTCGATGAATTATAGAATTATAGTCGATGAAACTATCCATAGAAGCATAGTCGGTAAACAACCCATAGAAACATAATCGGTGAAACAATCCAGAGAAGCTTAACACTTGAAAAAATTCATAATCGATGAACTATAGAATTATAGTCGATGAAACAATCCATAGAAGCATTGTCAGTAAACAACCCAGAGAAACATAATCGGTGAAACAATCCAGAGACACGTAATACTTGAAACAATTCATAGTCGATGAATTATAGAATTATAGTCGATGAAACTATCCATAGAAGCATTGTCGGTAAACAACACATAGAAACAAAATCGGTGAAACAATCCAGAGAAGCGTAATACTTGAAACAATTCATAGTCGATGAATTATAGAATTATAGACGATGAAACAATCCACAGAAGCATAGTCGGTAAACAACCCAGGGAAACATAATCGGTGAAACAATCCAGAGAAGCGTAATACTTGAAACAATTCATAGTCGATGAATTATAGTATTATAGTCGATGAAACAATCCATAGAAGCATTGTCGGTAAAAAACACATAGAAACAAAATCGGTGAAATAATCCATAGAAGTGTAATACTTGAAACAATTCATAGTCGTTGAATTATGCAATTATAGACGATGAATCAATCCATAGAAGCATTGTCGGTAAACATACCAGAGAAACATAATCGGTGAAACAATCCATAGAATCGTAATACTTGAAACAATTCATAGTCGATGAATTATAGAATTATAGTCGATGAAACAATCCATAGAAGCATTGTCGGTAAACAACCCAGAGAAACATAATCGGTGAAACAATCCATAGAAGCGTAATACTTGAAACAATTCATAGTCGATGAATTATAGAATTATAGACGATGAAACAATCCATAGAAGCATAGTCGGTAAACAACCCAGAGAAACATAATCGGTGAAACAATCCATAGAATCGTAATACTTGAAACAATTCATAGTTGATGAATTATAGAATTATAGTAGATGAAACGATCCATAGAAGCAATGTGGGTAAACATCCCAGAGAAACATAATCGGTGAAACAATCCAGAGAAGCGTAATACTTGAAACAATTCATAGTCGATGAATTATAGAATTATAGTCGATGAAACAATCCATAGAAGCATTAGTCGGTAAACAACCCAGAGAAAAATAATCGGTGAAACAATCCAGAGAAGCGTAATACTTGAAACAATTCATAGTCGATGAATTATAGAATTATAGTCGATGAAACTATCCATAGAAGCATAGTCGGTAAACAACCCATAGAAACATAATCGGTGAAACAATCCAGAGAAGCTTAACACTTGAAACAATTCATAGTCGATGAACTATAGAATTATAGTCGATGAAACAATCCATAGAAGCATTGTCAGTAAACAACCCAGAGAAACATAATCGGTGAAACAATCCAGAGACGCGTAATACTTGAAACAATTCATAGTCGATGAATTATAGAATTATAGTCGATGAAACTATCCATAGAAGCATAGTCGGTAAACAACACAGAGAAACATAATCGGTGAAACAATCCATAGAATCGTAATACTTGAAACAATTCATAGTTGATGAATTATAGAATTATAGTAGATGAAACGATCCATAGAAGCAATGTGGGTAAACATCCCAGAGAAACATAATCGGTGAAACAATCCAGAGAAGCGTAATACTTGAAACAATTCATAGTCGATGAATTATAGAATTATAGTCGATGAAACAATCCATAGAAGCATTAGTCGGTAAACAACCCAGAGAAAAACAATCGGTGAAACAATCCAGAGAAGCGTAATACTTGAAACAATTCATAGTCGATGAATTATAGAATTATAGTCGATGAAACTATCCATAGAAGCATAGTCGGTAAACAACCCATAGAAACATAATCGGTGAAACAATCCAGAGAAGCTTAACACTTGAAACAATTCATAGTCGATGAACTATAGAATTATAGTCGATGAAACAATCCATAGAAGCATTGTCAGTAAACAACCCAGAGAAACATAATCGGTGAAACAATCCAGAGACGCGTAATACTTGAAACAATTCATAGTCGATGAATTATAGAATTATAGTCGATGAAACTATCCATAGAAGCATAGTCGGTAAACAACACAGAGAAAAATAATCGGTGAAACAATCCAGAGAAGCGTAATACTTGAAACAATTCATAGTCGATGAATTATAGAATTATAGTCGATGAAACAATCCATAGAGGCATAGTCGGTAAACAACCCAGAGAAACATAATCGGTGAAACAATCCAGAGAAGCGTAATACTTGAAACAATTCATAGTCGATTAATTATAGAATTATAGTCGATGAAACAATCCATAGACGCATTGTCGGTAAACAACCCAGAGAAACAAAATCGGTGAAACAATCCAGAGAAGCGTAATACTTGAAACAATTCGTAGTCGATGAATTATAGAATTATAGACGATGAAACAATCCATAGAAGCATAGTCGGTAAACAACACAGAGAAACATAATCGGTGAAACAATCCATAGAATCGTAATACTTGAAACAATTCATAGTCGATGAATTATAGAATTATAGTAGATGAAACAATCCATAGAAGCATTGTCGGTAAACAACCCAGAGAAACATAATCGGTGAAACACTCCAGAGAAGTATAATACTTGAAACAATTCGTAGTCGATGAATTATAGAATTATAGACGATGAAACAATCCATAGAAGCATTGTCGGTAAACAACCCAGAGAAACATAATCGGTGAAACACTCCATAGAAGCGTAATAATTGTAAAAATTCATAGTCGATGAAGTATAGAATTATAGTCGATGAAACAATCCATAGAAGCATAGTCGGTAAACAACCCAGAGAAACATAATCGGTGAAACAATCCAGAGAAGCGTAATACTTGAAACAATTCATAGTCAATGAATTATAGAATTATAGTCGATGAAACAATCCATGGAAGCATTATCAGTAAACAACCCAGAGAAACATAATCGGTGAAACAATCCAGAGAAGCGTAATACTTGAAACAATTCATAGTCGATGAATTATACAATTATAGACGATGAAACAATCCATAGAAGCATTGTCGGTAAACAACCCAGAGAAACATAATCGGTGAAACAATCCAGAGAATCTTAATACTTGAAACAATTCATAGTCGATGAATTATAGAATTATAGTCGATGAAACAATCCATAGACGCATTGTCGGTAAACAACCCAGAGAAACATAATCGGTGAAACAATCCAGAGAAGCGTAATACTTGAAACAATTCATTCTCGATGAATTATAGAATTATAGTAGATGAAACGATCCATAGAAGCAATGTGGGTAAACAACCCAGAGAAACATAATCGGTGAAACAATCCAGAGAAGCGTAATACTTGAAACAATTCATAGTCGATGAATTATAGAATTATAGTCGATGAAACAATCCATAGACGCATTGTCGGTAAACAACCCAGAGAAACATAATCGGTGAAACACTCCATAGAAGCGTAATAATTGTAAAAATTCATAGTCGATGAATTATAGAATTATAGTCGATGAAACAATCCATAGAGGCATAGTCGGTAAACAACCCAAAGAAACATAATCGGTGAAACAATCCAGAGAAGCGTAATACTTGAAACAATTCATAGTCAATGAATTATAGAATTATAGTCGATGAAACAATCCATGTAAGCATTGTCGGTAAACAACCCAGAGTAACATAATCGGTGAAACAATCCATAGAATCGTAATAATTGTAAAAATTCATAGTCGATGAAGTATAGAATTATAGTCGATGAAACAATCCATAGAAGCATAGTCGGTAAACAACCCAGAGAAACATAATCGGTGAAACAATCCAGAGAATCGTAATACTTGAAACAATTCATAGTCGATGAATTATAGAATTATAGTCGATGAAACAATCCATAGAAGCATAGTCAGTAAACAACCCAGAGAAACTTAATCGGTGAAGCAATCCAGAGAATCTTAATACTTGAAACAATTCATAGTCGATGAATTATAGAATTATAGTCGATGAAACTATCCATAGAAGCATTGTCGGTAGACAACCACAGAAACAAAATCGGTGAAACAATCCATAGAATCGTAATACTTGAAACAATTCATAGTCGATGAATTATAGAATTATAGTCGATGAAACAATCCACAGAAGCATTGTCGGTAAACATCCCAGAGAAACATAATCGGTGAAACAATCCATAGAAGCGTAATACTTGAAACAATTCATAGTCGATGAATTATAGAATTATAGTCGATGAAACAATCCATAGAAGCATTGTCTGTAAACAACCGAGAGAAACATAATCGGTGAAACAATCCATAGAAGCGTAATACTTGAAACAATTCATAGTCGATGAATTATAGAATTATAGTCGATGAAACAATCCATAGAATCATTGTCGGTAAACAACCCAGAGAAACATAATCGGTGAAACAATCCAGAGAAGCTTAATACTTCAAACAATTCATAGTCGATGAATTATAGAATTATAGTCGATGAAACAATCCATAGAAGCATAGTCAGTAAACAACCCAGAGAAACATAATCGGTGAAACAATCCAGAGAAGCGTAATTCTTGAAACAATTCATAGTCAATGAATTATAGAATTATAGTAGATGAAACAATCCATGGAAGCATAGTCGGTAAACAACCCATAGAAATATAATCGGTGAAACAATCCAGAGACGCGTAATACATGAAACAATTCATAGTCGATGAATTATAGAATTATAGTCGAGGAAACAATCCATAGAAGCATTAGTCGGTAAACAACCCAGAGAAAAATAATCGGTGAAACAATCCAGAGAAGCGTAATACTTGAAACAATTCATAGTCGATGACTTATAGAATTATAGTCGATGAAACTATCCATAGAAGCATAGTCGGTAAACAATGCATAGAAATATAATCGGTGAAACAATCCAGAGAAGCTTAACACCTGAAACAATTCATAATCGATGAACTATAGAATTATAGTCGATGAAACAATCCATAGAAGCATTGTCAGTAAACAACCCAGAGAAACATAATCGGTGAAACAATCCAGAGACGCGTAATACTTGAAACAATTCATAGTCGATGAATTATAGAATTATAGTCGATGAAACTATCCATAGAAGCATAGTCGGTAAACAACCCATAGAAACATAATCGGTGAAACAATCCAGAGAAGCTTAACACTTGAAAAAATTCATAATCGATGAACTATAGAATTATAGTCGATGAAACAATCCATAGAAGCATTGTCAGTAAACAACCCAGAGAAACATAATCGGTGAAACAATCCAGAGACACGTAATACTTGAAACAATTCATAGTCGATGAATTATAGAATTATAGTCGATGAAACTATCCATAGAAGCATTGTCGGTAAACAACACATAGAAACAAAATCGGTGAAACAATCCAGAGAAGCGTAATACTTGAAACAATTCATAGTCGATGAATTATAGAATTATAGACGATGAAACAATCCACAGAAGCATAGTCGGTAAACAACCCAGGGAAACATAATCGGTGAAACAATCCAGAGAAGCGTAATACTTGAAACAATTCATAGTCGATGAATTATAGTATTATAGTCGATGAAACAATCCATAGAAGCATTGTCGGTAAAAAACACATAGAAACAAAATCGGTGAAATAATCCATAGAAGTGTAATACTTGAAACAATTCATAGTCGTTGAATTATGCAATTATAGACGATGAATCAATCCATAGAAGCATTGTCGGTAAACATACCAGAGAAACATAATCGGTGAAACAATCCATAGAATCGTAATACTTGAAATAATTCATAGTCGATGAATTATAGAATTATAGTAGATGAAACAATCCATAGAAGCATTGTCGGTAAACAACCCAGAGAAACATAATCGGTGAAACAATCCATAGAAGCGTAATACTTGAAACAATTCATAGTCGATGAATTATAGAATTATAGACGATGAAACAATCCATAGAAGCATAGTCGGTAAACAACCCAGAGAAACATAATCGGTGAAACAATCCATAGAATCGTAATACTTGAAACAATTCATAGTTGATGAATTATAGAATTATAGTAGATGAAACGATCCATAGAAGCAATGTGGGTAAACATCCCAGAGAAACATAATCGGTGAAACAATCCAGAGAAGCGTAATACTTGAAACAATTCATAGTCGATGAATTATAGAATTATAGTCGATGAAACAATCCATAGAAGCATTAGTCGGTAAACAACCCAGAGAAAAATAATCGGTGAAACAATCCAGAGAAGCGTAATACTTGAAACAATTCATAGTCGATGAATTATAGAATTATAGTCGATGAAACTATCCATAGAAGCATAGTCGGTAAACAACCCATAGAAACATAATCGGTGAAACAATCCAGAGAAGCTTAACACTTGAAACAATTCATAGTCGATGAACTATAGAATTATAGTCGATGAAACAATCCATAGAAGCATTGTCAGTAAACAACCCAGAGAAACATAATCGGTGAAACAATCCAGAGACGCGTAATACTTGAAACAATTCATAGTCGATGAATTATAGAATTATAGTCGATGAAACTATCCATAGAAGCATAGTCGGTAAACAACACAGAGAAACATAATCGGTGAAACAATCCATAGAATCGTAATACTTGAAACAATTCATAGTTGATGAATTATAGAATTATAGTAGATGAAACGATCCATAGAAGCAATGTGGGTAAACATCCCAGAGAAACATAATCGGTGAAACAATCCACAGAAGCGTAATACTTGAAACAATTCATAGTCGATGAATTATAGAATTATAGTCGATGAAACAATCCATAGAAGCATTAGTCGGTAAACAACCCAGAGAAAAACAATCGGTGAAACAATCCAGAGAAGCGTAATACTTGAAACAATTCATAGTCGATGAATTATAGAATTATAGTCGATGAAACTATCCATAGAAGCATAGTCGGTAAACAACCCATAGAAACATAATCGGTGAAACAATCCAGAGAAGCTTAACACTTGAAACAATTCATAGTCGATGAACTATAGAATTATAGTCGATGAAACAATCCATAGAAGCATTGTCAGTAAACAACCCAGAGAAACATAATCGGTGAAACAATCCAGAGACGCGTAATACTTGAAACAATTCATAGTCGATGAATTATAGAATTATAGTCGATGAAACTATCCATAGAAGCATAGTCGGTAAACAACACAGAGAAAAATAATCGGTGAAACAATCCAGAGAAGCGTAATACTTGAAACAATTCATAGTCGATGAATTATAGAATTATAGTCGATGAAACAATCCATAGAGGCATAGTCGGTAAACAACCCAGAGAAACATAATCGGTGAAACAATCCAGAGAAGCGTAATACTTGAAACAATTCATAGTCGATTAATTATAGAATTATAGTCGATGAAACAATCCATAGACGCATTGTCGGTAAACAACCCAGAGAAACAAAATCGGTGAAACAATCCAGAGAAGCGTAATACTTGAAACAATTCGTAGTCGATGAATTATAGAATTATAGACGATGAAACAATCCATAGAAGCATAGTCGGTAAACAACACAGAGAAACATAATCGGTGAAACAATCCATAGAATCGTAATACTTGAAACAATTCATAGTCGATGAATTATAGAATTATAGTAGATGAAACAATCCATAGAAGCATTGTCGGTAAACAACCCAGAGAAACATAATCGGTGAAACACTCCAGAGAAGTATAATACTTGAAACAATTCGTAGTCGATGAATTATAGAATTATAGACGATGAAACAATCCATAGAAGCATTGTCGGTAAACAACCCAGAGAAACATAATCGGTGAAACACTCCATAGAAGCGTAATAATTGTAAAAATTCATAGTCGATGAAGTATAGAATTATAGTCGATGAAACAATCCATAGAAGCATAGTCGGTAAACAACCCAGAGAAACATAATCGGTGAAACAATCCAGAGAAGCGTAATACTTGAAACAATTCATAGTCAATGAATTATAGAATTATAGTCGATGAAACAATCCATGGAAGCATTATCAGTAAACAACCCAGAGAAACATAATCGGTGAAACAATCCAGAGAAGCGTAATACTTGAAACAATTCATAGTCGATGAATTATACAATTATAGACGATGAAACAATCCATAGAAGCATTGTCGGTAAACAACCCAGAGAAACATAATCGGTGAAACAATCCAGAGAATCTTAATACTTGAAACAATTCATAGTCGATGAATTATAGAATTATAGTCGATGAAACAATCCATAGACGCATTGTCGGTAAACAACCCAGAGAAACATAATCGGTGAAACAATCCAGAGAAGCGTAATACTTGAAACAATTCATTCTCGATGAATTATAGAATTATAGTAGATGAAACGATCCATAGAAGCAATGTGGGTAAACAACCCAGAGAAACATAATCGGTGAAACAATCCAGAGAAGCGTAATACTTGAAACAATTCATAGTCGTTGAATTATAGAATTATAGTCGATGAAACAATCCATAGACGCATTGTCGGTAAACAACCCAGAGAAACATAATCGGTGAAACACTCCATAGAAGCGTAATAATTGTAAAAATTCATAGTCGATGAATTATAGAATTATAGTCGATGAAACAATCCATAGAGGCATAGTCGGTAAACAACCCAAAGAAACATAATCGGTGAAACAATCCAGAGAAGCGTAATACTTGAAACAATTCATAGTCAATGAATTATAGAATTATAGTCGATGAAACAATCCATGTAAGCATTGTCGGTAAACAACCCAGAGTAACATAATCGGTGAAACAATCCATAGAATCGTAATAATTGTAAAAATTCATAGTCGATGAAGTATAGAATTATAGTCGATGAAACAATCCATAGAAGCATAGTCGGTAAACAACCCAGAGAAACATAATCGGTGAAACAATCCAGAGAATCGTAATACTTGAAACAATTCATAGTCGATGAATTATAGAATTATAGTCGATGAAACAATCCATAGAAGCATAGTCAGTAAACAACCCAGAGAAACTTAATCGGTGAAGCAATCCAGAGAATCTTAATACTTGAAACAATTCATAGTCGATGAATTATAGAATTATAGTCGATGAAACTATCCATAGAAGCATTGTCGGTAGACAACCACAGAAACAAAATCGGTGAAACAATCCATAGAATCGTAATACTTGAAACAATTCATAGTCGATGAATTATAGAATTATAGTCGATGAAACAATCCACAGAAGCATTGTCGGTAAACATCCCAGAGAAACATAATCGGTGAAACAATCCATAGAAGCGTAATACTTGAAACAATTCATAGTCGATGAATTATAGAATTATAGTCGATGAAACAATCCATAGAAGCATTGTCTGTAAACAACCGAGAGAAACATAATCGGTGAAACAATCCATAGAAGCGTAATACTTGAAACAATTCATAGTCGATGAATTATAGAATTATAGTCGATGAAACAATCCATAGAATCATTGTCGGTAAACAACCCAGAGAAACATAATCGGTGAAACAATCCAGAGAAGCTTAATACTTCAAACAATTCATAGTCGATGAATTATAGAATTATAGTCGATGAAACAATCCATAGAAGCATAGTCAGTAAACAACCCAGAGAAACATAATCGGTGAAACAATCCAGAGAAGCGTAATTCTTGAAACAATTCATAGTCAATGAATTATAGAATTATAGTAGATGAAACAATCCATGGAAGCATTGTCGGTAAACAACCCATGAAGCATAATCGGTGAAACACTCCAGAGAAGCGTAATACTTGAAACAATTCATAGTCGATGAATTATAGAATTATAGTCGATGAAACAATCCATAGAAGCAATGTGGGTAAACAACACAGAGAAACATAATCGGTGAAACAATCCAGAGAATCTTAATACTTGAAACAATTCATAGTCGATGAATTATAGAATTATAGTCGATGAAACAATCCATAGAAGCATTGTCTGTAAACAACCGAGAGAAACATAATCGGTGAAACAATCCATAGAAGCGTAATACTTGAAACAATTCATAGTCGATGAATTATAGAATTATAGTCGATGAAACAATCCATAGAATCATTGTCGGTAAACAACCCAGAGAAACATAATCGGTGAAACAATCCAGAGAATCTTAATACTTGAAACAATTCATAGTCGATGAATTATAGAATTATAGTCGATGAAACAATCCATAGACGCATTGTCGGTAAACAACCCAGAGAAACATAATCGGTGAAACACTCCAGAGAAGCGTAATACTTGAAACAATTCATTCTCGATGAATTATAGAATTATAGTAGATGAAACGATCCATAGAAGCAATGTGGGTAAACAACCCAGAGAAACATAATCGGTGAAACAATCCAGAGAAGCGTAATACTTGAAACAATTCATAGTCGATGAATTATAGAATTATAGTCGATGAAACAATCCATAGACGCATTGTCGGTAAACAACCCAGAGAAACATAATCGGTGAAACACTCCATAGAAGCGTAATAATTGTAAAAATTCATAGTCGATGAATTATAGAATTATAGTCGATGAAACAATCCATAGAGGCATAGTCGGTAAACAACCCAGAGAAACATAATCGGTGAAACAATCCAGAGAAGCGTAATACTTGAAACAATTCATAGTCAATGAATTATAGAATTATAGTCGATGAAACAATCCATGTAAGCATTGTCGGTAAACAACCCAGAGTAACATAATCGGTGAAACAATCCATAGAATCGTAATAATTGTAAAAATTCATAGTCGATGAAGTATAGAATTATAGTCGATGAAACAATCCATAGAAGCATAGTCGGTAAACAACCCAGAGAAACATAATCGGTGAAACAATCCAGAGAATCGTAATACTTGAAACAATTCATAGTCGATGAATTATAGAATTATAGTCGATGAAACAATCCATAGAAGCATAGTCAGTAAACAACCCAGAGAAACTTAATCGGTGAAGCAATCCAGAGAATCTTAATACTTGAAACAATTCATAGTCGATGAATTATAGAATTATAGTCGATGAAACAATCCATAGAAGCATTGTCTGTAAACAACCGAGAGAAACATAATCGGTGAAACAATCCATAGAAGCGTAATACTTGAAACAATTCATAGTCGATGAATTATAGAATTATAGTCGATGAAACAATCCATAGAATCATTGTCGGTAAACAACCCAGAGAAACATAATCGGTGAAACAATCCAGAGAAGCTTAATACTTCAAACAATTCATAGTCGATGAATTATAGAATTATAGTCGATGAAACAATCCATAGACGCATTGTCGGTAAACAACCCAGAGAAACATAATCGGTGAAACACTCCAGAGAAGCGTAATACTTGAAACAATTCATTCTCGATGAATTATAGAATTATAGTAGATGAAACGATCCATAGAAGCAATGTGGGTAAACAACCCAGAGAAACATAATCGGTGAAACAATCCAGAGAAGCGTAATACTTGAAACAATTCATAGTCGATGAATTATAGAATTATAGTCGATGAAACAATCCATAGACGCATTGTCGGTAAACAACCCAGAGAAACATAATCGGTGAAACACTCCATAGAAGCGTAATAATTGTAAAAATTCATAGTCGATGAATTATAGAATTATAGTCGATGAAACAATCCATAGAGGCATAGTCGGTAAACAACCCAGAGAAACATAATCGGTGAAACAATCCAGAGAAGCGTAATACTTGAAACAATTCATAGTCAATGAATTATAGAATTATAGTCGATGAAACAATCCATGTAAGCATTGTCGGTAAACAACCCAGAGTAACATAATCGGTGAAACAATCCATAGAATCGTAATAATTGTAAAAATTCATAGTCGATGAAGTATAGAATTATAGTCGATGAAACAATCCATAGAAGCATAGTCGGTAAACAACCCAGAGAAACATAATCGGTGAAACAATCCAGAGAATCGTAATACTTGAAACAATTCATAGTCGATGAATTATAGAATTATAGTCGATGAAACAATCCATAGAAGCATAGTCAGTAAACAACCCAGAGAAACTTAATCGGTGAAGCAATCCAGAGAATCTTAATACTTGAAACAATTCATAGTCGATGAATTATAGAATTATAGTCGATGAAACAATCCATAGAAGCATAGTCAGTAAACAACCCAGAGAAACATAATCGGTGAAACAATCCAGAGAAGCGTAATTCTTGAAACAATTCATAGTCAATGAATTATAGAATTATAGTAGATGAAACAATCCATGGAAGCATTGTCGGTAAACAACCCATGAAACATAATCGGTGAAACACTCCAGAGAAGCGTAATACTTGAAACAATTCATAGTCGATGAATTATAGAATTATAGTCGATGAAACAATCCATAGAAGCAATGTGGGTAAACAACACAGAGAAACATAATCGGTGAAACAATCCAGAGAATCTTAATACTTGAAACAATTCATAGTCGATGAATTATAGAATTATAGTCGATGAAACAATCCATAGAAGCATTGTCTGTAAACAACCGAGAGAAACATAATCGGTGAAACAATCCAGAGAAGCGTAATTCTTGAAACAATTCATAGTCAATGAATTATAGAATTATAGTAGATGAAACAATCCATGGAAGCATTGTCGGTAAACAACCCATGAAACATAATCTGTGAAACACTCCAGAGAACCGTAATACTTGAAACAATTCATAGTCGATGAATTATAGAATTATAGTCGATGAAACAATCCATAGAAGCAATGTGGGTAAACAACACAGAGAAACATAATCGGTGAAACAATCCAGAGAATCTTAATACTTGAAACAATTCATAGTCGATGAATTATAGAATTATAGTCGATGAAACAATCCATAGAAGCATTGTCTGTAAACAACCGAGAGAAACATAATCGGTGAAACAATCCATAGAAGCGTAATACTTGAAACAATTCATAGTCGATGAATTATAGAATTATAGTCGATGAAACAATCCATAGAATCATTGTCGGTAAACAACCCAGAGAAACATAATCGGTGAAACAATCCAGAGAAGCTTAATACTTCAAACAATTCATAGTCGATGAATTATAGAATTATAGTCGATGAAACAATCCATAGAAGCATAGTCAGTAAACAACCCAGAGAAACATAATCGGTGAAACAATCCAGAGAAGCGTAATTCTTGAAACAATTCATAGTCAATGAATTATAGAATTATAGTATATGAAACAATCCATGGAAGCATTGTCGGTAAACAACCCATGAAACATAATCGGTGAAACACTCCAGAGAAGCGTAATACTTGAAACAATTCATAGTCGATGAATTATAGAATTATAGTCGATGAAACAATCCATAGAAGCAATGTGGGTAAACAACACAGAGAAACATAATCGGTGAAACAATCCAGAGAATCTTAATACTTGAAACAATTCATAGTCGATGAATTATAGAATTATAGTCGATGAAACAATCCATAGAAGCATAGTCGGTAAACAACCCAGAGAAATATAATCGGCGAAACAATCCAGAGAACCGTAATACTTGAAACAATTCATAGTCGATGAATTATAGAATTATAGTCGATGAAACAATCCATAGAAGCATTGTCTGTAAACAACCGAGAGAAACATAATCGGTGAAACAATCCGGAGAACCGTAATACTTGAAACAATTCATAGTCGATGAATTATAGAATTATAGTCGATGAAACAATCCATAGAAGCATAGTCGGTAAACAAACCATAGAAACATAGTCGCTGAAACAATCCAGAGAAGCTTAATACTTGAAACAATTCATAGTCGATGAATTATAGAATTATAGTCGATGAAACAATCCATAGAAGCATTGTCGGTAAACAACCCATAGAAACATAATCGGTGAAACAATCCAGAGAAGCGTAATACTTGAAACAATTCATAGTCGATGAATTATAGAATTATAGTCGATGAAACAATCCATAGAAGCATAGTCGGTAAACAACCCATAGAAACATAATCGCTGAAACAATCCAGAGAAGCGTAATACTTGAAACAATTCATAATCGATGAATTTTAGAATTATAGTCGATGAAACAATCCATAGAAGCATTGTCAGTAAAACAACCCATATAAACATTTTGGGTGAAACAATGCATAGAAATTTAATCAGTGAAGCAACCCACAGAAGCCTGATCAATCTATAGAAGCATAATCGCTCAACCAACCATAGGAGCATAATAGATCAAGTATCTTTTACAAGCATAATCCGTCAACCCTCTATAGAAGACTGATTAAACAATCCATAGAAGCATAGTCGCTGAAGCGATCCATATATCTTCTGTGAAACAAGCCTAATCGGTGAATCAACCTATATAAGATACCTTGCCATAGAAGTATAATTTATCAAACAATAACTTAGTGAGCTATCCATAATGGTTTTAAACCTTCATTTAATCTTACTAATCCTATCCTCCATGAATAGTCTCTCCTTATATTCTAACAAATATTTATGTTTTTTTAGAATTTTAAACATCACATTTATTCGATCTGCTATCATTTCTTTTGGCGTATTTTATTTTATTACTTATAAAACACAAATGACATTTTTCTACGTTTCATTTTCCTAATTTTATGCGTTGACTTAGCATTAAGTGTTACTTAAAACTCTTTTCTTCTTTGGTGATATCTGATGCTTTTGATCACACCACGTTAAAACAGAGTTTCTCATCAGATTACCTAAGTAAAACCTGATCGTAACTCAGATGAGTGATCGCTGGAGAATACCAGGTGCTGCAAGATACGCGACAGGTCTAGGAAGCCAGCGATGTATATAGAAGACCTCGATATGTGGAGGGGCTTCTGGACTGACTGGTTGGAAAATCTACCCGGGGTTGGATCAGTCATCTCTCTGTCTTCAGGTGATGGTGGGCGGTTAACACTTCCTGAATGGATATTTGATTTTTGAATTAATAAAGCTTTAAATAACCAATATGCCATATATATATATATATATATATATATATATATATATATATATATATATATATATATATTATAATAATATTTTTTGTTTAAAAATATGATTCCATCGCTACATAAGAGTTCTCATGTTTCAAAAACGAGAGCCGAAATCATCCAAATAATTATTAAAATTAAGTTGAATTGTTAAAAAATAAATTTAAATTGAATTGTTTAAAAATAAAAACAAAAATACTAAGGAACCCCGGATTATGCACCCAACGTGTTCTTTTCTATTTTCTGCATACCTGCACAATGATATATATATATATATATATATATATATATATATATATATATATATATATATATATATATATATATATGCCCAGGGCCTCAATATATAAACGGATGTGTAGCTGTGGGAAGATTTCTGATATTGATGTAAGCGTTATTTCTCCTCCTTTGACATTGTCAGTGCCTCGCTCACGGCCAGACTCATTTATAATAATAGCATCTAGCGAAATCATTGTGAAGCTAACAAGACTCGAAGATCTGTCTATATTTCTGAGATTGTATCTATTTACATTGCTGTCTTCATCTTTATTGTCATATTCACAACGTTTCGGCCGTTGTAAGCTCCAGCCTTCTTCAGGTAATATATTTAATTTATTTCGCCTAGTGGATAGAAGCGTCGGTTTAAGTAATCCATTGACTTGACCCAAAGAGTTGTGAGTTCAATACCTGACAACAGCAGAGGTAAACAAAAACATAGATAATTGATTTAATAAAGGGAAATAACTGAAACCTGAAATATCCAGAAAAGGCATGGCATGAGGAACTAGAACAATCTACCCTAGTGGACGAAATAAAGGGTTTGGCTCAAAATACCAACGTATATCACCTGAAGGAGGCTGGTGAGTACAACGGTCGTAATATAAAAATAAGGATGAGGACAGCACTCTGAACAATGTAAATAATGTAATAAGACTCGAAGAAAATGTTTATGTCAGGGTTTTCTGTTTGCTGGTTCAATGGGTGTGAATTCGCTCGTTGGCAATAATGATCAACACCAGAGTATAAATAAAGGAATTTCCCTTCATGGTGAACAGACAGGAGTGTTAATATAAAACGTGTTGCGGAAACGAAAAATGAGTAACCTGGAGGACAGAACTTGTCGCTGTTGGTGTTTCTGCTGAAGAAGTTAATTTCTTCTTCGCCTCAGCAAACGTAAATTTTGGGTAAATAAATGTATAATTTATGTACATATATACAAAGCCAGCATACTACTTGTTGCTGTTGTAAAAGGCGACAGAGTGGGAAAGAAAGAAAGAAAGAAAGAAAGAAAGAAAGAAAGAAAGAAAGAAAGAAAGAGAAAGAATGTTGGTTATGGCTGTCAGCTGAAGTTTTGTGAATACGGCGGTGACGAAAGGATGAAAGTTGAAAAATATCGGGTTCAGTCTCAGTCTGCCTACGGCGTTCTTGACCAACCTCTGCGTGTCGACATCTCAATCGGGTTTCTCTCTCTCTCTCTCTCTCTCTCTCTCTCTCTCTCTCTCTCTCTCTCTCTCTCTCTCTCTTCTGCAGCGTTGAATCAAGGAATTTATATCCGTGGTATCGGCTCCAAATCACCTTCGGGAGTTATTTCTACTGGTCAATATATAAAGTTCATTTTATCATTTAATACCGAAAACATGGGTCGAGCCATGATGCGCAGAGATGCGTTTTCGCATTCTGCCTTGGGTCGTCAAGCAGTCAACATCCGGTTTAGTGTAAGAGACACGACAAACGTTTAAGCCTTAAAACTTTAGGTGACTTCGAGCAGAGTTTTAGTGTATGAGTATTTACAATCTGGGTGTGCGTGTGTACTCCGGTTATATTCAAATAGCGCAATAATCCTTTTTAATACTGCGTTAGTTCCCTCCGATTTCCGAAAGTCGATTAGTGTGTTTGCTCACACCTTTGCAAAAAATTCTTATAGTGTTACGATTATGTAAAATATTGTCGTACTACTGAAAAAAAAAACACATAACAGGCAATTTCCTTCATAATATGCATTAAATCAAAACTTGAACTGAAGATATAATTATTCATTGAAATGAAGATAGTCACAATATATTTCCATAAATAGAAAAATATTACATGAGCCAAACTCATAATTACAGGACTGAAAGAGTAATAATATATATTGCTATGATGCTCGTATAAGCTTACAGTTCTGTAAATAATATTCAAAGGCAAAGCACTGGAACATACTTATTAGTGAAGAAACTATTTAATTACATGGATTAATAATATAATTATGGCGAATACCGTAGTTAGTGCAGCAATGCGTACCGCACACATTTGAATCAAGGAATTTCTTGTTTTTTTTTTTAACCTCACTTTCATTCACTTTTTAATTAGAATTCTTCTTAATCTTCACTGACGGAAGCAATCGTTTACAATTTTCATGCATCAATAAACCTCCAAAGTTGCCGCCTAGTTATTCAAACTAAGCACCATGCTATAACGAAAGATTTCCTATGTTTTTTTTTTTCTGGTGATTTTCAAACATATTAGAGTGACACTCTCCAAAGCCATATTTGTCCACCTCACAAAAACAGTACAAATGAGTATTTTCGATAAAAAGAAAGACGAGAGTCTTTCCCACGCTATGCAGAACAAAGGGCTACGCTCTCACCGCACTAGTGTGGGTGAGGTCGTTTCAGCTTTAATTGGTATTCACGAACCGATATTTGTAAAAGATTTCAGAATAGACTTATATTTATATGATAAATTATCTTTCTTAAGGGAATTTCAGTTTATATTTGTTTTATGAGAAATATTTACAATAATGTATATAAGCAATGGAACAAAATTATTAGTTAAGAAACTATTTAATTACATGGATTAATAATATAATTATGGCGAATACCGTAGTTAGTGCAGCAATGCGTACGGCACACATTGCGACCCCTGTTCCTATAAGCGGATGCTCTAATCATAGTGAATGGAAGCGTCTATGTTAAAGATTTTAGCGTAGCGATGGTCGGTCGTCTTTCTATATAACATAAAGGGTGCAGGGTGGTGCAGTTGTGGCTCAGTTTTAGTGGGAGGTAGACATCGCTTTGTCTTCTTTGAGCCGTCCTGTTACCCTACCTAACTAAGGAAGGTAAGTTTTCATGATATATATATATATATATATATATATATATATATATATATTATGCAGTGTTATATTAGAACAATCACATACCCATTACAAAAACTGTACATCTTGTTTCAACGTAAACTTTTTAACGTTTCATCAGGTGGGAAATCACGATACCTGATAAAATGTTTTAAAAAATTTAACGTTGAAACATGATGTACAGTTTGGTAGTAGGTAGGTGCATTTTCTAATGTTACACTGCAATATAAATAAATATTTATTGCATTACTTTTGTATTGAGCACTGTTTATATTAATGTTTTGAACGCTGAAATCTTACTCTTCGTTCTTTTACCTTTATATATATATATATATATATATGTGTGTGTGTGTGTGTGTATGTGTGTGTGTGTGTGTGTTATAAATATACTATATATATATATATATATTGTGATACAGATATCTCTATGTATGATGTATAAAAATATATAAATCATGAAAACTTACCTTTCTTAGTCAGGTATATTAACAGGACACCCTGAAGAAGACAAAGCGACGTCTGCCTCCTACTAAAACTGAGCTTCAACTGCGCCACACTCAGGGGAGTAGTGAGGGGGAGTAACAGAAACAATGCAGGGTTAAAGAATTTTCTAGCAACCATTAAATGTAATATTGCCTCGAGCATTCCATGACTTTTCAATTCCAAAAATCTGTCTGCTACCGACTGTGCTAGTACTAGTGACTGGCTTCCACTCTCATCTACTGCCAACTCTAACCACAATACCTCTGATGGTTCGTATATTAACTTTCTCGGTGCCTGCGACGAACGGCTGGAGCCTTTTTCTCGGTTCTCTCTCTAGCTATCTAGCTGAAGACGGAGAAAAACCTTTTCTTCTGTGTCACTCCCCCTCTCGTCACAAATCAGAACGTTACCGTTTGCTTTGTTGCTTCTAGCGCTGGCTTATATAAAAAAAAAATCGATCATCACCTTTTTACTTTAACCTCGCAAATGTTCCCGAGAAGCTGAAATTCTATTATTATAGTGATTTTCTAAACAGAGCTTAGATGTGGCACAAAACCGAAAGGTCGATCTCACTACCCAGCTGTAATTGTTCTAACATATTGTTTAAGCTTGTCCCACGTTGAGGTTCCCTAGTCATTTTCTAAACGTAACTTAGATGTGGCACAAGGTCGGAATTGTGGAGCACCCAGAGAGAACCGAACTCACAGTTCTATTGTAATTGATGTAGCGAGACAAGTTTGATATTACACCACGTCGAAGTACACTAATAATTTTCTAAGTGTAGCTTAAATGTGGGACAAGGCCGGAATTGTGGAGCACCCATTGAGGATCAAGCTTACTAGTCAGTCGTAACTGATCTAGTGAAACAAGCTTGCTAACAATTACACTTCGTTGGGGTACATTAAATTCTATTGTTATGAGTCCAAACTTCCCTTTTCTACCTAAGGCCCGACTATCTATCAATACCCATCGAGTCTTTGTCGTGAAAACAAAGGGCGTACTCTATCTTGGGGGATAGTAGTGACAGTGATCTTACTGATTATTCAATTTTTCTCAACCAACGTTTCACTAACACATCGCAATTTCATAAATATCTAATATATTATTTATTTTAACACCCTATGGGAGGCGGAATTAAAAATTGATATATTTCCTGCTAAATGGTGTAGATAAATAGTTTTAATTTTCCTGGCCAAGATTGCCTGACACATTCCAATCAGATAAATGTTTCACCCTTTGGGTTACATAAATCTGTTCTTCTAGAAATTATGCCCCCACCTCCATCTTCATTTTATGGTTCAAATTAATATTTTTGAACATTTCTGTTTTTAACCTCACTTTCATTCACTTTTTAATTAGAATTCTTCTTAATCTTCACTGACGGAAGCAATCGTTTACAATTTTCATGTATCAATAAACCTCCAAAGTCGCCGCCTAGTTATTCAAACTAAACACCATGCTATAACGAAAGATTTCCTATGTTTTTGGGTTTTTTTTTGATGATTTTCAAACATATTTGAGTGACACTCTCCAAAGCCATATTTGTCAATCTCACAAAAACAGTACAAATGGGTATTTTCGATAAAAAGAAAGAAGTGATTCTTTCACACGCAATGCAGAACAAAGGGCTACGCTCTCACGACACTAGTGTGGGTGAGGTCGTTTCAGCTCTAATTGGTATTCACGAACCGATATTTGTAAAAGATTTCAGAATAGACTTATATTTATATGATAAATTATCTTTCTTAAGGGAATTTCAGTTTATATTTGTTTTATGAGAAATATTTACAATAATGTATATAATTCAAATGTTAGTATGTCAATTTTTTCACCAGAAATACGTGTAGTAAAATTATGGAAAATAAAGCATAATATATATTTTTTTTTTAAATCCACATTACAACCAAAAACGTTTGCGGTATCTCTCTTCTTTTTAATATACACACTTTTCTCTGGTTAGAACTATTATAACCTCTTCCTTTTATATATTTATATATATATATATATATATATTTACGTAGATATACAAATATATATAGTTATAGATATATCCAGGTATGATATAAGAACAAGTGTACATACAAATATATATATAGATACACCCAGGTATGGGATAAGAACCATTCCACTGTCTATAGCACTTATTTTTTTAAAGGGCTCAATGCAGAGTAGAGTTTAATATTATTATATAAGATTAAAAGAAAAAATGTTTAAAATCGCTACACAATAACTTTTATGTTTCAGCACTAAAATTGTGCCTCCTCAGGAAATGGTAAATAATTGGTGAGCAAAAAATTATTTTTAAATTTTAAAATCAGATAACAACAAATCAAAATTAAAATAAATTTTGCAGAATAGGTTACCCTGAATTAAAAAAAATAACCTAAAAAAGCGGTAGGGGGAATTTTGATCATGGTAAAATGTGGTTTGCAATATGATCGTAGAGAAGGTTATGCGTGGCAGATAAGAAATTAATACACACTATAAGCGAATGGCAACTATGTATCATAATTATGAAACAAATAATGTTCAATTTTATAAGAAGATAAGGGGAGGGGTAGAAGAAAATCAAACGTAAGCTAATCGCAGCTTATTTTAGCTAAATGCATCTTAAGTGTTTAAAAATAAAAATGTGTAACGTTCATACAAGCTGTTGATAATGCCGACTAAACATCAATACATAGATATATTTAGAGAATTTTTTATCGGCAAATTTAATAATTTCTAATTTCTCGTGTAAGCATAAGAAGCAAAGTTCATTTAAGGATTAACAAGTTCTAGCTTATTTTTGTTTATTTTCCATTTAACCGCAGGAGTTTTATTAACCTTGTAGGAATCCTTTTACTCGGTTTTTCGTTGAATGCTAAAATTTGGAGCGTCAGGATTCGATACAATAATAAAATATCATTATGGGATCGCTCGTAATTTGGCCGTCTAGATAAGATTTTCACCGAAAGAATAAAATTCAGTAGAAAAGACAACGTAGTTTCAGCAAAGAGACATTCATTTAATATAACAACAAGAATACAAGCAGTTGGTGATAGACTGGAAAGTAATGTCTTTTTGTTTGGGTTAAAGTTCTGAAGTAAAATATAAATTGCCTTTGGGTACGTATGTGAGATACAATGAAATGCTGTTATATCTGTGTTTGTATGAAGAAGTGGCTCATAGTAAAGAAGATACAAGAGATAGTTAGAAATTGAATCTTACTGTTGGCGGCATTGCCGTAATCTGAAGTTTGTCAACCCTGTCGCTTTTAGCATGAGACCGTGAAGATGATAAGCAAGAGTTGCATGGGGCTTGGTGACAGCTGTGTGTATCCTGATTAGGGCTGGATTTCGTATGTTTTTATACAGTTTTTCGTAACAAAATCAGCCCCAGAATTAAATTATTTATTCATTCCTAATTGGCCCCAAAATACCATTTGGTATATTTTCTACTACGTCCGCACGATATTTGTGTGGTATCTACCTAAAAATAATGATGACGGATACAACAAACTTTATGATTTGTATTTTATGATTTTATTAGTGTGTTTTAATATGTAAGTATTTTCTTGAGTGTGATTGGTTTATAAATATTGTATTTGATATTTTAGTGGACACGACAACCTCTTTTAGATTCCCAACATATTTGGAAAGAGATGTTCTATTTTTATAATTGCTATTGATGAAAGATAGGATATGTTGGTACTGCCTAATTTTAAAAGAATTCTTAGTACTAGGATTAATTCTAGGGAAATGCTTATCAAATTAAACGGAGAAACTTATTTCCTAACTTATTACTAACCATTTGGTTAAATGGGTTTGCGTACCAAATGAGTTTTCTGTTCCTTTTCTTTTTTCTGTGTACTTGTAACCACTATTTTAAGGCATTATTTTAAACACTACTATACTTATTGAAAACATCTTTGTTAGAAGAGTTATTGCTAATCCTATATTCTATAGAGGAGGTGTTGTGGATTCCGAGAATGGAATCCTGCACAAATAAGTAAACAACACCAGAAATTGAGAGAGAAAAATAAGTGTATTAACGTAAGAATACAGTGAAGATTAGTAGTCCAGGAATGCGGGTTAGTAGAAAGTATATGTACAAGACTCTATAAGTAAAGCCGTAATATCTCTCTCTCTCTCTCTCTCTATGTCTGTCTGTCGCTCTCTCTCTATGTCTGTCTGTCTGTCTGTCTCTCTCTCTCTCTCTGTCTCTTTCTCTCCGGACTCTTGTATAATTCTCTGAGAACACCCTATGTCTGCCCCCGTATCTCTTAACCTGTCTCCACGTATCTCAACGTATCTCAACAGCAGCTATTCTCTATCTCAATATAAGTATACTTTGGACAAGTCCATCTTATGCAAAAAGGGAAGAGCCACACAACAGGAGGGCATATGTTTAATTACAGATGGAGAATGAGCAGAGTTCGGGTGAATATATACTGGGTTGGCATTGGGCTTCATATACATCATTCACAAGATCTAACGTAACATCCAGAAAATCAACATTTAACATTTGTAGTAATTTTAACTTTAAGATTTTTTTTTGTTTTTAATTTTCTATGTATCATTTTCCTTAATTTATCAACGTTAATTCTAGTAGTAGTTTTTGCTAAAATAAGACCATCGTCTGTATAATCCTATATTATCAACACTAACATCATCATAAGCACTTCGATTATATATAATAAACAAATCCACCAAATCAGACGACTCTGCAGAATCTAATGATCCCATAGAAATATCAAAGTGATCATCAGAAATTGTTCTTAACCCACTGTTCATTATTGTAAATAAGAACAGATCTTCTGCAGTTCATTATTATATCCAGTTCACCTTTGGAAATATTGAAATATTCTTTGACAAACTCCAAAGCTAAGGTGAACAGGTCCTTGGAAATCAATGGGTAAAAGTCCACGATATCAAATTGGATGAAAGAACAGTTCATCATATTAGTAATCCCTTTGAACCAATTGATGACATCTGTGGTATTAATCCACTGTAAAAGTCCAAGTCGCCGTTTAATCTGATTGTTGAATCTATCAAGGATAACCTTGTTAATCCTTCCAAATTCATTCCTGGGAGGGCTGATAATCCCCGTAAGAAGTTTAGTTTCAAAATACGGTTTATGATCCTTAATCGCAACATATGATAACTTGGTACAAAGCTTATTTAATCTATTATGTTGGTGCAAAAATAATGACGTAATAATGTCGTTTTTGATGTTAAAAAGTAGGTAAAAAAACGACATTATTACGTCATTGTTTTTGCACCAACCTAATATTTCTCATTTTAAGCATGTCAGTAATAGTTTTATTAGCAGTATCAATTTTATCAAATAAATTAATAGAATTATTATCCACCTTTCTGTAATTTTTAGCTAATTTTTTAAAAAAGTAAAACATTATTTTCTTTGGGATTAAACTTATGGAAATTAGCTGTCTTTTTTTTTTGTTTTGTTTTTAGATTTAACAATTACTTTGTCCGATTTACAAAGTAGTCTTAATGTCTCTGAAAATGATTCTTGTTTCTATGGAAAGACATTCTATTAATGATGGCGAAAAGATCATTTTCAAAACTATATAGGCGTTCACGTAAGGTGCAGTTTTCAAACTTTTGAAACCGTAAAAATCAATTTTATTCGAGAGCTCTTGATCAGGAAGGAAGAAATGAGCTTCCCATCTCATTTGCCTGATCAAATCTTCAGTTTCTAAAACTGATTTTTCGAAATATTCCCGTTTGTTTGTATTGGGAATATTTTTAGAGAAATTTCAAAATTGGTTTTAATCATTTTTTTATTAAAAATATGTAGAATATAGGATTAGGAATTGTAGTACTGGAACATGAAAGCTATTAGGTTTTTGTTTTAATTTCATATAATAAATTTTATATATATATATATATATATATATTTATTAAAGACATATTTATGTTTAACGTTCTTTTTATAGATACAAGTATTTAAGTAAATGCTCTGTTTATAATAAACAGTATTGAATAACATTAACAAGGACGAATATTTTCTATGAAAATTTCTCGGACATTCAGGCCGGTAAGTGTTATTTAATACTGTTTATTATAAACAGAGCATTTACTTAAATACTTGTATCTATAAAAAGAACATTAAACATAAATATGTCTTTAATAAATAAATTGTCGGACTTTGTTCATTTCGTAATATATATATATATATATATATATATATATATATATATACACATAAAAAGAAAGAAGAGTAAGATATATAATCCGGTGTTCTTATAGATATTTTTATTTTTACAAAATAGTGCTCAATGTAAATTTACAGAGCAGTAATATTATAAATTAATTGATTTAAAATATGTTTTTCGCTACACAGTTCTAACCATGTTTCAGAAATGGAAGCTAAAAGCTTCGAATTTAATTTTGTAATTAAATTAAAGACATTAGTTCCATTTCATTCTCAAACGAACATATATATATATATGTGTGTGTGTGTGTGTGGTGTATATATATATATATATATATATATATATATATATATATATATATATATATATATATATATAAAGAGACTTGTACCCACAGAAACAGAACACAGATTTAGACAAAATAGATTTCATTTTATACCTTAGGATTCTTTCAAGCAACACTGTTTTTCAAACAAAATCTACGTTCCCCTCCTTTCGTTTGACCTATTTTCAGAAAAATGTAGTTATTTACAAATTTAAATGCCAAATCAGACGAACCAATCTAAGGTTGAAAACGCGGATTTCGCAACGTTCCCGCCTATTTGGGTTCAATAGTCGAGGCCAAGTTGTAAGAACTATTCAAGCAGTCCACGATTCGTCGATTGGACAGGATTTGTTGGGCAGCCCTGACTCTGCCGCCGAATATGAAGACACATGGTTTTCAATACGACATAGTGATCGTTCGGTTTACCGTCTCTGAGTTCTTGAGGCAGTATATATAAATTTTCACCTGCCAAGCCTATGCAGACAAAAGGATCATTTCATGCGCTCCTTACAACTGATCGAGGGAGTGCGAGTTTTGTTTTTCTATTTTATACTTTTGTGGAACTTGTTAATTATTTTATTAATTACTAGCAGTAGAGCTCGGCATTTCCCGGGGATGTAACAGTAAGAGATAGATCAAGTATCGACAATCATGAACAGTGAAAAATAAAATTGACAAAGATTATTGTCTAAGGTTGACGGACACGCATGTCTTAATTAGTTTTTTTTTTTTTTTTGGTGGGGGGTACGAATTGGTCAAACCCAAACTCAAACAAAAACATTGTTTTCAATCGTTGAGTCTACCAATTGAATAGAATTTTATTATAAACAATTGTCTTGTAAATGGAATTTTTAAAGCATTCTGAATGTAAAAATAAAGAAAAAGTGTGCAAGACAATAAGAAACACTACCTGCCAAAAAAAGTGAAGTTTTGTTGTAATCGGTTGAAAAATGTTGGAAATCCGATCTCATATATAAACGAACACACACACACACACACACACACACACACACACACACACACACACACACACACACACACAAACAACCTGGGTTTTATAATAAGTATAACTCGATATGAGTTGTCCCCCTTTCATTCTGGCGACAGAATCGTGTTTTATCGTGTTTTCAAATTGATTTCGTGCAAAAACAATTGTGTTTTTCCAATTTTTGGTGCTGTCAGAACCACCGCAAGGTAATTTTACGCAGTCCTGTGAAGTTTTGTTGAAATCGGTTGAAAAATGTAGGAAATCCGATCCAATATATAAACGTACAGACACACACACACACACACACACACACACACACACACACACACACACAATCTGCGTTTTATAATAAGTAAGATTTACAGTTAAAATTTATTCTATTTTAATCGCGTTCCAATTTTGCCTCCTCTTTCGTTATTATGTTGTGACTTGATTGTTTTGTATTTCGCCCAACGATTGCTTTTAAAAAAAAGTGTTGGTTGAAAACATCCTAAGTTAGAAAATGACGTCTATATGAGAGAGAGAGAGAGACAGAGAGAGAGAATGAGAGAGAGATTGTATAAATGCTTATATATTCATCTATACGTCTATTTTCAGTCCTACTTTCTGACCCTGACGCATTCATATAATGTTTATTTATTGTGTATTTACTTATGGTATTTACTTTTTCTATTTTTCTCTTTCTCATTAATACTACTGCTATTTTTATACTCATTATTACTTTTATATTTGCTTTATATATCCTAAATTCTATATCCTACATAATATCTCCCTGACTTACAGATTCCCATTATTATTTAATACTCTTTATATATATATATTTATATATATTGGGTTGGTGCAAAAATAATGACGTAATAATGTCGTTTATTGACGTAATTTTAAGGTCAAAAAACGACATTATTACGTCATTATTTTTGCACCAACCTAATATATATATATATAGAATGTATTATATATATATATATATAATGTAATATATATATATATATATATATATATATATATATATATATATATATAAAGAAATATAGTCTTAAGGTGTGCTATATTTATGGAATAAAGTGCTCAATATCAGAGATAGAGCGTGTGTAAATATATATATATATATATATATATATATATATATATATATAAAGAAATATAGTCTTAAGGTGTGCTATATTTATGGAATAAAGTGCTCAATATCAGAGATAGAGCGTGTGTAAATATAAAAGTGAACATAGAAGTCAACACTTAGAGGCGACAGTCTGTTTCATGCTATATGCAATCGTCAGGCCACGTGTGCTGTTATTTTTCTCGATTATTTATATATATACGGGTTAGTGGTGCATTGTGGGTATTCTGTTATGGCGGTTATTTCACCGGAAGTCGTTTGTTTATCTATTTAGGTCAAATTATATTGCTTGTTTTTATTTTTGTTTCTTATTTTCTTATTTATTTATTTATTTATTAACGTAGTAAGAATTTGTTTATATCACTTATTTAACAGTTTTGTTTTGGTTTGGGAATTTAATTAAAGCTATTTGTTCAGTTTTGGGGTTGATTGTTTTAGTTCATTCTAAGTATTATTTTGGCGGGAACAGTTTTTAATTGATTATCTTCATTTGGGATTGGTTTGTTTATTTATTTACTTGGATGAATTTAGGTTAATTTATTTTACTTGTATATTTTCTCTTTTCGGTTTTCGATTTTTAAGTAACATAGTATTTTTTTATGTTTTATTTCTATTTTTTTTTTTTTTTTTTTTGTTATTTTGTTATTTTTGCTTATTAGTATATTTATTTGTTTTTATTTTATTTTTTACGTTTTTAATTTTTTAGGTTACGTAGTAAAAATTTATTTTCATGTCTGCATTTTGAGATGAGTTCGGATCTTTTGTTTAATAATTTATTTTGGTCGGGAAAAGTAATGATAGCTATTTTTTCCTCCGAGCAAAGTTTGCAAGTTTTTGATTGGTTATTGTAGGCTGATGATTTTTTCCTTATCTTCCAAGATATTTTTGGTGTGATGTTCGTTTTGTTTTTAATTTCCCAGATATACTTAGAAAGCATTGTACTGTTTGCATATTTACTATTTGTGAAAGATGTTTTGTGTGTATAATTTCTTTGTTTCTAGGGTCCTTCAGTTACTCCTATGTATACTTTTTCTTCATTATCTGGTGATTTTATCGTGGCTTGGTATATTACGTTGTTTTGTAAACAATTTCCGTTTAAGGGACATTCGTTCTTTATTCTGCAGTTGCACGTGGTTTTAATTTGTTCGTGTGGTTTGTTGATAATTTTCCTATTGTGCTTTTTTATTATTTGTGCCATGCTCTCGGTGCAGCTGTAGCTGATTTTTACAGAGTTTTTGTTGAATATCTTGTGTAAGGTGCTTGATTCTGGGAAGTGTTTGTGTAAGAGTTTGAAGAATATTTTCCCTACGTTTGTTTTTACGTTCTTGCTGTACGGTGGGTTGAACCATATGATATTTCTTCTTCTGTTGGCCTTTTTTGTATTCTGTGGTGAGTATGTGAGTGTTTCTGGGAATCCGCTATCTTTTAGGGCTGTTTCATAGTCTTTCTTAGCTTTGTTAAATAGGGATTCATTGGAGGAATTGTCAGAGAGCCTGCGGTTAATCGATTTTGGTATCTGTTTGATTATAGAAGGTGGATGGTTGGAAGATGTGTGTATGTAGAGTGGTTTGTCATTAGGTTTTCTATATGGTTTATGTGTGCCTTCTCTTAGGTTGAAGGTAACATCTAGAAAATCTACTTCGTTTAGGTTAGTTTTTATATCTATGTCGAATCCGTTATTTTTAAAAATCTTTATTATTGCTTTTCTAGTTTTGTCTGTGTTTTGTTTGTTACAATTTCTTAAGATTATGAGACCATCGTCCCTGTAGAGTCCTGTGTCATTTCTGTCTATTATTTTGCTCAGTTCGTTTAGTAAGTAAATGCCTATGATTTCGCATGCCTCTGCACCGTCAAAGCTTCCCATTGTAGTGTCAAATATCCCATTGATATCGTGTTCTGTTGTTTGGGTGCCTTTTTGTATGTTTTTATTATATATATATATATATATATATATATATATATATATATATATATATCGAATGTATTATATATAATATTTTCTATTATATATAAGCGTATATACATATAGATTTCTGTGTGTGTGTGCGCACGCGCATATATATATATAATAATTTAGTTGATATTAGGTTGGTGCAAAAATAATGAATTTTTGACGTAGTTTTTAACGTCAAAAAACGATATTATTTTTGCACCAACCTAATATTTGTTTTTTTTTTCTTTAATTTCTGATATATGAAGCTTGTCATGGCCTATATGAAAGATTTTTCACGAAAAATATACATATATATTGCGTGATGCAGACAGAATGTTGGGAATTGTGAAAACATTGAAGTCAGATCAGAGAACATTCAAAAAGGAAATTACGAACATTGGCAAACTAAGAGAAAGAGAAAAACAGGTTTTAAGAAAAGTGACGAGAAAAGAGATTTAAGAAAAATTTAATCTCGGAAATAAGCAAGAAAAATGAAACTGATCCGCAAGAAAATATTTGAAGAACCGGCGTTGCAAATGTAATCGGAAAAAGAAAATGCAGAATATTAAGAACATTGGCTAAAAAGAGGAAAGGCAGTCATTTTAGCAAAGATTACTAAGAGAAACACGTACGTTGGATAAAAAAAAATACATGAAAACTAATTTTTCCTAAAGTAATTTTTATCCATAAATATTGAATGGAACTGAGAGATGGACGAGAGTTATTCATGGAAAAAGTCAACGAAATATTTTACAAGGCTTGTATTGTAGACAGTAAAATTGCAAGTCCCTCCATGTTTGATGATGGTATTATGCTAAATGCAAAGAATAAGATTGTAGGTATGTTTTTGCTGTTATATTTTCTTTGTTTTTTTTTTATGTGCCGTGTCCCTTAAGAAAGTAAGTGATCATGGCCGTCACATTTTTTCTGTCTCTTGTAGCACTTAATAAGTTTTGCCTTTTTGTTATTTCTCTCAAACTCTGTTCTGCCATCCATTTGCTCGAACTCATCAAGGTCGCTTTCCACTGTCCCTTTTTCCGCAATTTGTCCTGTGAGTATCAGTTTTTCCAATCCCTCTTTCCTCATCACCTGCCCCAGAAATCTCGACTGATTCTTCCTGATGTTAAGTATGACTTTCCTTTTTGTTTCTTTTCTCTCCAAAACCGCTGACAATCAGCATTCAAAATCAGCCCTCGAAAATCGTCATTCAAAATCCTGGAATTTAGCTGGGTTCGAATAACGGAATATGCAACAATCTCTAAGTAAACCCATTTACCAATTGTACTTTTCATACACTTATTACTATTAACTTTCGCTGACCTACGGTTCCCTTTATATAAGTGCAAATAATTGATCCCTGCCTTTTTTATCCCTTGTTGAATCTGTTTACACAACGGCAGCTCACTTTTTGTAAGGACGGGTGTGTCAAGCTTGCAAAGACTGACACGATCTTGTCAACATTACTTGAGATATACATCAATATTTCGAACAATACGCTTGAACAAGTATACAAATGAATTCTTACCAAGACACATGTGCTTGGATGTATTTTCTGAAAAAAAATCGAACATAAAATCATACTGACTCTCTGACTCTCTCTCTCTCTCTCTCTCCCTCTCTGAATATAGATATTCAACGACCGATATGATATGAAGTACACGCATGCGTAAACGCGAATATCTATAAAACAAAATGGTTGACATTGTCAATACTTCTACCTTTAAAATCACTACTTCAATGCCAGTTTTGGGGTGGGATGTCGTTGTTCTATGCCTTGATGTATTTTAATAGGAAAAAGAAAAAGAAAATAGAAAAAAATCATATAAACTCTGACAATATTGAACCGAAAGGAGACGAAGCAATGAAAATCCTTACCGATTTTTAAGTCTAATCGATGCTCCGTCGATCCTCACCGCTTTCTTGTTTCTTTGACAATCGTACACATTGCTCGGTCCATAAAATTCTTCCCATTATGCCAAGAATTTCAAAACAATATCGATACACTCATTCGATATCGATCTGCTAATGAATGCAATAAGCATACTTGTGTTTGCTTTCTTTTCATTTTTTCTTTCATTTATTTTTTAAATAATTACCGTATATACTCTTGTATACGTCGATGTTTTGCATAGGTCAACCCTTCATTTCTGAATTTCCCTCTTTTAGACAAAAAAAAAACAATGTTTTGAAGTTATCTTGTCTTCAGGCACAAAATTTACATTTATGAGCCTTTAGATTCCAAAGGAGATTGTTTAGATAATCTACACTTCATAGTGCTACCATTCCTAACTATAACAACTTAGACCCGCCGTGCGACGCCCATTGTAACAAAGTACCCTCATTCCCTTTATTCCATTTATTGGCTTTTAATAGCCTGAAATGTGTTGATATTCCGTAAAAATAAGTCAATCATTTCTCCGTCAAATTTTTCATCAAAGAACTACAAACGGTAGAAATATTAGTTTGAATAAGTAATTTAAAAATTATCTTAAATAATAACAATACTTTATTTCAGAACTTTAGCCCACACGAATAAGACAGAATAAATCGACCTATGAGTCGCCCTAAAACAATAAAGAAAGTTTTAGAAAGAAATATAAAAATATATCTTAGACAACGAGAGGAAGATTGAAGAGTGTAAGCGTTATATTGAAAACAACAATGATGAACACTATTTACATTGTTCGGACTATCATCCTTATCTTTTTTTACCATATTTATCACAACGTTTCGGCCGTTGTACGCTCCGGCCTTCTTCAGGTGGTTGGAATGTCGAACTGAACCCTTTAAGATAACTGATAATTGACAGCCCTTAGGCATGGCATGTGGAGCTAGAAAAGTCTACCCTAACGAGAGAAATAAAGTTCGACATTCCAACCATCTGAAGAAGGTCGGAGCGTACAAAAATGTTGTGATAAATATGGCAACAAAGATGACAATGATAATCCGAACAATGTAAATAGTGTACATAATACCTCATCTCAGAAATATAGACAAACAATGATGAATTTTTCATTGATTTGTTTTTTTACGGCTTATCAACATTTGGAGGTTTATTTAAAACCGAAGCATATTTTGTGATGGTAAGAATAGTTCTTTTGTTTTTGTGAGTGGATATTGTATTAACCCTTTTCTAGAGATAATGATAATTTTCGAAGACAAGTTTTACTATTTAACCCATAGACTGGATAAAAAGAGATGGTTTCATTACTTTCACGGGGATATTTGCGTGTAAGTGAATGTAATGAACCAGACTGGAATTCGAACTTCTCTCTCCGACTTCTCATTCCCAGATTTTATCCATTACACCACACGCACATCCAAGCTTACAGTACATGGTATTCCCAAGCAGTCACCCATATAGTTACTGACCCGACGTTACTTGACTTTGGTGATCGTACGAGAACGAAGTTTCGACTTGATGTGGCCGTAAGCTCAACAATGATGATGACAATACTTCAAAATACTGTTTTAATGATGGAATGACGTACTTTTCCTATACAGATATAGCAAGAAACTCCAGCTTGAAGTCCCCAATTTCGGAAAACCAAAGTCTCGCCGTTTTCCGTTAGTAGAATAGGTCCTCACATGGTACATAGTGGATGAACCTGGCTTGTTTGATTCTGGTCCTAAACATGGCTTCTCCAGATACAGGAGTATCTCTAAATTATATGTAAAAACTTTCCTTTTTGTTTCTCCTTACACTCTGCTTTGCCGTATGGATATATGTGATATATTATTCTCCGCCTGGGACACGTATATATATATATATATATATATATATATATATATATATATATATATATATATATATATATATATATATATATATTTGTGTATGTCTTAGTAGTATAAAATTTAGTCTGAGAAAAAAGCATGTTTGTCATTACTTTTCGTTTCAGTCGTTCTGCCCCGTCCGTGAAATACGCTGTTATTATATCATGGATGTAATAATGGCCATAACGTAAGAAATAAAATGAAAGAATAAAAATTTCTTTCATGTTTCTCTCACGTTATATTCATTCCTCTCCAGTTCGTCTAATCGTCATTGCTTGCTTCTTATGTATACTTTATTAACGACGAGAAGGACTGGCTACCCAATAAACGCTTCAACAAATTATAACTTGACTAGCATTTACCGGAGAAACATAGAAAATCCGTAGGTTTCAAGATGGCGGTGATGATAATAAAAAAAACAATTGAATTATTAGCTTATTAATTTGTTTACACGAAACAATTGAATTCAATTTCTTAAAATAACAATCACAAAACTAATATCATGCGCGAATAAAAATGTGACATTTAAACGGGAAGATTGCTTATCTCTATATTTTAATCGTCAAAATATTTATCTCCCCTCTTCGTTATTCCGATTGTATAGAATTGTTTAACTTTCCAAGAACCTGAGAAATTTATCATCTTAAGATTGAAGGTATTTGTAGCATTTTTATTTGTAGCAATATCAGCGTCAGCCGATATCTTGTTAAATGGAAACATCTAATTTGTCGCGAAAATTGTTTCAGACATTTATTTGACCTTAGGATTATCAGCTAAGTGAACTGGCCTTCACAAGAAACATGGCAAACGATTCTGACAAAGGACGTCACTGAATCAAGCCTGAACTTGATAAATGACTTTTTAGACAAAGATGACCAGATAGTTATAAGACAGTGGCCCCTACCAGATTAGCGATGAAGGGACCCACAGATAGGCAAAAGGCCAGAGTTAGACTGTTCATCTTCCATCGCCTACGCTTCATCTCTTCTTCGCTCGTCTATAGCAGTAGGGTACAACCAGAATAAAAATTAGCTTACTGCTACGAGACTCTCTTGGTTTTATTTCGTGGGTAACGATCTGGCCAAAGCTTATTTTTTAAGCCAAAAACGTTTGATGGAAGAAGCTGTACCCTGAGAACGAACCTGGTGTCTCTTTAACACTAACCAAGTGGATTCTGTGGTTTTCGCCTGGGTTATAACCCTGCAATTGGAAATTTAATTCAATCCTTTAGAAAAATATTTAGTAAGTGCAGCTACCTATTAAACCGACACCTAAGTGTGCCCGCGAAACGTTAGTCAAGCCGAAATTATTTCAAGATAATCATATAGTATTAGTCAAAGGGTAGTCGTGTATGTGTGTGTCTGTGTGAAGATAGATGTTTGCAGGTGTGCGTGTGTGTATGTGTGCATGTGTAGGTGTAAGTGTGTAGATGCGTGTTGGTTTGTATTCCTGTGTGTACAGATGTATACGCATGTAGATATTTTAGTGTGTGCAGATGTATAGGTAAATTGTGTTTAGAAACGTGTGTATTTGTCGGTGTGAATCTGTGTGTGTGTTCAGGTAGATCTGTATCGGTTTATATGTGTGGCTTTATGTATATGCGTAATTTCGCAAGTGCGTTTCAGTGTGTGTTTGTGCGTGTGTAGTTGTGTGTATTTTTGTGTATGTTTGTGCGCAAATGGATGTTTATAGTTGTAAATGTTTAGATGCGTGTCGGTGTGTATTATTGTGTGTGTGAAGATGTATATGCGTGTAGATATGTTATTGTGTGCCGATGTATAGGTAATGTGTGTGTAGCTGCACGTATATTTGCCAGTGTGAATCTGTGTTTGTGTGGAAGTGGATCCGTATCGATATGTATGGGTGGGTTTATGTGTACGTGTAAGTGTGCAGGTGCGTATCAGTGTGTGTCTGATCATGTGTAGATGCGCATGTGTGTGTGTGTGTGTGTGTGTGTGTGTGTGTGTGTGTGTTGTTAAGAATAAACAAAGCGTATTTACAAAAGTTGATAAAATTATTTTTTCAACAAAATGATTTTTCCCGTGGGAATCATTGTCTTAAAAGTAACAACAATTAGAATCGAAAAACAATTCTGTGTTTTGTGTTTTGTTTTTGGTTTTTGTATTTTTCATTTTGTATTTTTTTTTTGTTGTTATTGTTGTTTTATTTGTTTTGTTGTCAGAAAATCATTTGTGCTTTTACACATTGACTAAGAAATTGAAGAAAAGGCTTGAGATGAACACTACAGAAATAATAAAAGACATGGAAGAAAACAATAAGATAGATAGATAGATAGATAGATAGATAGATAGATAGATATATAGAGTAGACTGAGATAGATAGATAGATATTATGGGATCTTACCCATAATAATAATAATGGACTATTCCATACTTAATAAATACTGCGCCTCAGGAGTAGGCAACGAGTGAGTCAGTAGTTCAAGTTTTGACCGACTGTTCGGTTATACTCTCATCCTACGGACGGGAGGAACCCGAAGGAGGCTACGCCGAAGGGCGGAGTCTCCTTCGGGGAAGTAGACTGCCCCTGAACCCGTTTATACGGGTTCAATGGGCATATTTTGGCCCGGGCCGATGGGCTCGGAGTGCCCACGTTAAAAAGGTCTTGTGCCACATGACGCCCTCGTGGGCGGATGACTGAATATCGTCAGTCGCTCAAGTCTTGACTAGCTGTTCGGTTGAGCTCTCTACCTTCGGGCGGGGAGGAACCCGAACGAGGCTACGCCGAAGGGCGGATTCTCTTTCGGGGAGGTAAACCGACCCTGAATCCGTTTATACGGGTTCAATAGGCATATTTTGGGGCCGAGCCCACGGGCTCGGAAATCCCACGTTAAAAACGGCCTTGTGCCACATGACGCCCTCGTTGAGGCGGGGGGACTGAATATCGTCAGTCGCTCAAGTTTTGACCGCCTGTTTGGTTGAACTCTCTGCCTTCGGGCGGGGAGGAACTCGAACGGGCCTAGGCCGAAGGGCGTAATCTCTTTCGGGGAGGTAAACCTACCCAGAACCTGTTTATACGGGTTCAATGGGCATATTTTTGGCCGAGCCCATGTTAAAGAGGTCTTGCGTCACATGACGCCCTCGTGGGTGTGGGTGACTGAATAACGCCAGTCGTTCAAGTCTTGACCGGCTGTTCGGTTGAACTCTCTGCCTTTAGGCGGGGAGGAACCCGAACGAGGCTATGCTGTAGGGCGGATTCTCTTTCGGGGAGGTAAACCGACCCTCAACTCGTTTATACGGGTTCAATGGGCATATTTTGGGGCCGAGCCTACGGGCTCGGAGATCCCACGTTAAACCGGCCTTGTGCCACATGTTGCCCACGTGGTGGGGTGACTAAATATAGTCAGTAGTTCAAGTTGAGTCAGTAGTTCAAGTCGAGTCAAGAGTCGAGTCAGAGACAGTCCGAAACAGAGTCGCGTTCAGACAATTATTGCAAGACATTGGAATAGTGATACTGGTCGAGACTACATTGTCCTCTCTACTAAACCTGATTGTTCATACTAACACTTCTACTTCTCTGTATATATTCCTGTTTGTAATATATCTGTGTTATTCCATACCTGTGTTCGAGTTCTTCTTTATTGGTTTTTCCTTGGACTATCACCTTGGTACAAGGAACCGGACCATAACAGATAGATAGATAGATAGATAGATAGTATTAGGTTGGTGCAAAAATAATGACGTAATAATGTCGTTTTTTGACGTTAAAAAATACGTTAAAAAACGACATTATTACGTCATTATTTTTGCACCAACCTAATAGATAGATAGATATGGACTGACACTGTAATAGATATATAGACATATAGATATATATGGACAGACACTGAGATAGATAGATAGATAGATAGATAGATAGATAGATCTACTTGCAAAAGTACAAGGTGGCAATACCATAATGCCATTGTCTGATTGATTTAAGATTAGCAATTTCACAGGCTTCTAGAAATCTGTCAGATTGTTTTAATGCAAGATGATTCCAATGGTTTAAGTTTTGCATTTCATTACATGATCTTTCTGAAAAGAACTACGGTATCCCTAGCTTGAAAGGTCTTTTTCTAGAATGTTTCTGACACAATCCAAAACATGATGTCACCATGGATTATATGTGATGTTTGCGGGTTTATTAGGTTGGTGCAAAAATAATGACGTAATAATGTCGTTTTTTGACGTTAAAAAATACATCAAAAAACGACATTATTACGTCATTATTTTTGCACCAACCTAATAGTTTGCTAGACACTTTTAACTAAAGAACTCCTTCCAATAAAATTTTTTTCATTTTACCATTGAACGTTTTACGATTTGGAGCTTCATCTTGCATGGTTATGCATGCAATTCTCTGAGCGTGCTGAATCCATTTAGAACGTGAGCAATCATCTCTCTTAGACAATTTCTGTCCTTTGTAGCTCTTAGTAAAGCGTTTCTTTTTGCTATCTCTCTTAATCTCTGTTTTGCCAACCATTTACACAAGCTCGTTAGGTAGGTTACTCGCTACTTTTCTCTGTCTCTCTTGCCTTCAATATGCTCTGCGAGTGTCAAATTTTCTAACCCTCTTTCCTCATTATGTGCCCTAGAAATATCAACTCCCTCTGCCTGCTTCCAAATAGAAGTGTTCTTTCTGTTTCCATTTTCCCCAAAACTTCGTCATTGATTAAATGTTCCCTATGTGGTATTCACTGCATTCTTCTGTAGAACCATATTCCTGTCGCCTCAAGTTTCTTTTCCATCTCATTATTCTGTAGAACCACAATCCTGTTGCCTCAAGTCTCTTCTTCATCTCATATGTGAAACAACCTTGGGTGATCAAGTCTCGTTCGATTCATGACTAATTAGGCAGATTTTCCCACACTATTGGCTTTTCTTTCTGCGGTAGACTGGTTGCAAATCAAAGCTATAGCACCCATTCTGTCCTGATATTTAAACCACAGCTGAGAGAAGGGGTCGATTCATACCTTTCGCAAGTGAAATTTAATAAATCTGACTTGAATTTGAACTCAGCTTCTCATTCCGAGCGATTGTCAAAACAATAATAATAATAATAATAATAATCGAGTATGAAAAACCTACATCTTCCAAATATGACCTGTCATTCGCACAAACAACGTCCTATATTCCAGTTATTAGTTTTACTTCTTGAGAAAAAAAACACTATAATATGCTGTGCAATTAATTCAACATAGAAACACATATTCCAATTTTCTTTTTGTATTTCAGAGATACAGTCTAACCCGGATATAAGAGACCCAGATATAAGAGAAACTCGGATATAAGAGAGATTTTCTCTGGTCCCAAATTATTCCCACACTTACCTAAACAAAATAGGCCAAACCCGGATATAAGAGACTTCTTCTCCGGTCCCGACAACTCTCTTATATCCGGGTTACACTGTACAAGCAATTTAACATACATCTACCTTCAAGGCGTAGTCGATTATGGCCTTCCTAATATCTGCAAATTGTCATGACTTCTTCCAAACGAGAGTAGAGAGGTTTCCTGTTGCTATCTCTACAATTTGAAATTTACATTGGTCTTCCTCTTAGAGTGGCTGCTACTCAAGTCTAAAGAGTCCAGTCTTAATTTGCCTTTAACCAACAAGTAGAGAGAGAAGTAATGAATATATCCCTCTCCCAAGAAGATTTATGTGAAAGCAAACCCAACAAACTATGCAGGAATCATAGGAGATGGCGTGTAATTTTATCTCCCTCTTAAGTGCTTTGTGTTTTATGGCTAGTGATATAGAGTGGGTAGCAGTCATCCACTTGACCAAAAAAGAAAAAAAAATAGATGAAAACATTTGGGGTCAAGCGACAAGAAATCGGACGTGCAAGTTATCCGGATGCAGCTCTATATTAAAGGTATATTGCTATTGAGGAGATTTTTGGACCCCCGCCCTGTTAAATGTGACAGACTGTTCTTCAGGTTAGTTCCGATGTCGCCCGTTAGATTTGACAATCGCGTGCAGTAATGTTGAGATGTGTAGAGAATAGGTATAAATAAGAGTTAAAAAGAAAATTTGGTGTGGTGTTGAAAGATAGCAGAATTGGCAGAAGTTTCCCAAAGCTTCACCTACCTACCTATGTACCTACCCAGACCGTTCAAGACAATACTTGAATAAACCACGAAATATGCTGGCAACTGTTGCAGTTTTTTTGTACTAGTGAGTCAGTCAAAATGAGCTGATTCATTTTATAGTTCACCAATAGAAGGGTTAACCAGTCAGAAAGCTCAAAATATTCAATCCGACGTGTATAAAGGTAGCCATTTTGTTTTTTCTCCCAAAAATATCTTCCCTGCCAGCCTGATATCGAAGACTTAAAGAATTACTTAATAGCCGCTACTTTCGCTGAATCTTCACTGCCAACCTCTGATATTGAACACACTACGGACTTCCCTGGATTCCATATTCAGAGACTACGGCAAACATGGTCAACAGCAACAACTCTTCATTACTCGTCGTGTCGTTTATTTTCACCTTTAGTTTCCTTGTGAGCTTGCAACGAATTTTTACCAGTTTTTTACTGCATACTGACCCGAACGAGAAAAAGATACAACGTGAGGTAGGCATTGTCCGGTCGGTGGAAAACTGAGAGTGGGGTTCCCGTTGTATTTCTACAGTTTTACTCTAAAACTGTATGTTCATTCCGATACTAATTGGCAATAATTACAAAATACTTTCGACTCCCCAATTTATAAACATAAGCATACAAGTGCATGCTGGGATTTCTTCCTAATAAAATATATAGTTAATAAAATAGGCCCGTTCTCTGTTTCATCTGACTCATTCCTGGTCTGCCTTCCTTTGAAATTAGAACGCTGCGCTCGTTCGTCCGAATTTGTTCTTGTGTGTCAACCTCAATTCTTAGTTTGTGAAACTTTTGCCATAATTCTGTTGCTTTGCCTTATTACCGTCAACTTGCTTTGCAGATATTTTTTGCTTGCTTTATATTATTTTTTTTTCTGTTCTTTTCTTTTTTCTTGTTGTTTATTACAAACTTTGCCAATTCTGTTTGTTGGGCACTTCTGCCATTTATTTACATTTAACAATGGCCACTCACTCTATATTCTACTTATGAATGTCAGCGCATGCGTATGTTTCTTAAACTCTTCCTCCGGAGGAACACGCTCAAACCATTTAACCATATATGCTGATGAACTAATATCGTTGTTACATTCGAAAATGTTACTCTTTCGTTGACGATATTCCTCTTAAATTATTTGTTTGACTTAATTAATTAATTCATGCTTTTAATTTTTTCAAAGTTCCTTCTCTTGTTTCAATGAAAATTTATGGAGGCCAAAATGGTGGAAGAATATGAATGAAACAACTTCCCGCCACAATTTCAAATGGAAATTTAAACATGAAATAAAAGTAGAAATTACACAATAATAGCAACGAAAAAAGAAGGAGAAATGAAAATTCAAATGAAAAATGAATTTTCGGAAAATTTTAATGGGAATTTGGGAATAGATCGGGCGATATGGCGGAGAGATAGGGACTGAAGAAAAAAAAGTCAGCTAGAAGTGGTTGAGCCCAAGAGAAAATGAAACGAGGAAGATGAAGAGGTGATATGGGGGCCCAATACTTTTAATTCTCTCTCCTAATTAACACGTTGCAATTGGACAGCATGGTAGGGTTTTTTCCTCGTGTTGAAGAACGGCTATAAATTATCCAATTGAAAGGGAATCGTAGATTTTGGTGTAGCTTTTCATTTGCTTTCTTTTCTCTTGAATTTCCATTTTAATTTATTCTTTCCTTTTTGCTTCACCGCCTGCATTTTTTTTTTTCTCTGTTCCTTCTTGACTCCAACGCAATGTTTCGGATACTTCTTAATGTTATTTATTCTGAATACCGATCATGTTATGTTAGTCATTATGCTCGGCTTACGGAAACTTTTACAGGTATAGACAGTTCGATTCTCATTGGTAACACCCATTGTAGTGACGCTGAGCCAGACTCAACCAAGTTTATTAAATAACTAACAGAGTACCTCACCGTGATTCAATGGTAAGCAAGTTCGAGACCCATTGGATGTTCCACAATTGTAGTCACGTGACAAGTTATTACCAGAAAATATAAAATTAATTTTACTTAACTTTATACACACTTACCTACCGTCTACTGCCTATCTATCTATCTATCTATCTATCTATCTATCTATCTATATATCTACCTACCTACCTACCTACCTATCTGTCTATCTATTTCACTATCTATCTATTTATCTTTTTTTATCATTTCACAACAAGCAATGCGATAATGCCACTAAGACGCAAGGTGTTACTGGGAGTGTAAGGAAATGAGAAGACTTGAAGTGAAGAGAAAGGACAACAAAAGAACAGGTTTCAGGAAGACAGAATATTTTAGGTGACAGGGAAGCAAGGGACCCGAAGAGAGTTCTACAGTTGAGAAGTGTGAGAAAATAAGCTATTAGAATAGGACTTACGGTCGGCTACATTTAGTTATTTCAACAGTAAAACAATGGAATCTGCTAGTCTAGTAGTACACTTAAATTCACTCGGTTGAGCTAGCAAGGAGGAGAGTTCATTAGAACAACTGCCATGAAAATATTTATAGAAAAGACCGAGGGAAGCCACGTGAGGATGGTGGCAAAATGACCCAAGTATATATATATATATATATATATATATATTAATGTATGTTTCATTAAATAATATAGACAAGTTTTGTCTATTTAGTTTAAGTAAGTTCCTTTCATATTGTCTGATAAGCTTAATAACATTATCATTGAAAGACGAAAGGGAATCACCATATTGATACATGTTTAAATCCTATCTAAGCTTTCGGCTTACATAAGCCATTATCAATGATGACAATTATTTTTGTTTCTATCTTACTTTCTTTCTTTCTTTCGCTTTCTTAGACGTTTATCTCCTTTCTTTATCCCTAGCTTTCTTTTTTCTCGTTCTCCTTCCTTCCTTCCTTCCTTCCTTCCTTCCTTCCTTTCTTTCGCTTTCTTAAACGTTTCTCTCCTATTTTTATCCCTAGCTTTCTTTTTTTCTCGTTTTTTTCCCTTCCCCCATTCTTTCCTTCCTTCCTTATTCTTTCTTTCTTTCGCTTTTTTAAACGTTTCTCTCCTTTCTTTATCCCTTGCTTTCTTTTTTTCTCGTTTTTCTCCCCTCCTTCCTTCCTTCCTTCCTACCTTCCTTCTTTCTTTCTTTCTTTCTTTCTTTCTTTCTTTCTTTAGCATTCTTAAACGTTTCTCTCCTTTCTTTATCCCTAACTTTCTTTTTTTCTCCCTTCTTTCTTTCTTTCTTTCTTTCTTTCGCTTTCTTAAACGTTATTCTCCTTTCTTTCTCCCTAGCATTCTTTTTTCTCGTTTTTCTCTCCTCCTTCCTTCCTTCCTTCCTTCCTTCCTTCCTTCTTTCTTTCGCTTTCTTAAACGTTTCTCTCCTTTCTTTATCCCTAACTTTCTTTTTTTCTCCCTCCTTTCTTTCTTTCTTTCTTTCTTGTTTTCTTTTCTTTTCTGTCTTCAACTCTAAATTATAATTTTCTTTCTCTGATTCTTTCATCTCTTTTTCCCTTGCATTTTGCCTGATTTTCTTTTGACTTTACTCATTACCTTCATCAATTTATTTCACATCCACGCCCAATCATTAATTTCTCATATTTATTTGTCCTTAGCCGCTTGTTTCCGGAACAATTTCCCTCCAAAGCAGAACGCTCGAAAAACGGTCAATTTGAAGAGGAGGGTGGATAGTTGCTCAGCTGGTAATAACACCGCACTCAGACATGGACGCAAAGACCTTAAATATCCTAATTCGCACTTTTCGTTAACAATTTAAAAAAATGGTAAAATACAAGAAACAAGTCGATTGGAGGATTTTACATATAAAATTCTGTTTTGTTATTTAATTTCGAAAAGTATTTCTTCTTTATTTGAGTCTATTAGCATTTATTACGTTCGAGGGCAGATAAATGCTACTTATAATTAGGCCTGAAATCATTTACTTAGTTTGGTCTTGTAACGGCGTAGCGGGATCACTATTGTAACGGGGTAGGTAAAATGGGTGTTGATGTATTATTTTACCCTTTTTTTATTATTTGTTGAATGTAATGGGTTTGATATTAATGACAGAAATTAAAATGCATAAACGTACGACGATAACAACAATAAAAACTAGACATGTATTAACATATATAGCAAGAATTTGTATTTTCTTTTTGTAATGTGAATTACATACTATTGGTATGGTGTGTGTAAAAATGTTCTCAGTGCTTCTTTTATTTAAAAGTCAGTGTTTACTTGTTTGGTTCCGAGAATTTTGTTTGTTAGGATGCGTTTGAAATCTTCTGTTTTCGGTATTCCATGGGCGCTGGCAGACGTGTGTTTCTGTACTTCTACTTTTCTACTCATCTACTGACTACTACTTGGGGCACCCTAGTCCATACTATTCTACTGACTCTCTTGTGGTAGAAGGGTCGGTTTTATAATAATGATGGTAGGATGATGAAATATCACTTTCATTCTGTACTATAACAGTCACATCTAAATATTGGTCTTTTGTTACAGATTCGATAAATATTGTTTGTTTATAGTTGAGTTTATTAGCATTTATTTGGTTCAGCTACATTTAATTATTAATCGTTTATAATTGAGTCTATAAGCATTTACATGATTCCGGGATAGTAAATATTGTTGATTTTCGTCTATAAGCATTTACTTACTTCAGGCACAATTTACAATTTCGACACGAACATTTGTAATTGAATCTGTAAACATTTACCTGGTTCCTTATAGTAAATAATGTTTGTTTTTGTTTCTGTGTTGAAACAAAATGGCTATTTTTGTCATGATTTTATAATATTTATGTTATAATTCTTTTAAATAATAATTATATCTGTCTACTCTGTATTGAGCTCTCTTTTAAGAATAGTAATTGTTGGTTATTGGAATTCATTCCGTATACACCAATTATATACATATATATTAGGTTGGTGCAAAAATAATGACGTAATAATGTCGTTTTTTGACGTATTTTTTAACGTCAAAAAACGGCATTATTACGTCATTATTTTTGCACCGACCTTATATATATATATATATATATATATATATATATATATATATATATATATATATATATATTTGAGGCTATAAGATATTGATTACTTTTGGGTGGTTTAACCAGGTATATAGTTGACACCATTTAAACCAACGCGACATGTCGACTGAGGACAAAAAATAATTAAAAAAAAAATGAAATTAAAAAAGAAGAGAGAGAAGAGAGACAAGTTATGGAGGGAAAAGAGAGGCACGTCACACTAGTTGACTCGCTGAGGGCTTTAGATAGATCGATAGATATGTAGATAAATGGAATTAAAATAAAATCAAGGGACACAACTCACGCATACTAACACTTTTATCTACAAATTTCTCCTATAGGACGATTCAATGGTGTAAATTTGGAACCTTTAATCCTTACAAGAAATCTTGATTCCTCATTTCACCTAACATGAATTAAAATGCCCATCTTAACTGGAACTGTCAGTTATCCTTTTTTAAAACAATGTGGCGCATTCCATGAGTTTAGTAGTTTTTAATGATTTTTTTTTAATATTTACTACATGCAATTAACGTTGAAATCACTTTAAAGTATTTTAGCATGAATATATTAATTGATAAAATATGCATAATATCCTGACAGCTTTGATTTTATGGTGCGTACACTGTTTGTTGTCAAAACTCAGTCCCTAATTATGAGTGGCAGCAAATTGGGGAATATATAAATGTATTTTCTACTTCCAGCTATGGTTTAATTAGTATGAATGGTACCATGAATCCAAGAATCAATGGTAATTCACTGATAATAATGGAAGGGAATCTGTGAAGAATGATGATCGATTAAGTCCTGAAGGAACGTGGAATCAGCAAAAATTTAATTCAAATTCTTATAATTTCATAACGTGAATATTCAACATTCAATTCCATGTGAATATCACGAGTTCTGATATTTGTCACAACTCCGTCCTTAATTATAACTGACACCCAACTACCAATCAATAAACTGTAAAAAGTGGTATATTTGGAGGAAAAGAAGAGTCATTGGCCGGCCAAAGGAATGCGAAATGTCGTTAGTACACGGACTGAGGTCATCAGAGTGGACATTGACGCGTCATATGACACACAAACAATGAAATGTGTGCATCTCTCATGTCTCCCTTAAGGAGAAAATTCTTCTCAAGCAGCCTTTCCACAAGAATTCAGGAACAGATTCCGGCTAGAATGCTTCCTTGACACTAACACTAGAAACATAACCTCTTCAGGTTGCTATCTACCTTCCTTATTTTTTATGCATTTCCTGCCACCTTCTTTTACACTCTGTATGTGCGGATGGTGTAATGGATAACGACTCTGAAATTGAAATCAGAGAGCCGAGTTCCAATCTCAGTCGGGTTCATTATATTCTTTTACGCTGAAATCCCGTTGGAAAAAAAAAAATAAAAAAACTTACGATTACATCTAGTCATTTCAACTGCAAAAGGATGAGACTTTGACGCCAATCCAATACTGTGCTAATATGCCAATCTAATACTTTATGAATTAAATAAAATCTAGGTAGCAAAGACGAAAGCTTATCAGAACAATTACCATGAAAATATTTTAGATAAACGGAGATGCCAGATAAAGATCAATAACGCCGCAGATTCTTTGTATTTTGTCTAGAATCTTTAAATACATAATTACATATGTTTACAAGGACTTTTGTTCTTGTTTTGATGTGAGGAAACCATCCACAAAGTTTGTAAAAGTATTTGACCTCCAAAAGCTTTGACCTCCCAAAAATATTTGGGATTGTATCTTGGATTGTACATTTAAGAGAGTCTACCGAAAAAAAATAAAATATATATGTTTACATGGACTTTTGACCTTGTTTTGGTGCGAGGAACCCTGCCCAAAGTTTTTTTAAAGTATTTTTGATACACTCTGCATATATATATATATATATATATATATATATATATATCCTGCTTTCAGCTATACGTCAATTAGTAGTTAATTGCTAGGACTTGTATCAATAAATCATTATTAGCACTTACAATTTAAAAATATCTTCTGTCTTTAAATAACCTGAAAAAGGTTGACAAACCATAAAAAACAACTCAATCAATTCTCTTTCACTTAAATTGCACCTCATTCGTCAAATCATTTTAACAGTAAACCTCTTAGTGGCTTTTATTGGGGGAGTTTCGTATTAAAAATGTGTGTATAAGTTCTGTTATTAGGTTCTGATAGAAGTCAACCAACTTATCTGAAATTTTAAATTTTCTCGGGGTGCTGTAACCAAAATGTTATGATAAAAGCAATAAAAATGAAGATGCTGTTTAAAATAAAATACTGTCGATGTTACTTTGATTTCAAAACACCAGACGACACCCACCAACACACGACATAGTGCAACAAGTCTTACCAAATGTCACTTCAGGAGAAATATATTCTTCTTCTCTAAAAATGAGTCAATGGACGTATGTGCTTGGAATTATGGGTACATAAATCATTATCTCCGAAATGATTATCGCTCCGGTTCAGCTGCGGACGAAAGAAACATCAACAAAATTCAAAGTTCTGTGACAAGATATGGTTTCAAATACCGGCCAACGCGCGAAATCACGGTAAATACACGTCTGTGAAATAAAAACTGTCGAGACAGCTGACAAAATATTGACTCCAGCAACGCTTCGAATTGTCCCGATAGCCAGTGGTGAATGGAAAGGAAAAGAAGAGTCATGGGCCGGCAAAAGGAATGCGAAATGTCGTTAGTACACGGACTGAGGTCATCAGAGTTGGACATTGACGCGTCATATGATATACGGTGTGGCGCGAAGCATGGCCATTGTGTTTGCTTTGAGTTATTGAGGAGACGAGACATAAATAACAGGGATCATGCGTACGAAAGAAAGAAAGAAAGAAAGAAAGAAAGAAAGAAAGAAAGAAAGAAGTTTCGGAATAAGAAAGAAAGAAAGAAAGAAAGAAAGAAAGAAGTTTCGGAATGAGAAAGAAAGAAAGAAGTTTCGGAATGAGAAAGAAAGAAAGAAGTTTCGGAATGAGAAAGAAAGAAAGAAATAAAGAAAGAATTTTAGGAATGAGAAAGAAAGGAAAAAGAAAGAAAGAAAGAAGTTTCGGAATGAGAAAGAAAGAAAGAAAGAAAGAAAGAAGTTTAGGAATGAGAAAGAAAGAAAGAAAGAAAGAAAGAAAGAAAGAAAGAAAGAAAGAAAGAAAGAAAGAAATTTCGGAATGAGAATGAAAGAAAAAAGAAAGAAAGAAGTTTCGGAATGAGAAAGAAAGAAAAAAGAAAGAAAGAAGTTTCGGAATAAGAAAGAAAGAAAGAAAGAAAGAAGTTTCGGAATAAGAAAGAAAGAAAGAAAGAAGTTTAGGAATGAGAAAGAAAGAAACAAAGAAACAGAAACAATGAATACAGTAAAATACACAAATCAAAAAAGAGAAAATATAGATAGGAGAACATAAACCTAAATGCATAAATTAGTCTGACACAAGGCCATGGTAACAGAGCACTGAATAAGAAATAAAACACGTTATATTAAGATAGTTTAATGCCAAATCGTGTTAAGGTGGATGCACAATCCACACACACACACACACACACGCACACACACACACACATAGAAATTAGAGAGATAGGGACAGAGTAGAAGTTAAAGAAATTGGAAATTGTAGAAAATAAAGAAAATAAGCATATATATATGTGTGTATATGTTTGTGTATGTGCACGTAGCTAAATCAATTTTTCTACAGATAACTGATGAAAAATCTTTTCTACAAAAATAATTTTAAACAATGATCTCCTTCCTTGTCAATATTCTTGAACCAACGTTTTATCATAAATTCCTTATACAGTGAAATAGATAATCAATATGATGAGAATGATAGATAGATAGATAGATAGATAGATAGATAGATAGATAGATAATGAAGATCATAGTCAGCCCTATATACAGTGTGCGATAAGTAAATTGATGCCATTTTATATTTTTAATTTTGCGCATGCGCGTTGTTTGTTTTTGATTTTGTCAATTGCCCAGTATAGAAAGGTCAGTTGGGCATTATCTGTGAGAAGAAGAGTACCATGATGCAATTCATTCCGCCAGAAATTTGGAAACGGCATACTATACATTCACACCGGAAGCTCCAATACGAATCAGAGTGTTTGTCTGTCAATCTAGGGACAGTGCAGAGGACTCGGAAAGAGTTTCATGAATCTAATGGTGTTTACGAATGTACGGCACCATGAAAAACTCACTGTGATCGTTTTGACAAGAAAAGGACTCCTGAATTTGCTGGTTAGGGCCTCAGACTCAACACGGAGACCTATGCTTTGAGGAGCTAGTGATACCCTGCGTCAAGAGTGTGGCTGCTGGAAAACACTATGTATGGTAACAGGACTCTGCACTATACCACACAACCCAATCATGGCTATTAGACAATTTCTGCAACCACATCACCGCTTACATCTGGCCACCTAAGACTATAAAACCTTTGATTATTATGCGTGGGGCGCAGTTAAACAAGAGACCAACAAAACTCTTTGTTACATCAAAGATGAACTGAAGGCAAAGATTATGGCAGCATTCACTAACTTAAACAAGGAGACCGTCCAGAATGGAAATGCCAAAGTTGCCTGGAGGCCCTGGTTGAAGCCAATGACGATTTTATTGAATAAATTTACTCTTTAGTATTTTAAGATACTTTTTGTGTAATTTTGGTAAATAATTCTGTTAAAATGAGATGTCAGTGTTATTTTCATTTTTCTAGAAATGATAAAATTGGAAATTTATATATATATACATATATATATATATGTGTGTGTGTGTGTGTGTGTGTGTGTGTGTGTGTGTGTGTGTTGAACAATTTTTCATTAAAGTATATCCTGTCCGGATTTTATATATATATTGATTTTTATGTATTCGGTTAAATTCATAAATAATGGATCGATATAAAAATGGTGGATGTAATGTAGTTTTTTTTAAACGTGTGTTAATAGTTCGTAATGTTGCTATAAATATATTTCCATAGTATTTTCTCATCAAAGAATTATGTTTTTTTTTTTGATAAAGTCAGCATTGGTGAAATTAAAGTTATATCCTATATTGTTGCGGTGTAAGACGAAAGAATTTGAATGCTTATCTAAACGCAAATCTCTTTTGTGTTCCTGGATGCGGGTCTTTAGATCAGGTGAAGTCTCCCCAATGTACATGCTATAAAAATCAATATATATATATACAAAATACGCACGATACACACACACACACACACACACACATATATATATATATATATATATATATATATATATATATATATATATATATGCACACACACATATACACAATACCGACCAAAATTTTGTGGCCACATTGGTTTTTCTTGACGTCAATCTCTGCAGACGGTCAAGAAAATAATTTTATTGAATTCTTATTGATGTTTTAATCATATCAAATAAGGTCATTAGAATAAAGGTCATTAGAATACAAGGGCGTACAAGCAAAAAAAAAGGACAATTAAAGAAAAGCTTGAAAGGAGACAAGATGACAATTGTCGTTGCATTTAAATTTTTAAAGATCGTACTTGACTGGTAACCATGAAGCCGGAAGAAACTATTGGCATAGAAGTTATGGGGGATGTTTATATATCTACTTGTTATTAAGTTTATCCCATATATACACAATCCAAACGCAGCTGGGACGACCTCCTGTTCATATGTCGGGGGCAGCCGTTGACAAACTAACGAAAACGTGTATCTACATCTGTCGTCTAGGAGCCATTTCTCAAGTCAACCTGATGATACTTCTTTGATGGATACTGGGCGAAACATTTATTTTGGCATTAGCCAAGGTGAGTCACATACTAGAAATAATAAAACTGGGAATTTATTTTGTCAAGTGTAACATAAACAGATTTTGTTGCAGACCCCTATTCCTTCATTCATAATCAGTTTCCCTGTGGGAATTTTTTTTTTTAAGCAGTGGGGGTAACACGAAACCGGAACACCTAGCTAACTTCCACGTACACGATTGGACTTTGTGCTCGCCAACTGAGAACATCATCGAAGATTTTTAAAAAATCATATCACACTATGTAAGTCAGTAAAGCCACTAAGACACAAAGGGTTAATGTGTGTGAAAGAATAAGAAAAAAGAGCAACATTATTAAAGAGCGAGAACAATAGAAGAGTAATCAAGAAGCCAGTAGATAACGATTAACATTGCATTTGAATTTTTGAAGATCAAAGTTGGCTGGAAAGCAAGGAGCTGGATCAGAGTTCCACAAGCAAGAAGTGCGAGAAAAGAAACTGTGAGCAAAGAATTTATGGTTACATCTAGACAATTCAACTATGAGTTGATGAGATTTTCCCGCCAATCTACAGGGACCCCACAAAAAACAGGCTGTTTTAGATTTATTATATGATGTAAAAAAATTGACTACTATTTAAAAAAAAAAATTAACTACATATTTTGCTATATGAATGAACTAAAAAATTAACTAACATATATATTTTTTAACCATTTGTTGTTCCAGGATGCCGCTGTTATCAAATTTTCAACGCGAGGTGATTGTTCTTTTTAAGAAAGAAAATCCAATTTGAGGACTGGTAAAATGCCAAGAAATTTTGCCAGAGTTCTTTAGTTGAACAACACATCTAACATTTATGTTTTTGTCCTGTTTTAAGCTACTAAGTTCCTGTCCGTTGCTTTTATTTCAAATAACTGTAACAAAAATTCCAACAATTAAACAAACTGTACCAAATTTCCTGGGTTTTGTAGGATACTCTGCGTTTAAAATCATAAAGTCTAAGTACCATAACGAAGTTCATTCGAATAATCACCATGAAAGTATTTATAGAAAAAAACTAAATTACGTTGGTGGGAAGGTTACTGAATCCGAGGTGCCTGACCAAAAGCAATAATTTTGCCGATTATTCTTTGGATTTTAACAAAAATCTCTAAATATATAGCAGGAATATGTGGCAGCAATATTAGAAGCATGGACGAACGGTAGACTTATAAATATGTAAGATAGAGGAAAAAACTGTCTAGCACGATACAGTGAACAGACTCATAGCAAATGTTGGAGAACCCATGAAATTCACTCTAGTCATAGACAACAAACAAAATCCAATTAGAGACGGACATTCTTGGACAGGTATACAAATGCAATGGCTTCATTACCTCTATGGTTTGTCGCCTGGACTCTAGTACTCAGGTGAAGCGAGGATATACACGTTATTAGGAAACTGCGATTAATTTTGAGGTAGTATATATATATATATATATATATATATATATATATATATATATATATATTAGGAAATCAGCCGATTTCGCTACCTTGGCTTCAACCTTTCGGTCAATTGATTTCCTAAACGCTTTATTTTTTTTTAAATTAATGAAGGCTTTCTTATTTAAAAACAAATAAATAAACGCACGACGTGAAAGTCTAATGGGAGAGGAGGAGAAAAGCAAGGGTATTGTAAATGTATCGGTGGGGGGCGGTAAATGTAATGTACATACTCTCTTTTCATCCTGGTTCACATGAACTCAGAAGGAAATTCTTAGTGTGTATGCAACGAGTCATAATTTCCGATCTCTCATTCAAAAGGTTTTTTGGGTGTCACAAAGGTTGCAGATATTATTCTAATGTTTATAAGGTTTGGCTTTTTTTAAATTTTCCAGTTTACAATCGGATCTTTGTTATTTATAAAACAAATATATATATATATATATATATATATATATATATATATATATATATATATATATTCAAAGATTCTTGGATCAATAATATCGATAAGTTATGTCTATCCATTTTTATTAACTTTTTCAAATGTCAGCATTAGTTTTGTATAATCGGTAAATTTACCAAAGTTCATATTTATTTTTCTCGAATACTTTCGAATATTACTACGTTCATTTTTAAAGATTGTGTTTAGTCTATGTTTATGGAACTGTTTTTGGTTAAATCCGGCTAAATGCTGAAACTGATTTTTTTTTTTTTCAATATACATTACAGTATGTGACGAAAGATACATCGGAGATCGTATATTGAAGTGTGTATAAGAAATAAATTAAAATACACATAGAAATTCAGTTTAAATGATGTCACCTTGAGGAAACGCGAAAATTAAACTAAGACAGAGACATAAACATAAAGAAAATACAATTCTTGTAAATGAAAGCAGAAACATTCGGGGGGGGGGGGAAAGAAACTTTCGGGGGGGGAAGAAAGCAAACTTTGTTAAATTTGCTGATTAATTCGGAAATTTTAAAAAATTAATAAAAACTTTGATAGATGGAACAATCCATCAAACATGTTTGAAAGAATTCTTGCTGCCTAAATACACCTTTTTTTAATCCCTCTTTTTCACATGTTTCATCGAAGACGACTGACAAGGCACTGCAATTAAGCTTCTTATTAATTTTTTCTTGTATTCGAACACGCATTTTCTTTTCTGGGCATAGGACTCGTAGAGTTCAATTTAAATACTTATAAAAAAGGAAATAAAAATAATAAAATTCTTTATCGCAATCCCTTCTCAGTCGTCTTCAATGAAACTTGTATATCATCATCATCAGTCCCTTGACTGCTTCAATCTTCAAGGGGGAGCAAAAAGAAGAGACAACCTCGTTCCAGGATGATCTGTTGGCGTAGGCTCTTAAGAGTTCCGGCATTGTCATTCATTGACGTTGCCTGACCAACTTTTGCGTTGCCGTTACCGTTTGCGACCGCCTTCAACACTGACTTGCCTGATGGTCTTGCAGAGGCTGTTATGCCGTGTGACGTGTCCAAAACGCGCCATCTTCCTGCGTTTAATAGTGGCGAGAAGAGGTTCCTGTCGGCCCAGGAGACTATTGACCTTGCTCCGTACATAGTCATTAGTTGTCTGCTCCCTGTAGTAGATGTGGAGGAGCTTTCTCAATCATTTGTTTTTGAACGTCTGGTTCCTTTTTTTTTTCTGTCTCAACCGGGGGTGCCCAAGTCTCACACCCAGAGACCTGAACTTAGTCTGGAAGCTAATGTTGCTCTTCTATATCCTTTCTAGCCTGACCATCGTGACTGTGGCTGTGGCGATCCAAGTGACGATTTCTGCATTACAGGTGCCATCATTTGACAGGGTTGCTCCCAAGCGATGCCGACACTAGTGTTGCACGTGCTATTCAGCATTGCTTTGGACTTCACTTTGAGTTGAGTTTCATTCCATATGAGGCGGTTCTTTCAACTAGTTTAGTGGCCAGGTCTTGCAGCTCATTGTTACTGTCTGCCATAAGGTCAATAATGTCTGCAAAATGCAGGTTGTCCACCGACAGAGATTAGATGTGCCGTGGTCGTGATGACTTCCTGTATAAATATCTCCAGAAGCAGGTTGAAAGAGTAGGCATCCCCCTCTAACTTAGTTCACTGCTACCAGCAAGCAGAAATATTTCTTCTCTTGATGATGGCCATTTTGGCCGAAACTAGTCGAGGAATCTAAATGAAATAATAATAATAAAAACGAAAGAATATTAATCTACAACCCAGTGTGTCTGAAGATTTTAATTTTTTAATATTTTTTATTGTTCAAAAAAAAATATATATGTGTGTGTGTATATATATATATATATATATATATATATATATATATATATATATATATCCAAGTGTAGGATTAGTGTGGACGGAATAAAATACTATTCTTAAAAGAGTGCTCAATACAGAGCAAATATATTTTTATTAAAAAATTAAAACAAACATGTTATAAAATCACTACAAAAATAGCCATTTTGTTTTAACACTTCTGGTGTCTTCTCAAGTGATAGTGTTGAATGTAGAATAAAAATCGTTATTCTATTTCCCACACCAATTTTTGAATAAATAAAATATCATATATATATATATATATATATATATATATATATATATATATATATATATATATACAGTGCTGTTCGATTGTTTTGGTACCACAGAATAAAAGAAATAGATCTTCTTCGGGGGTGGAGTCGTTGGCAAAGCTGATGTAACGAAACTGGCCGGCAAATATGAGGACCTTGGAGATAAATTTGTAACAATTAAAATAAGTACGTAAATTTAAGAACCATATAAATGAATCCACAAGGGCATAAAACAGAAAAAAGAGTCACTCACTGACCTCCAAATAAGTGAAGGGACCGCAGAATGTTCTCCTTTTGTCCGCAAAGAGATGGCTGCTTCCATATACATATATAAAGGACATTCCAATAACTTGGACCGACTTTAAATGTGAATGAAGTTTAATCGTCTAATGATTATTTTCTTTTTCTTTCACATATAACAACTTAAATCTTTGACGATATCAACCATGCAAAGATTAACAATCAAACAACGTGTTAAAGTTATCGAAGCCTATTACGAAAATGAGAAGTTCCTAAGTCGCATCATCTTTCAAAACAGTGAAGCCAATTGGCCACCACGATCGTGCCTTTAGATTTTCTTCTTTGGGGTCATCTCAAAAGTAAGGTCTATGTCAACAAGCCAACAAAAATTCAACAGCTGAAGGATGAGATAAGACATATTGGTGATAAACAGGAGCAAATATGCAGAGACGTCATCTAAATGTTTGACCATCGAGTGGAGGACATTTGAGCAATATTATTTTTCACAGATAATTTCCATGACTTAAATAACATGATCCAATAGAGAAATAAATAAGTTTTCACCAATAAGACTGATTTATTTACTGCTGACTTTGATCCGTCTTAACGAAACACCCTTTATATGAGTTGAAGATCAAATAATAAAATAAAAGAATGTGTATCAATTTATGATGTTTCACTTTTATTAAAAGTGAATCATCTTAGATTGATACACGTTTCCTATTTGTTCTCTTATTTTATCATATTGTTCTTTTAATTTATCATATATATATATATATATATATATATATATATATATATATATATATATTGATACACGTTTCCTATTTGTTCTTTTATTTTATCATATATATATATATATATATATATTGATTGATACACGTTTCCTATTTGTTATTTTATTTTAGCATATATATATATATATGATAAAATAAAAGAACAAATAGGAAACGTGTATCAATATATATATATATATAAATATATATATATATAAACGTGTATCAATATATATATATATATATATATATATATATATATATATATATTTAATGATTTTTTAATAATTATATATGTGTGTGTGTGTGTGTGATTAAATAAATAAATGATTTAGTTTCATCAGAAATACTGAGAAGTGGAATAATGTAGAGTTATATTATTTTTTAAACATAAAATATTGAAACAAATCTCAGAATTATTACACCAGCAAAAGTGTCCGATGAAGCTAAATAAATTGCAAAATGTTAACTTCCTTAAGATTTCTTGTATGTTCAACATTTAATCATTCTGTCAGATTTAATCACCAGCATGTGTCTGGTGCGGGGGGGGGGAGAGTTTCTTTTTTTCTCATTAAAATAAGTTAAATAATAGTAGGGATATTTATTAATCATCAAAACATTTTTCTTGACTTTTTATATAACCTTTACGCCAACGTTCTGAAGTTTTCGAATTCCATCTTGGTAGAACCATCTTTGGCATCAATTCTGGTTTATCGCTTTGTGGATAGCCTCCAAGTTAGATTCACCTTTCTTCATCATTCACCATTAGAACTGTTTGCATCCCTCTTCACTGGCTTCATCCATCCTCATCGTTGCTGCTATTGCTCACTCTTTTTCTCTTTTTTAATCATTTCACCCCAAACAAGGCAATAAAGCCTCTAAGACGTAAAGGGTTACTGATTGTTAGAGAATATGAGAAAAAGAAAAAGATTATTTAGGAAAGAGAACGATAAAAGAACAGAAATGAAGAAAACAGAAGATAACGACTGACTTTTGAAATTTTGAAGGTCAAAGTTGACTGGAGAGCAAGCAACCAGAAGAGAGTTCCACAAGCGAGAAGTTCCAGAGAAGAAACTATTGGCATAGAACTTGCGGTTATAATAACCATTTCAACTGTAAAATGATGAGACCTTGCCGCCAATCTGAAGATCATCGGAAGTTATTTCGCAAATTATATAAACCTCAAAAACTCGAAGTTGTTTTGAACAATTTTTGCCAAATTTTAAATTAATTTACACGTAAAAAGAAAGCTTGGGTTAAACTTTTGGGTAATTTCAACACGTATTATTAAATGTAAAGGATTCATTATTAAAACTTCAGTCTGAATTTATTATGCAAAACTAGAAAATCACTATTTACGTCAATACCAGGCTAATAAGATCATTGATAATTGATCAACACCTATAATAGAACAAATAAACCTATAGAATAATTCTTTGGAGCATTTGAGGCTGTTGAAAATATAAGGCATGAATTAAAAAAACAGAAGATAGGAATTGACATTGCATTTAAATTTTTGGATGTCAAAGCTTTCTGGAAAGCCGGAAAACAGTTCAACAAACGAGAAATGCGAGAGAAGAAAATGTTACCATAAAACTTACGGTTACATCTAGTCATTTCAACTGTAAAAGGATGAGACCTTGACGCCAATCCAATACTGTGCTAATATGCCAATCTAATACTTTATGAATTAAATAAAATCTAGGTAGCAAAGAGGAAAGCTTATCAGAACAATTACCATGAAAATATTTTAGATGAACGGTGATGCCAGATAAAGATCAATAACGCCGCAGATTCTTTGTATTTTGTCTAGAACATTAAATACATAATTACATATGTTTACAAGGACTTTTGTTCTTGTTTTGATGTGAGGAAACCACCCACAAAGTTTGTAAAAGTATTTGACCTCCAAAAGCTTTGACCTCCCAAAAATATTTGGGATTGTATCTTGGATTGTACATTTAAGAGAATCTACCGAAAAAAAAATATATATATATGTTTACATGGACTGTTGACCTTGTTTTGGTGCGAGGAACCCTGCCCAAAGTTTTTTAAAAGTATTTTTGATACACCCTGCATATATATATATATATATATATATATATATATTTCTAATAAATATGGCGACAAAGATGAGGACAATAGTCCGAATAATGTAAATATATATAAATATATTGTGTAAGGGAATCCTCCTTTCATCCAAGTTTCATTAGATATGACAAAGTGCTTTGATACCATTTTTTTTTCTTCTTTTCAATAGATAAATTATATAAAAACTGTCGAAATTCTTTTTTCCGAGCGCTTTCGGCTATACATTTAGCCATTTTCAAGGTTGAAATATATTAACTGTTAACTAGAAATAGATTGTTGTATGTATGTGTTTATATAATGTTTTATTTTCAAAACAAGATCAAGATATTGCGTCCATGTTCATAGTTGATATTATTGAGTTTTGGTTATACATACAAAACTTAATCAAAGCACCTTGTCTGTCATATTTAATGAAACTTTCGACAGTAAAAAGATGGAACCGATGTTTCAGAATTTCACTGTAATTGGCAAAGTTCCCAGTTGAATAAACAATGCTGTTGCGTATGAGATTTTAAATGTTGTCTTCTTGTTAGCCTGTACGACGAAAATGTTACATATTGATCCTTGTGAGTTTACCCCGCGACATAACAGAGCTATTTCAGCTTGCACAATACCTTGCTAACAAGCTGAATCTTTAGCACATGAAAGAATTGAAAACATTATCCGTCTGATCAGGCAACAGGGTAATAGCTTCCCATTGTTCAATGGCGCTGTTGTTCGGTTCATTTTAAGTGCCATTATGGATGAGGGTATGTCAATAATGCTTTCCTTGTTGGTGGATTTCTAAAAGGAAATGAAGTATGTGGACTGATGGGTAGAGCGGTACAGCGTTGAACTAGGATGCAATGTTTCTTTATTGGGGTGGGGGTTTAGTATCTTTATCTATTTTTAAAGGGGTGGAGGCGTTCTTGCAACACCTGGTTTCAGGAGCTGCTAATTTCTGTCCGAAATCCAGAAATTCCTGGTAGATCCTTGCTTCTATTGCCTGAGATAAAATTTTAGCATTTGCCACGTCTTTTATCTCGAACAATCGTTCTGCAGAGAAACGCTGTTGGTTCCCGTTCCTTTGTTTGTTACTAATTCCCATATATGCTATGCTATTATATATATATATATATATATATATATATATATATATATATATATATATATATATATATATATATATATATGTCAATATGTCTTTGAATGAAAAGACCCCCAGGAAAAAGCAGTACAAGAGAATTTTAGAGACTTTTCTGCTCCCTTCTGCTGAAAGGGTGCAAATCGACCCCACCAAGCTCATTTTTATGCAGGATAATGCTCCCTGCCACAAATCAAAATTGATGAAGGAATACATTGATGAGAAGCAGGTGAGTGTTATGACATGGCCGCACCAATCTCCTGACCTCAACCCCATAGAAAACTTATGGAGCATGTTGCTCAACTGCTTTTTAGAGGGCCTGTACTTTATAATGCTCCATAAGTTTTCTATGGGGTTTATGTCAATAGGTTTTAAGAAACCAGTTCCATGAAAAGAAAACCATTCCCCAGAACATTATACTGAACGGATGCTTGACAGTACTTACTGCTAAATTCAAAGAGCTTTCAAAGATTCTTCTTCAGATTTTAGATCGCTTATCCTTTAAATTTAGCTCAACTTTCGTTTCATCGGAGAAGCGAACATTTAGTAAAAAAAATCAGGTGAGTCATTTTATCCAACAGCACTGTATATATATATATATATATATATATATATATATATATATATATATATATATATATGTGTGTGTATATTCTTCTTTGAACATGGTCGTCTGAAGATCACGTAAGCATTACAAAAAGGACGATCCTTTCATTGGTATTAACGTCATCCTGTGATTTTCTTCTCTCTTGGTACTTAGACATTGCGCACTTTACTGAGTAAGTAGATGTTTGCTTTCTGTTTTCTTATTATTGCTGTCCTTCTTCGAGATTTTCTTTTGTCTAAGGCCATTTAGGTTTGGCTTTTCCTTAATTATATTTTTTAATTATATATATATATATATATATATATATATATATATATATATATATATATACTCCCGTATATATACTCCCATATATATATATATATATATATATATATATATATATATATACTCCACTACATATATATATATATATATATATATATATATATATATACTCCCCTACATATATATATATATATATATATATATATATATATATATATATATACTCCCCTACATATATATATATATATATATATATATACTCCCGAATATATATATATATACTCCCCTCCCATTTCTATATATCATTTCCGTTAAGTTAACCATCTAAACAGGTCAAGGTCTGGTCACTCCTCCTACCCCAATATAAAGTACACTTGAGAGAGATATGAAATTAACTCCTCCCTATACACTACCATATCTCTTTAACTATCCCTCTCACACCCTCTGTTAAATTACAAAAACTTACACTACCCATCAATTTTAATCTCATTTTTCGTTTCATTTCGTTGTTAGAAGTGCTGTCTGATGATCCGGTGTCCTTTGAAAAGGACACTGGTGAAATAAATTATTTTAATGGTACCTTAAAGCGGTCTGTTTTTCTTTTAAATATTAGCTCTGGATTTACATTGAGCTCTCAGGATTTCATCCTCCTTGCAAATACCATTTCGGTTTACCAAGTTCTTCATAACTTCATAATTCTTCTGAGCCAAGGAGGAAATTCGGTCAGAAATTAATCTGAGTTCATTTCGAAAGAAAAGTACAAAAAATATGGCCCAAGTTTTCGACTTTCTTAAGTCATCATCGGGGTAGGAAGACACAACCATGAGTTTCGTAAAACTAGAGAGTGCTTTGATGCGAGCAAATCTGGTTTTTTGCTGTTTTTTTATATACATTTGAGGATGCAGAGTTTAATATATAAAACTAGTAAACAAATTTTAAATTACGATTGGCTTAATTTGTGGATAGTTGTTTAGAATATTTACCTTAAATAGCACTTATTTGCAGGCTAAATACACAGAATATATATATATATATATATACGTCCTCTCTCTCTATCTCTCTCTCTCTCTCTCTCTCTATATATATATATATATATATATATATACAAACAACACAGAGTCACAAATTCACATCAGTACGATTAAATATGTTAGCTCTATCACCGATATTGAGCGCTTTCCAATAGGTACCGCCCAAATATATAAATAATATATATAAAAATTAAACACACACACATATATATATATATATATATATATATATATATATATATATATATATATATATATATATATATATATATATATTTACGTTTGTGTTTATATTTATTTTGATTGTTATTTTAGTTTGGTTTCTTTTCATCCGAAAAACTGGGAAATATTGGCAAAGAACAAAAAACATCTTAACAGTTCGCCAAGTCATTTTCTTTTAGTTTCCAGCTTATTTCATTGCGCGGTTTTGTAATTAATTTTTTTTTCCGTTCTCACCTGTATACGAACCAGCCACATTCCAGCGTTCCCCTCTCCTTGTTTTTACAATATTTCCTTTCTTTTCTTTCCTTTATTTTTCATTCTGTGTCTTTTCTTTTCCGAATCTTGTTTTCGTCCTTAGTCTAATCACCATCGTCATTAATTGTATATCTAACCACCAGAGTTGGGTTCTGTCTTCTGGTCGATGCTTTTATTGTTGTTATCTTTTTCCCTGTGGTTTTAGCGGTTTGTTCTCGAGCCGAAGTATCTGGTTAAAAGGAAAATTCTCGGGTTTGGAGAACATCGAATTTATTTAAGCAATTTCCTTTCAGCTAAATAAAAAGTTTGAATTTCGAATGCAAATGTATCTTCATCACCCGCTTAATTGATACTACACACTCATCTCCTTTTCTTTTTCATGATTCTCTGTCAAACCCAGTTGAGATCTAGCAATCACTATAGTGTTTTCTCTGTTTTCAGCCATTATCTGACAGTTTTAAAGGGAGATGAAGCAACGACCAATCTTTTCGAGCACTGTCCCATCCTGGATATGATGATAAACTACATCCGCTTCCTAGACAAGACGATAAACTACATCCGACAGCAAGGCCTTTGATCAAGAGGTTTTGAAGAGCATGGAATGACCTCTTAATTGCTGGTGTTCCCAGGTCCACTCTGACCCAGGGTGGTAGAACTTGTCAGGGTCCCAGATATAGGCAAATAGTTAACCATCCAAAAGGTGTCAAAACACTATGAAAGTTTAAAAATAGGTTCTAATACCAGTAGAACTTTTGGGGAAAATTATTACCAGCAGTACCTTTTTAAAAACTATTGCCAGCAATAATTTTTGGAAAAAAATCATTACCAGCAATACATTTTGGGGGTAAAATTATTACCAGCAATATATTTTGGGAAAAAAAATAATACCAGCAATAAAAATCTTGCCGGCATTAAATAACCCATTGTATTATTACCAGCATTACCTTTTTTAAAAATATTGCCAGCAATAATTTTGGAAAAAAATTATTACCAGCAATACATTTTTGGGGAAAAATTATTACCAGCAATATATCTTGGGAAAAAATTATTACCAGCAATAAAAATTTTGCCGGCATTAAATAACCCATTGTGTTTAGTATGCCGTGAAACAAACCAAACCAAACCAAACTGAGCAATATCCATTCAGACTGCTGACTTCATCCAAGGAAAAGAAACGGAGCTGATAGTTACAAACAAGAAAAAGATATTTACACTATTTAAATTTACCAAACTGTTGTCCTTATCTTTTTTTTTTTTTGCCATACTCACGACATTTCGGTTGTTGTACGCCCTGACCTTCTTCAGTTGATTGGAATTTCGGACTGAACCATTTATTTCGTCTATCAGTTTGCAGATGTGAAAGTGAAAATGAAACCAAACGGGAATGAAACAATTATTCCACATTCAAACGTTGTTAAATCCTGCACACATCACATATCTGTCACAGTTATATTTCCATAGCTACATCACCCCTTTACCTAATGTCACACATGCTTCATGAAAATTCTTTCCGATCCCAGCATCACTGTTAATATAGACCAACACTCGGATATACCCTATTTCCGGTTTTGTTGTCACTTGATCCCCGAAAATCCCACATCCACCTCATTATTTCCCATCCCCTTAGGTTAAGGGAACCAAAAGGAACCATCCACTGATCCGTTCAAACAAAAACTCTTGGGATCGAAATAAAACCACCTCTTGCATTTCTACATGGTTGTCCATAGTATGAAATCTTTCCTTTGTGGACGAATTGAATATTTTGGCAAGGTCAAATTTTCACCCCCACAACCTTCCACGGGTGTATAATCGAAGACATAATTGTACGAAAAGTTTCCCAAATTCGTTGATATTCAAAGCGAATCTAATATAAATGCGAATACAAATAGATTTTCCTTCACGATGCATTGCATCTGCAATCGATTTTATGGAAAGAAATCTCAAAGCCGATAAAAAAAAACGTGTAAAACAAAATCCGAACCCAAAAACTGTAGAATATAAAGATTAGTAGTTGTTCCTATAATAACAAGAGCACTTGGAACCATACCAAAAGAACTAGAATTGAGATTGAAGGAAAAGAACTGAATTCCTTGAGGACAGGTGAAGGAGATTTGATTTTCATTCGGTCCCCAATGATAATCAGAAAACATCAACTGTTAAGATGAAAACTTGATTATACATGAAATGAAGATGGGTTGACTCAATATACGCGGCCTGGTCAGTCCTTGATGTGAAGTTCTGGATAGGTGGATCCAAGGATTATAGCTCGCCCATACATCTGCCCTGAAAATAATAATAAAGTAGAGAAAGACTGGTAACCTTTCGTCTGTGCGAATGTGGCGAAAGGCTGGAAATCAAAATTATGTTAATGAATACGAGACAATAATAATAATAATAATAATAATAATAATAATAATAATAATAATAATAATAATAATGGGACTGCATACAATTTTATAGGACTACACAGTACACACAGACAGGACTATCAAAGCTAACCTTCGAGACATTATTATTAGAGACCGCAAGCAAAAAAGTGTTTCTTTAGTGATATGGCAGTCCTTGCAGACTGCAATGTATCTTTGAAGATCTTTCAAGAAGTTATCAAAATACAAGGAGCTAAAAATCGAAATCTGAAAAATGTGGCACATGGGAACATCAACAATCCCTGTTGTATTTTGGAGCCCTCGGTTTGGTTGGAAAAGATTCCAGTAGACACATTAAAGGGATTCCCCGAAGGCCATATCTTAAAGAAATATAAAAAAAAATGTTCTCACGATACAGCCAACACCTTACAAAAGGCTTTATCTATGTAAAATATGTGTGTCTATTTTTTTTGTTTTTTTGTTTTGTTTTTTTAATTGGTCAATGAAAAATCTCATGATGTCATTTCTAAACTTAGTTCTCTGGGCGGGACCCGGAGAGAAATGTGTACACACCAGAAATCAAAGGAAATAATAATAATAATAATAATAATAATAATAATAATGCTCCAATGCTATATGATCATAATAACTTCTGGTTGTAATTAATTAGTGGTATTAACATGTACGTGTTTTGTGTTAGAGGCCTTATTGCTTTGCTTTGGGTGATATGTTTGAAAGATAACAAAAAAAAAAAAAACAAGCACACTGTTTTCATTAACAAATACGAGACCCAGTGAATATAAAACTCGGCATGATAGAATGGGTCGATATCTGCACTTGAAAATATACAACTTTTGCGGGAAGGAAACTGCAAGAAACTGGTATAAACATCACCCAAGCCCGGTTAAAGAGATAGTAACAATTTTATGTGACTTTCGTGATCAAAAACCACAAAGAAACAGTATGTGCTTTCTTATTGACATGACAAACCCTGCATAGAAAGAAAAGAAAAGTGAGAAAAAAGACAGAAAAAAACAAAACAACAGCCAAAGAACTCAGACTGGAAAATATTTTTAAAAAAAAAGTATCATTATAGAGATTTAGTGCTCCTTGAAAAAAAAAAAAAAAATCAGCAATACTATTGGCCATGATCTGGCAGTTTGGCTTCAGTTACTTCCCCACCGCCGTAAAGTCACCTTCCTGTGTCTTTTCTATAAATAATTTCATAGTAATTGTTTAGATGGGCTTTGAATGTAAGCGCAGTAATAGACTGGGGACGAGTTCTAATCAATTTACAATTGGGCTGGCTAGATGTAATCATAAGTTCTTTGCTAACTGTTTATTTCTAACACTTCTCGCATGTGGAACTAACACGAAGCTCCATGCTTTCCAGCTAACTTTAATCTTCAAATGTTTAAATGCAATGTCAATCATTATCTACTGTCGAAAAAAGTGGGGACAGAAATAAAAGGGGCCAATGCGCAAACACACCCTAGCTAAGTTTACCGAAAAAGGAAAGAAAAACTAAAACATCAAATACAAAAACCTAATCTAGCCTAATCTCGGGATGGGTTGCCCATGTTCAACCCAGAAAAACAATATCCTTATGCCTAACCGGCATCAAAATGCCACTCAAGGTCAGCCCTTTTAGTCGGCACATACGCGCAAGATTCACCCACCTTTTGCCAAATTCTGATGAGGTGAGCCGCCGCCTTTCCGTCCTAATCTTGACTTTAAGCTGATGCTTAAAGAACAAGATCAGTTGGGAAGAAGTGAACTTCTCGCCCTCATAGAATTCCTTCTGACGCGTCGTCCAAATCACGACTCTCATAACCCCTAGTAAGCAACAGAACACATAGTATTCAGCCTTCGTCATCTGCGACACCACATTGCTACAAACAGAACTGGCTTCAAGGACAAAAAACTTTCCCTGCAGCATGCGAACCATGAGGCCTTCAACAAACTTGCACAACGGCACTACCACCCTGCACTGAAAGAAGGCGTGACCGATGGTCTCGACTTCCCCCGTACAGCGACGACAGTTTGGATATTTCTCCAAGCCTGCTGAACAAAGTCTCTTGCCGACCCAGAGGGCTTCACGAATCACCAGCCAGGTGAGTGAAGCCTCATCGTTATTGAGGCATTTCAACCCGGGCGCCCAAGGCCATATCGAGACAACGCCTGGGCGTTGGAGAGGCCATCCAAAGACCGCAAGAGGAGCTTCAGAGCACGACGACATTCGCTGTAGAAGGGGCACTCGGCTTGGGGTCTACGGCCGGCCTCCTCCTCGCACGAGCGCACACTTCTCAGAGATGGGAAATGTTTACGGACGTCTTCTTTCCAGAAGGCGCCCACCTCGTCTGATCCGCGACACATTCGGTCTAGAAAGGTAATGCGAAGCATACGTTGACGAATCTCAATGCTAGGCATACCCAGACCGCCCTCAGAGGGATGAAGGCAACAGATCTCGCGACATACCATAGGGGCCTTGTCTCTCCACAAGAAAGAGAACAAGACCCGTACTAATAAAATTAGTCTGGCATACGGGAGTGGAAGAACAGAGAGTCGGTACAGGAGAATCGGATATATGTGTGAAACATACTTCCACCCTTCACTTCAGGGAAAAGCCTCTCCGAAACCACAGATTAACCGCGATCTCGGCCTTCCCTTGTACCTCCGACCAATTCATTTCTAACTGGAGATCAGGACCGAACCAGACGCCGAGTATTTTGATCGGCCCATCCGTCCAGAGGAAAGGTCCGGGAAGAGAAACTCCCTTCCACGCACCCAACCGCAAGCCAACAGACTTATCGCGGTTGATCTTGGCCCCTGTCACCATCTCATACCCACTGATCTCTTTGCTGACTTCGTCAATCTCGGTTCTGCTCGACACAAGAACCGAAACGTCATCAGAATAGGCAGAATACCTGGCTGAGGTGGTAGCCCCAGGTAGGGCAATTCCGCGCATGACCGGATTCGCCTTTAACTTGCGAAGGAACGGCTCCAACGCAAGAACGTAAAGCAAAGGCGAGAGCGGACAACCTTGACGAATGGAGCGAGACAATACGAAAGGCTATGAAGGTTATCCTGAATAGTCCTACCCTTCACAGCACAAGTCTGTTCGGGGCCAATCAGACTAGACAGGACAAGCTGCAAACGGTTAGCTAAGATCTTCGCCAAAATCTTTAACTCAGTGTTTAACATGGTTAAAGGGCGAAAGTTCCCTAACCCATCCCCACCGTTCTTGTCCTTACGCAGCAACTTGATCACACCCCTGGTGAAGCGTTGAGGTATAGACCCCTGCTTCATCCAGTGGTTGAAAATCAGTTCCAGCAAAGGAACAAAAACGGGCGACTGCCTCAGGTAAACTTCGTAGGGAAGACCATCCAGTCCCGGAGATTTATCCAGGCCAACCTGCTTCAGCGCTTCCGAGATTTCCGACTCAGTAATGGGACCCTCGCACCTAGCCGCTTCAGCTGCCTGGAGGCAGAGAAAGTCGGCTAAATAGGCGTCGAACTGAGCAGAGCTCAGACCGCGCTCCCTGGTGAAAAGATCCTGAAAGTAATCATGAAAGGCTTCGCATATGCCCGCGTTTGTAGTCACGGTCCGCTTATCCGGCAATGTGACGCACGCTATATGTCGCCCAGCCGCGTTCCGATTTTCCTCTGTCGCCTCAGAAGACATTCTTTTTAACCTAGCCCTAACTACCAGAGCTTGATCCTTCTTGATAAGCAAGGAGGCCAACAACACGGGATTTCACTGCCCGATCAACTTTTTCTTCTAAAGCCGTTTGCGCCGCTAATCTATCTAGATTGAGTCGACGACTAAAATCGGCAGCAAACGTTCTAATTTTAGATTTTAATTTATCCCACCAGGCGTTTCCCACAACCGCCCCCGTCAATTCCCTCTGAATCATTAGTAGCAGCTGGTCCCGGAAACCCTGCTCACCAAATAATGATGAGTTTAATTTCCAGTAACCAGCCAATCTAACAATCTAACGGACCCGGACAAGCCTATGATCCGTATAAACTATATAGTGGAAGCTTGGACACCCTAAGAGCCCTACATCGACTCTCCTAACTAGGACTCGGTCGAGGTAACTCGCAAGCGTCCCAGGAGCCGAGTTGCCACTATTTGTCTAAGTTCATGCTACCTCCCGAGGGTGTTCATTCCGGTACTTATCGACAAGATCAAACTCGTCGATAAAGCTCCGAAATGGTTTCACGTCCCGGTTGTTAGTACCTTGTTTTTGCCCTATACGATCTATATCGTGGTCAAGGACGGCATTCCAATCCCCCGCTAAAACTACCCAACGAGATGTCGTCAAGTACGGCGCGATCTGCCGAAACAAAGCAGGCCGCTCTGCATGGATATTGGGCGCATAAACCCCAATGAGACGTAGAACCTTATCCTTTATGTTAACATACAGCACGCAAAGTCTGCCCGCCGGATCCGCGAAGACAAGGGAACATGCAGCCTTCAAAGACTTGCTCACTATCCAAGAGACACCCCTCTAACGACCATCAAAACATGCTGAATAAAGGGCGAACCCCTTAGACAGTATGTCCTCACGGTCATGAGAAGAAAAACGGGTCTCTTGCACACAACAAACATTCACCCCGAGGCGCTGAAGGTCACAAGAGAGCCTCGCCCTGCGAGACTCGACCTCAGGCCCCGGACATTTAAACTAGCTAACCAGAGAGCCATAGTGAAGACCAGTTAGGGTTGAAGTACTGGTTTGAACATGGACGGGGTAACGATACCGACCGCCTCTCCCATAGACCCATGGCCCATCTCAGTCTTTATGGTACCGTCTTGGGAGATTCCGCCGATATCCCAGGGGAATGTTAATTTCTGGGCTCTATACAGCGAGGGATGAACTAAAACGGGGGCCCTCCCTGCACAAAGTTTTGATAGCTGCTTCAATTGCTGGTTTTGAACAATGGCTATTGGCAAGGCCATTTTGTAAGAACTATTGGCCTCGTCTATCATTTCCCAAGCTTGATTGGAACCAGGTCCTGTTCTTACAACAGTTAGTATCCTTTGGCCATTCGGGAAATTTTGTGGAAATCTGCGTATTGCCGGATTGATAAAAGGTACTTCAGGTCTTTTATTCTATTCTCATAGTCCCGGGCTCTTTCTGCCTGAGCTGTAGAAATTATACAGACATCTTCGCCCATGTTAAAAATATGTTTCTTTTTCTTTTTTTCAGTTTGTGCTTGAGAGGGGCTTCTCTCCCGTTTAGAAGCGGGAGGAGGCATTTCTGTTTTTTTGACAGTGGAATGACTAGGAGTATGCAAAGGGGTATGGGATGACCTTTTTTTAACAGGGGAAGGGCTGGGAGTGTGAAGGGGGGTGTAAAAGGATCTATGTTTATAGGGACTTGGGTCTCTACTGAGAGGACGGGCTTTTGACGGCGAAGATGGAGGGGAAGGTTTGTTTTGGGGTGAAGGTGCGGACCGGGCAGAGGACGTGGAAGGAGTGGGATTTTTGGCCTGAGATTTTGATTGGTTGTCTAATTTTTTTTTTTCAGCTCTTTTATTTTTTCCGTTTTTTCGTATCCTGGGTCAATTTTTTTCTGCTTGTCTTTAAATTCTAGTTGAGAGGCCGGAGCATCGCCCTTAACGTTGCCAGAGGGAGTGGGGCTGTACGTACCTTTTGTCCTTAGGGCTTCAGGGGACTGAGTACCCGCTGTCTGGCGCTTCCCTCTGGCCTTACCAGCCACCAGCCATTCCCCCTCCCCCTTCTCCACAACTGCACTAGCAGCGGGCGAAAGCTCTTTGGGGAATGTGGTCTTTGATGGTATACCAACCGGAGGATTCACCGACCCGGAAACTGGAGACGCGGTCAGAGGGGGATTTTGGTCAACAGGAGCTTGACTACCAGAGGTCTTCTTCTCTGGGCAGGAGGGGGAAAGGTGACCAATCTCTCCACATCTCCAGAATACCGGTCTTCGGCCAGTTACAATGACCGGTAATTTCAAACTTCCGACATCCAGACAGTTGGGGATGGAGCGGAAGGCTTTCTCATCTAACATAATATCGAAGCTCCACCCCCCGTTCAGGTTATCACAGGAGGCGCCCAGAATTTCCCCGATGACCTGAGGCGGGACCTCATATACGGCCACTCTGGTCCTTCTGCGGCTTTCATACTCCGTTCTAAGGATTAAATCTTTAGTGATGAGCTCACGGCTCGCCGCAGCTACGCAATCTTCTGCCGTGGGTAGCAGTACGTCCCACATGAAGAATTTGGCTCCCTTAACAATTCTAAGGGGCTTAAACCCCAGGGACTCTAGTGACTTGAACACTATGTTTTCTGTCGAGCGACAGATTTTGCGCGAACGCCTGTCGACGACGAAAACTAACACAATTCTTTCTTCAATCTTCTTCAATTTTGGGGGTCTTCCAAGAGTCCACCTTTTACGACAAGGTGAGCGTAACTCTTAGCACGCTCCAAGAAATCCGCAAGACTGATAATGCATTTCGGTGGGGACGACCAACAAGAGGGTGATTCCCCGGCCTCAGTCTTTTCTTGAGAGCCATTTTTGGCAGTCATGTCAATCTGTGATTTTTGGCCATTATTAGCCTCCGTAGTTTTTTCACTTTTCTTAGTGTCATTATTGGCCTCCATACTTGTTGATGGTAAATTTTCCATTTTCCCAATGATGTCTTCATCGGTAGGGGAACTTGGTTCTAGGGCTGGGTAATCATTGAAATTGTCTTTATCTGGTGGGTCTTTCTTTGGGGGGTTAAATAAATGTTTTCTTATAGACTTTCTGTAGTCTGATAAGTTCAGTTTTTTCTTTATAGCTAAAAAGTAAGGCGCTTTTTTTCCTTTTCCATTTTTTATATTTAAAGTGAAAGGGAGGAGGGAAAAGGGGTGGGGAAAAAAGAAAAACAAATTTAAAACAGATAAAACGAAAACGCAACACAAATGGACAGACGAGAAAAAGTGAACAAGGTTCACAAAAACGAAGAAGGGACAAAAATTAAAAGGGCAACAGACAAGAAAGCAACAAATTACACAATAAAACGAAAAGTTATAAACGGAAAAATAAGAAAAAACGCTATAAAAAAATAAAATACGAAACTAAAAATGTGACAATTCACAATATGGCTGCCGATAAAAAACGGTCAACCCAACAACAAAAAGGTTAAATAAGGAAAAAAGGACAGAAATTACAAATTAATCACAAAATTTAAAAACAAATATTATACACACGTAATTAACAGAAAAAAAAACGCAGAACTTTTACAGATATTTAAACAGAAATAATTAACACGTAATAAATAAATAAAGTGAAAAAAGGTCGGACGAGAGACGAAAAATAAACAGATAAACTCCGGGGTGTGGGCAGGGGAAGAAAATAGATTTAAAAAGGAAAAATAAAACGTAAAAGAAAATCAAAACGTTAACTAAAAAAGGAATAACTAATAACAAAAATGGAGTAACGGTAAAAAAAAAGGAGAGGATAAGGAATTGAAACGGAAAAAATCAAAAATTTAAACACTAGTTAAAAAAGGAACGTTAGAAAAATGAAAGATTTAACAAAAAGTCAAAAAGCAACGTTAGAAAAACGGTAAAAATAAATCAAAACTTAGCTAAATTAAGGCAGTCAAATTTCAAAAATAATCCTCTGAGAGACAGAATAAACGTCTAACACGGTCAGAATATATATATCTGGATGATTTATTATGTTTTTATACATAATTGTGGCACGTGGGTGATGAAGGGGAGGGGTAAAGGCTGGTCCAAACTAACTATCCTATACCTAGCTAATCAGATTCACGACCCATTCATACATTACAATTTACCCATTCACCACAAGAACTCGTCGGTCACCAAACAATCCTCCAACCACCATAATACCACATCCTCTCAAGGGGAACCTAGCAAAATGCGCCCCACACCATAAAAATTTGATGATAATACATAAAATACATAAAATTTTAATAATGATAGAATGAGAGGGGAGGGAGATGAACCCAATAATCAAATAAATATCAACACAAAATACAAACTAAACATAACAAATGTTAGTAGGGGACCGTCCAACCCTCAAAATAGAGAGGCCGCTGTATTCTGCCCAGGGGACAAAATCAAGAGGCAACTCTCGCTAAGGGAGTGGGAAGAAGGCTAAAACATTATGCGGGAATGGGAAAATATAAAGCTGACCCAGTCGAGATAAAAGGGGGGCCGAAACAAACTGGGGAGGTTGGGAATCTCGACTTGGACCATAACCAAAGAGTAGCCGGGTTACAGGCCAGGAACAACACTTACTCACATTAACTAGGTACACTGAAGCTTGTCTAACCTAACCAAGGGGAGGGTTCCATAGGAAGCCACCCCGATGTGCAATAGGTTGACCTAGAAGAGAAAATCAAGGCTAGCCCCGGTCACACGAACCAAGCTCGCCTCTTTTACCCACCTTTCGCCAAAGACTGTCGAATGCAATCGTTTTCTATCAGATCTAATCTTCATCTTGAGCTGATGCTCAAAGAATTGGATTAGATGCTGATGAGAAAGACGGTTGCCCCGCAAGACTTCCTCCTTTCGCGACGTCCAAATCACCATTCGAGCCGTGGCCAGCAGCGTCAGAAACACCATTCGTTTCACCCCGGAATACGGGGGCGACACATTGTCACACGCGTATGCGCGATCAATGGACACAAGCTGTTCGGGAGCGAGACGAGCCGTCAGCTCGCCGACATGGTCCCATAAGGGGCGGACCCGGGGGCAATGGTAGAAGGCGTGCGAAGCCGTTTCTTCTAAGCCAAGACCACACCGTTCACAGTCTGGCAAATCCGCCAAACCCCATATGAAAGCCTTGTCGTTGAGAGGCAGCCGATTCCGAGCCAATCGCCAGGTAAGCGAAAACTCAGGGTTACTGAGGTAATCCGCCGCTAGCGCCCAAGACCAGTAGGAGCGATACTCCTCCTCCGACAAGCCGAGCGTATCACGTAGGGAATCCTTCGCGGGCCCCTCCACTAATCCACTATAGAAGACCTTCCTAGGCCGTGAAAGGTCACTGGACCGGGGAATGGCCATCAAGGCCGACCGACACTCGCGGATGAAATCCGACTCATCCCGGGGTTTACGACGGCGCTCAACCCTCGAGATGGGGGGACTGATGGTAAGGCCAGGGAAGGCGTCCCTAACAATCCCCTCCAGAATCGGATCTCTCCCAGTCAATGCGCGGCGTAGGAAAGCCAACCTAGAGGCACGGACGTGACTCAAGAGGTGCGGCATTCCCAGCTCCCCATGACACGGACGTTTAGTGCAGACTCGTCTGTCGACCCTGTTCACGCGTCCCCTCCATAAAATGGAGGATAGCGATCGCTCGAGCGCCTTCCAGTGGGTCTCACAGAGAGGAAGTACAGACAATCGATAAAGAATCAGGGGGAAAATGTATGTAGCACACACCTCCGCCCTGCCCTTCACGGACAACCGCCGTCGATTCCAAGTCTTGCCGGCAGAATCGACCTTTGCAAGTACTTCAGACCAATTCTTCTCCAGCTGGAGGTCCGGTCCAAACCACACTCCAAGAATGCGGACAGGTCCATCCGTCCAACCGAAGCGGCCCGGAAGAGCGACCCCCTTCCAGGCACCTAACCGCAAGCCGGAAGACTTGTCACGGTTTATCTTGGCCCCTGTCACCTTCTCGTACCGGTCAAGCGCCTTCTGTACCGCCTCGATGTCGTCCCGGGACGACACGAAAGCAGATACGTCATCGGCGTACGCGGAAACCCTGGCTCGAGCCCCTCCAGGAACGGCGATTCCGCGTAGGGCCGGACTGCCGGTCTCGTCCTTCAGCCGGCGAGACCTAGACAGCACGAACGCGTCCGACAACCTTCCGTTCGCCTGTACCACAGCACTGGGGGAGCGATACAGGAGGCTAATCCAGCGGCAGAAGTTGGGTGCGAATCCAGCGGCCTGCAGGACAGTAGCAAGGTAGCGATGGTCGACCCTATCAAATGCCTTGGACTGATCCAAATTGATCAGCGCGGCTTGCTCGTCGTCTTTTACACCCTCTATGATCGTGCGGATCAGATGCAGGTTGCTCTGAATTGTTCGGCCCCTCACAGAACAAGTCTGCTCAGGTCCCAACAGAGACTCGGCAACTGACTGCAAACGCTCCTGCAGGATCTTGGCCATAATCTTTAACTCTGTGTTTAGCAGAGTTATGGGCCTGTAGTCATCTAGTTTCCCCCCACCACCTTTGCCCTTTTTCAACAGAGTGATCACGCCCCTGGTGATCCGGTTGGGGATGGACCCCGACCGAAACCAGTTGTTGAACACTGCAGTCAAAATCGGAACAAAGATGTGCGACAGCCTCAAGTACAATTCATAGGGCAAACCATCCAGACCGGGCGACTTGCCTCTGCCGACCTTCTTCAAAACCGCGTAGACTTCGCCCTCCGTGATCTCTCCCTCGCAGCTAGCCGCTTCAGTCGGCGAAAGCCGAGGAAAGTCAGACCAGGCTCCTTGGTAAACCGGCTCTCGAAATGGCGCCGAAACGCCTCGCACATGTCGTCAGTGGCCCGAAGAGTACGCCCCTCCGGGGATTCGACTTCACGAATATAACGATCGCCACCTCGACGGACCTCTTCCCTGCGCAGTTCTGCGCCCAAGTTCACCGCTTCGGAAGACATCTTGCTTAACTTATGTCTAATTACCTGGCCCATGTACCGCTCGCTATTCGAACGATCCAGGGCCTCCTTAGCTAAGGCTATCTCTAGGGAATATATATATCTGGTGAGACAATCCAAATGACTTAACTTCCTTTATAGTCTACCAATAGAAGTTTAACCAATCAGAAGCCGCAGAACATTGTATCCGTCGTGTATAAAGGCGGCCATCTTTGTTTACCCTCCAGAAGGACCAGTGCCAACAGGCGAAGATGATAAAAGGAAGAACTACGCTCTGATACTTTGCTACGATATCCACTGCGAACCTGAACTACGCTTTCCTACTGTCTCCGAAATATTCACTGCCAATCTCTGGATTCTATACTCGAAGACGACCGTCATGAAAATGTCTAACAAAGATATCACACAGTCTGGCTGTGCACCCCCGGGAAATATTACAACTAAGACTTTTATATACGTCCTTTCCCTTACTCCTTGTTTTATTGGTATGTGCCATAATTTGTCCCACACAGGTACAGCTTCGTTTTTAGGGTACCATCGGCTGCTAACTCGTACTTGGCTATTCGTTTTGGCAGACCTACAGAGACCATGTCATGGTAAGGACAATGCTAATATTAGCATCTTTCTTATATGGAAACATTCAAAATTTATTAAGCAAACATGTTAGCGTTAAGTTCAAATGTGTAAAATATTTCTATTTAAAGAAAAATCGATTAAACAGCTCATTATTAATCACCCTTTGTAGTATTGATAGGAATTTCCTTCCTAACTTTTTGTTCGAAGTTGTGAGAAATTTTAACATTTTGATGATGTCATTATTTTCTCATCGAGTTCAAACGAGCCACCCGTTTTAGTTGTTGCTGCTGCTGAAAGTCCTAAAGTAGTGTGTTTTTTGTTACTTCATTCAGTTCTTTGTTTGTTGTTCTGTAACACCAGTTCACGATTTTCGAAGAAGAATGGTCCTCTCTAAGACCTACAGGGCGAATGATTTAATAATCCGTTCTCATTAGAACTGGAAAAAAATGAATGAAATATTTAGTTTTCAAATAACTGAAAGAAATCCGTCTATATTTCTGAGATGAGGTATTATGTACATTATTTACATTATTCGGACTATTGTCCTCATCTTTGTCGACAAATTTATCACAACGTTTCAGTCGTTGTACGCTCCGGCCTTCTTCACGTAGTTGGAATGTCGAACCAAACCCTTTATTTCGCTCACTGGGGTAGACTGTTCTAGTTCCACGTGCCATGTTTGATGGATGTCAGTTATCAGTTATTTCCTTTTAATTCCCCTCTGAATGTTCTCCACTGCCTCAAGGACACATGGTACAGTGGATAAAGGAGTTCGTTAGATCCAGTGGCATAACCCTTAGCCGGGTATTGAACTCACACCAGCGAGCGAAATAAAGGGTTCGAATCGACATCCCAACCACCTGAAGAAGGCCGGAGCGTACAAAGGCCGACACGTTGTGATAAATATGGCGACAAAGATGAGGACAATAGTCCGAATAATGTAAATAATGAAAGAAATCCATGTACCGTTCACAATTTTATCTGGATTAAAAGAGGCGTTAAAGTACCAGATATCGGAAAATCGATAATTTCACTGCAATATTTTGCCTTTAACTGTATGCACATGTAATAATGGCTGTCCAGTCGTTAATCAAATATGACTATTTTTAACACATTAACATTTTAGCTATAATACAAACATTACTTTAACAATTTAAACTGTCACATTTAATTTACGCTAAACCGGCACAAAATGCCTCTCACAAAAATCCATTTATTTGATTATATACTCTGTAGTGTAAATGACTATAGTTAAATGCAATTAGTAGAAATGACCAATTAACAGAATTGACAATGTTTACAATAAACAATAAGACGAGAAAGAACAGAACAAAGCAAAACATAATAGTGTGCAAGTATAGAATATATATAAGGCAAATCAATAGTAATAAGGCAAATTAACAGTAATAAGGCAAATTAACAGAATTAAGACAAAGCAACAGTAATAAACAAGGAAACAGTAATAACGCAAAGTAACAGTATTAAGGCAAATTAACAGTAATAAAACAATGAAACAGTAATAAGGCAATTTAACAGTAACAAGGCAAATCAACAGTAATAAGACAAGGAAACAGTAATAAGGCAAAGCAAAAGTAATAAGGCAAATCAACAGTAATAAGACAAGGAAACAGTAATAAGGCAAAGCAAAAGTAATAAGGCAAATCAAAAGTAATAAGACAAGGAAACAGTAATAAAGCAAAGCAACAGTATAAAGGCAAATTGACAGTAATGACAAAGCAACAGTTTATAAGGCAAAGCAACAGTATTAAGGCAATTTAACAGTATTAAGGCAAATTGACAGTAACAAGGCAAGGAAATAGTAATAAGACAAGGAAACAGTAATAAGACAAAGCAACAGTAATAAGGCAAATCACAGTAATAAGGCCAAGCAACAGTAATAAGGCAAAAGTTCACAAACTAAGAATGGTGTTAACAGGCCAAAAGGGATACACAGATAGGCAATCGCAGTGTTCTTGCTTCAAGCGATAAAAAAAGTGAACTAAATCTGATTAAACCGAGAAGTGAACAATCTTATTGGCTAGGAAGAAATCCCAGCATGCATCTGTGTGGTTCGTCTATAAATTGTGGATGGGGAAGTATTTTGCTGGCATTCCAATTGGGATTAAAAAAAAATTGTCATGAGTGTTTTTGCAGGTCCTCTGTAAACATGTAGTATTGTGGTATATGTAGGATTGAATGGTGATAGATAAGTTCTTGTGGTGAAAGAATAAATTGCAATGGATGAATGGACCGTGAAGTTGATTAGCTATGTTTAGAACAGTTAATGTTGACCAGCCACTCCCAACTTCCCTTTCGGCCTTGTGCCACAATTGTTTATAAAAAAATAAGCAATAATCATTCCAACTGGGATTGAAACCAAAATATACAACATAAATTACTCTGTACAAATTGAAATAGTATGTTACAAAATAAAATATAAAGATGAATTATTAAGTTAGTAAAATCTAAATAAAGTAAAATAAATTAAATATGTACAAATAAATTATAAATTTTGTGAGTTGCAATTGTTACCAACTATAAACACACATCAAAAACACTATAGTACATCAGCAACTTTTACTGAAATCATTCTTAATCTAACGTTTATCTAAAAACAAACGATGTTTACGTAAACAAGTTCCAAATCAGCATGCGGA
>OZ010593.1:31533895-31543895 GCA_963932145.1 Acanthosepion lycidas | reverse complement strand
GACAGATGGTTAGAAGGTTAGAGGGCGAAGGTCATCTTGAAAAAGTTAGAAAATGATCCTGAAATAATAATATATATATATTTGAACTTTATTTCAACCTTTCATCAGCTTCCGATCCTTAACTAGGATTAATTAATAACGAACATGTCATTTTCGTTTACGATTGATTTAATCACTAATCTTTTGTTAAGCTTGGAAAGTAATTATACATTCTTATTGTCCAAAGTAGTGTCTAAGAGTGTTATAAAAACCTCGGAGAATACCAGTAATATATCTTTAATCATTTCTAGGATACAACGCTTCAAAGCTTAATCTAACAAGCAGACAATTTTACTGTTACACTATTTGGATAATTTTGTCTCTCCACCGGTATATATATATATATATATATATATATATATATATATATATATATATATATATATATATATATATATATATATATAATTAAATTCCTTACGGATTATCATACTGTATCATTAATATATATATATATTGTGTATATTTAGGCAGCAATTTTTCATTGATGCATGTTTCATTAAATAATATAGACAAGTTTTGTCTATTTAATTTAAATAAGTTCCTTTCATATTGTCTGATAAGCTTAATAACATTATCATTGAAGGACGAATGGAAATCACCATATTGATACATGTTTAAATCCTATCTAAGCTTTCGGCTTACATAAGCCATTATGAAAGATGACAGTTACTTTTTTATATATCAACCAATACACGGACGAAACAATAATGATAGTTTGTTTTTGTTGTATGAAAAATTTCAAAGCAACGACTAACTCGTGTATACGAGACACGGAAGCAAAAATCGCGTCGCAGCTCGTGACTTCACACATGACCACGCGAGAGTAAAAACGAGAAGTATTAAGTATAGGAAGCCGTTTAGTATAAAGCAATGGCTTCTGTTATCAATTATAGGCATTTAAGAATATTTGTGGAGATTTCGTAGTTTATTTTTATTTTAGGCATTTAAAAGAACATGCCTGGCCGCGTACAGAATTCTAGAAAATCCTTGTTGAAAACACAACTATACTTAAACATGAAAACAATAAACAAAAACTAAAAATTCTTGAAGCTAACCTGAACAAAATAAACTGTTATTAAGCTTATCAGACAAAATGAAAGGAACTTACTTAAAATAAATAGACAAAACTTGTCTATATTATTTAATGAAACATGCATCAATATATATATATATATATATATATATATATATATATATATATATATATATATATATATCAAGTATGTGGTGCAGTTCAGTTTACATTACATGAATCATTCATACAAAAAACAGATATAGAAGTTTATATCATTAACTTCTATATGTTTTTTTGTATGAATGATTCATGTATTAGATTGGTGCAAAAATAATGTCGGTTTTTGACGTTAAAAAAATTATTTTTGCACCGACCTAATAATATATATATATATATATATATATATATATATATATATATATATATAAATGAAAATTAAATTTTCTTATTTAACGAAAGATGTTTGAAAGAATAGTTGCTGCCTAAATATACATTAATAAATAAATATATGTTTGTGTGTGTGTGTGTATGTGTGAGTGTGCGCGCATTTGTGTATGAGTGTGTTAGAGAGAGAGAGAGACAGTGGGTGGGTGGTTGATTATGTGTCAGAGGAAGCGGTTCTTATCAAAGTAAGATGTAAGAATCGCTATGTATATGTATGGTGAAGTTGCCTGAGCGTAAAACAAGCTGATGCGTGCTTATTTCGTCGGGTTTTGGGAAGTAAATCTGTGCGACAACTTTTCGGCACCCTTTAGTTGTCGGCAAAAATACAAACGAAAATGCACGGTATATGATATCGTGTATTTTAGTTTGTGCTTCGTCTGCTATTATCATTCTCAATTTGTTCATATCTGTCATGTACTGTTCAGAACCATCTCAGCCTGTCTGCTTCTATCTAAATGTCTGTCTCGGAACAGGCGTCGGTGTGTAGTGGTTAAAGTGCTGATTGATGGCATGCAGTATTCTTTGGGTGATAACCTGTGTGGCGCTGTGCCTTTATGAAGCATAATGAAGCGAATCTATAGTCTTTCTTTTATCATTTTCCTTCAAACTTTCATTTATTCGTTTGTTCACATATCTAAATTTATAAGTGTTTAAAATAATTTTTATATTCCGCTAATAAACATATCAACTGAAGTGAAGCAGACTTTGATATGAAGGGCAAACAGCAGGAGATAGATAGCTAGATAGAGAGAGAGAGAGGGGGGGGGATGGATAGATATGAATATACTGAGAAAGATAGTTTAATAGATATGAACATAGATATGAGCATATTCAGATAGATAGATAGATAGATAGATAGATAGATAGATAGATAGATCTGAACATACTGAGAAAGATAGATAGATAGATAGATAGATAGATATGAACATACTGAGAAAGATAGATAGATAGATAGATAGATAGATAGATAGATAGATAGATAGATAGATAGATATGAACATACTGAGAAAGATAGATAGATAGATAGATAGATAGATAGATAGATATGAACATACTGAGAAAGATAGATAGATAGATAGATAGATAGATAGATAGATAGATAGATAGATAGATAGATAGATATGAACATACTGAGAAAGATAGATAGATAGATAGATAGATAGATAGATAGATAGATAGATAGATAGATAGATAGATAGATAGATAGATAGATAGATAGATATAAACATACCGAGCAAGATAATTTGCTAGATATGAACATAGATAGATAGATAGATAGATAGATAGATAGATAGATAGATAGATAGATAGATAGATAGATAGATATAAACATACCGAGCAAGATAATTTGCTAGATATGAACATAGATAGATAGATAGATAGATAGATAGATAGATATGAACATACTGAGAAAGATAAATTGATAGATAGATAGATAGATAGATAGATAGATAGATAGATAGATAGATAGATAGATATGAACATACTGAGAAAGATAAATTGATAGATAGATAGATAGATATGAACATACTGAGAAAGATAAATTGATAGATAGATAGATAGATAGATAGATAGATAGATAGATATGAACATACTGAGAAAGATAAATTGATAGATAGATAGATAGATAGATAGATAGATATGAACATACTGAGAAAGATAAATTGATAGATAGATAGATAGATAGATAGATAGATAGATAGATAGATAGATAGATAGATAGATAGATATGAACATACTGAGAAAGATAAATTGATAGATAGATAGATAGATATGAACATACTGAGAAAGATAAATTGATAGATAGATAGATAGATATGAACATACTGAGAAAGATAAATTGATAGATAGATAGATAGATAGATAGATAGATAGATAGATAGATAGATAGATAGATATGAACATACTGAGAAAGATAAATTGATAGATAGATAGATAGATATGAACATACTGAGAAAGATAAATTGATAGATAGATAGATAGATAGATAGATAGATAGATAGATAGATAGATATGAACATACTGAGAAAGATAGATAGATAGATAGATAGATAGATAGATAGATATGAACATACTGAGAAAGATAAATTGATAGATAGATAGATAGATAGATAGATAGATAGATAGATAGATAGATAGATATGAACATACTGAGAAAGATAAATTGATAGATAGATAGATAGATAGATAGATAGATAGATAGATAGATATGAACATACTGAGAAAGATAGATAGATAGATAGATAGATAGATATGAACATACTGAGATAGATAGATAGATAGATAGATTGATAGATAGATAGATAGATAGATAGATAGATAGATAGATAGATAGATAGATATGAACATACCGAGCAAGATAATTTGATAGATATGAACATAGATAGATAGATAGATAGATAGATAGATAGATAGATAGATAGATATGAACATTTCGAGAAAGAAACGAACAAAGAATCAAAGAAAGTATTCTAAACAGTTATCAATCTGATCCAAATGACAACACAGTTTTTTTTTTTAGGGTGGAGGTGGGCTTCGTTTTTTGAAGGGCCGAGAACTATTCAGTATCCTTCTGGTAAATAGATTGGATAGGTATGAACAGAGATAAAACGATATAACGGTAGACTGAAAAAAAAAAAAAGAAAGAAAGAAAGTTTGAATGAGGCTGGGAAGATTGGCAGACAATGTAAATCTCGATAATGTCAATATGTAGTTTTCGTTGTTTGTGGCAGATCTTTGTCAAATATTTGGTAACTAAAGATACCGACTCCAGCAATTATTTCCTCTGCCATTGAAACATGACACAACTTCTATCTCGTGTTCCTTGTCAGAGGCCCAAAGTCTTGAAATAATATCTTTTATATGCAAGAGGCCGCCGCTTGCCAAACCCTACAACTCCTGACTCCTGTTTGCCTGTTATGCAATGCTCCCGATTTGGAACGGAACCAAATCATAAAATATTCTAGAGCCCCTGAGAATTTGGCGATCTCTCGAGTATACGTCGATGAAAAATCCCCAGCATCAAACCAAGACAGCAGTGTTTTTATAATTTGAAAAGAAAATTATTGGTGTTTCTCAATATTTGCTCTCTCTTTTTTTGTTAATGTACGTTGTTATCGTGTTTTTTATTAGGTTGTGTTGAATGGAATTCCAGGGAACCCTGCCAATATAGACATGCGTGGAGGAAAACTTTGGTAAATATTCAACAAAATATATTGTCTCAAGGCATTAATAAGGAACTGCTATATATATATATATATATATATATATATAGGTAAGTTAAGAAAAAATGAACTATAATTCCGCTGTTCGTAAAATTTAATTTAAAAGACAGCTCAATGCAGAGTAGACAACTTCATGTCATGACCTATATAATTTTTTTTCAGTTGGCTTGAATTTTAGCGTAGGCCTTATATATGATTGGTTAATAACGGTAAACCCACAAGGCCCATTTTAATTCTGTTTTGTTCATTGTGTTTTCGTCTTCTCTCCCTCTTTCAAAAAAAGAGAAAGTATTCTGTTAAGAAATTAATCGTTCAATCACCAGTAATTTACCATAGACCGAGGAGACACATTTGTAGTGTTGAAAAACTATTGCTATTGTGTAGCGATTTTTAACATCTTTTTGTTTTAATCTCCGATAATATATATATATATATATATATATATATATATATATATATATATATATATATATGATGCATACCCAGTACAAAACTGTACATCTTGTTTCAGCGTTAAAGAGATTTTAACGTTTCATCAGGTGGGAAATCACGATGCTACGAAGATATTTTATTCAGAAAAAGTATTTTAGTAGCCTCGGGATTTCCTACCTGATGAAACGTTATTTTTTAACGTTGAAACAAGACGTACAGTTTTGTAGTGGGTATGTGCATGGTCTAATGTAACTCTGCATAATAAATAAATAAATATTTATTGCTCTACTTCTGTATTACGCGCTGTTTTAAATTAATGATTTGAACACTGAAATCTTACTCTTCGTTCTTTTACACACACACACACACACACACACACACACACACACATATATATATATATATATATATATATATATATATATATATATATATATATATATATATATATATAAATTACAATAGTATGAAAGAACAGTGAGATTTATAATCCAGAGTTCTTAGCATTCATTTTTTTTTAATAAAGTGCTCGATGCAACAGTAGAGCATAATATTATAATTATTAGTGTCACGATTGAATCATATTTAAAAAAAAAATAATAATTATGTTAAATATATATATATATATTAGGTTAGTGCAAAAATAATGTCGTTTTTCTTTTGAAGTTGAACGTCAAAAAACGACAATATATATATATATATATATATATATATATATATATATATATATATATATATATATATATATCAAATATGTGGTGCAGTTCCATTTATATTACAATGAATCATTCACACAAAAATTAAATTAGTAAAGTTAATGATATAAAATGTCGAAATCCCTTCGCTAACAAAATTTTTTTGTATGAATGATTCATTATAATATATATATATATATATATATATATATATATATATATATCAAGGATGGACCAAAGGTTTTTTCATTATTTGTTTCACAACCAGAGCTAACTTCACCAACTCTTCTTTCAGCAAGATGGAGCACTTCTCCATTATGGACTACCTTAACCAAACCTTTCCACCATGTTGGTTCGGAATAAAGGGCAGCATCCAATGGCCGTCACTTTCACCTGACCTAACACCAATGGATTTTTTTTTTTGGTGAGGAGGTGTAGTAAAGAACAGAAGTTATGGGAGAAATAGTGAGATTTATAATCCGGGAGACGAATTAAAAGAGTGCATATCAGAAATATATTTTGAAATTGATGCAAATCTGCATTTTTGTCGTCCTGTCATAATGTTCTGTAGAGTTTCGAGGAATGTTGTAACGTTGAAGGAGGACATTTTGAACACTTAAGTGATTAAAATATAAAAGAAATAAACAAGTGTACATAAACAGCTTTGAGCAAATATGATTGTAAAAAAATATATATAAATGTAATAAAATATTTTTTTTTAAATGTAAAGTGTATATCTATTTAGTATGACCCTACTTGTGTACCATATAAAATGTTCTATGTTTATAATAAATACAGCTGTACTTTTTGTCTACAGTAAATGTCGTTTGATTAACGGCAAAGCCAGGGCCAACTGTACATACGCTAATTTTACATCTCATGTATGATGCGACCCTCTTAAAATTAGCTTCAAAAGTCGCATGATACGCGAGTATATATATATATATATATATATATATATATATATATATATATATATATATATATATATATATATATATATATATATATATAGTAATTATTAGGAGGATTTGATAATTATATTTAAGTAATTCATCGAGTCTAGAAGAAACCTCAACAGAATGCAGAAAGCACTGGACGGCCGTTTCGTCCTATATTTGGGACTTATCAGCAGTGCGCATCCACTACCGAGAATCGAACCCGGACTGTTACAAACATCATACCAACTGTTCTAATGGGCGTTGGTGACGAAGAGATTGCAAATCAGACTCAACATAGCACCGATCGCTCACATATTCCATGGTGGAACCATACTGAGTTCTCTGTAACCAAGCCGCTCACTCCAGAGCATTAGAAACCGGTTCAAGCGATGATATACACAGATAGTAATTATTAGGAGTTGAGTCTGATTTGCAATTTCTTCGTCACCGAGGCCCGTTAGAACAGTTGGTATGATGTTTGCTTGACAACCTACCTGTTAGGGTTTCAATTCTTGGTAGTGGATGCACACTGCTGATGAGTCCTAAATATAGGACGAAACGTCCGTCCAGTCCATTCTGTTGAGGCTTCTATCAGACTCGACGAATTAATTAAATATATATAGATAGATATAGTTTGCGATGGATAAATAGTCGTCTAAATTAGGCAAAAATGAAAACAGCAATGGTATCTCATTTTAACCTATATATCTACATATACAGCACTGACATCTCATTTTAACAGATATTTTTACCAAAATTACACAAACATATTTTGAAATACTAAAGAGTAAATCTATTCAACAAAATCTACATTGGCTTCAACCGCGGCCTTCAGACGACTCCGGAATCTTCTGCAACTCTTCTGGACGATCTCCTTGTTTAAGTTGGTGAATGCTGCCATAATCATTACCTTCAGTTCATCTTTGTTGTGAAATGTTCGCATTGGAGCTTCTGGCGCGAATGCCAAGCAGTACAGCATGCCGTTTCCAAATTTCTGGCGGAATGAATGGCGTCATGGTACTCTTTTTCTCACAGACGATACCCAAACTGACCCTACTATAATGTACAAGTCGACAAAATCAAAAACCAACAACGCGCATGCTGGAAAATAAAAATATAAATTGGCGACAATTTATCCATCGCACCCTATATATATGTGTGTATGTGTGCGCACGCGCGCATACGAAGAGAACAACCATATTAATTATAATTAAATATATACGATGCGTTGCTGAGAAATTCTGCGCCTTCGTTTCTACCTTTCATGATCTTTACACTACGTCTCATATTATTAAACATTCACTAGAATTTTAAAGTTTATTTTATAAATGAATATGTTAATATGTGAGAAAACGACATTATTTTTGCACCAAACTAATATTTTTGAACGATTTCTTTAGAGGACGGGGAGATAATAATAGTTTTAGACGTCTTACTAATTGACCCAAAGCTAAGGGGAGAAGACATGAATTCATAGCTTTCACAACAACATTTGTGTGTAGGTAAATATAACGAAATCAAATGGAACTCGGTTCTCCGATTAACAATTCTGAACGATTATCCCTTACACCACCCGCATATCCAAGCTTACAGAATTTGGTATTTCCAAGCCTAATACTCATCTAGTTACTGACCAAGCTCAACGTTGTTTAACTTCGGTGATCGGATCCTAACAAATGCTACCACCCCGGGTCAGGGTGGACCTAGGAACAACAACAAATAAGAGGTGATTCCAGGCACCTGAATACCTCCAATATCCCGATCAGAGACCTTGCTGCCGGATGAAGTTTATCGTTATACCCAGGACTGATTCGACGATAGACCACAAGCTGTAGAGTTAGGAACTTAATTCTTGTTATCATTTGACCGAAGATCGTTAATTGCAATCTAATATGGCTGTAAGCCTACGAATAAAGAGAAATGTTTCATAACTTCTCAGTTTGCAAAACATAAAACAATGATAGACATTGTAAAAATAATCTAGCTGTAAAGAAGATTTCTCTTATAGGATGGGCTCGTGGAGAGATCCAGCCTGTGAATCACGTCTCAAACATATACCGTTGTGCAAATTAATTGAAAAAAACGAATAAATCCATTATCATTTACTTTCTTTCGTATTTTTCCAATGAAACATGACCCAATGTGCATGTTAGTATTTCGTCTGTGCATCCCACGAAGTCGTTCCTTGCAGATTGACCACAGATTCTCGATTGGATTTAAATCAGGAGAGTTTCCGGGACAGTCTATAGTACTTTGATTTGCTCCCTGGTAAGTCTTGCCAATGTGTTCGTACAGCATTAAAATTTTCGTACGCTTCCTTGGAATAACGTCCAACGCAGTAAATGACAACTAATCGATAGTCGAGACAATAGTGTCTGGTCGTGATAAAAATCTGATGCAATCACGGCGATGCAATTTTTTTCAAAGCCAAACAAATTTCATCATACACCCCGAAAAACAGACATATATTATTGCACAATACTGCAAATGGCCTAATCTGAGAAAAAAATAGAAATCGGTTACATCCTGTCACTCCAGTGGGTCTAAAATTGACCATATGATGAAAGAAGGGAAACTAAAACGGTTTTTTCAATTAATTTGCACAAGGGTATACGCAGAACCCTGATTCAAGAGGGTGCTGAAAAAATTTTTTAAAAATTATCGCGATTCGTCAGATTTGGGGAGTGGATCAGATCGAGAAATTGTCAAACTCCTCTTACAGGAGCGCGTGTATTTTATTCGCGATTTTATAGATAGATAGATAGATAGATAGATAGATAGATAGATAGATAGATAGATAGATAGATAGATAGGAAATCTACACAGCCATTATAAAAATAACTGCAGAAATAAAAACTCCAAACGACACTGCATTATTTACCTCCCAAAACTTCTGATGAAGTTAAATAAATACCGAAACGTGTTAAATTTTATATTTTCTTTTTCCCTTTTTTTTTTTTTTTAATCAAATATGTATGTATTTGTTTGTTTCCGAGATTGAGTGGGGATTTTGTGTGTGTATGCGTATATTTGAAAGTGTTTGCTTGTGAAGTTCAGTGTATATGTGTATATCTGAGAATGTTTCCTTGTGAAACTCTGTATTTGTATGTTCGTACGTCAGTAGATGTATTATGAATTCGCAAACATTTCTTTTTTAATTTATTACTTTTTATTGTGGATTTAAATTTTATTTTTTTTTTAATTCCC
>OZ010593.1:31513895-31531395 GCA_963932145.1 Acanthosepion lycidas | reverse complement strand
CTCGACCGCATATGCAACCTCTACTCAGATTAGAAGTTATTATTTTACGACTGAAGTAGTTAAATGTAACCGTAAGTTCTATTCTAAGAGTTTCTTCTCCCGCACTTCTCCTTTGCGGAACTCTCTCCAGAATTCTTGCTTTCATGTCATCTACGATCTTCAAAATCTTCAATGCAACGCCAGTCGTTATCTTCTGTCTTTTTGGAACGTGTTCTTTCATTATCCTTTCTAGCCAATAAGATGTTCTCAGTTTCTTTCTAATGCAGTTAACCTCTTAGTGTCGTTATCGTTTTGCTTGATATGAAATGATTTTTTTTTTAAATTAAAAGATTCAGAAGAAGCTTTTCCCCAAAGGAAAGAAATTTTCACGCACAATTACCAGCTATCGTGAAAAGCATTTCAAAACCTGGGGATCTCTTAAAAACGCAGTAGAATGTTCTTGCGACTAAACGTGCGTGTTGTGAGCTGAAAACCAGGTGAAAAATGAGAAACTAGATTAGAAGTGCTACAAAGATACGATAGTTAGTTGATTTGTTTAACGGCATATCAACTCCTTATGGGTCATGTAATGCCTAAATTTAATTTTCTTGGTAGCTTTGAAGTAATAAAAATATATGTTATTCTGCTTTCGCAATTAAATACATGGTAGATGATACTCAGCTTTTGTGCATATACCTGTTTGTGAGGAGATAATTGCTGCAGTTTTTTTTTTTATTTATATATTGGAATACAGTTTGATTTCCTTGAGAAATTGTAGGTTATTATAACGATTAATGTCATGAAAGAGTTTTTTTATGTTGGTTGGCTGATTTTCTTGAGAACTATATCAACACCTTTATGGGTTATTCAACGCAAAAATCTAAATATTTCAAACACAATTGTATGGCTCCAATTAAATATATTTTGAACGCAATTGTATGCCTTCAACTACAGGTAAAATGTGTTGCTGGCCATGTATTGACGGAGCATTTTATATAAAACTGTAACGCTCGTGTTTTACTATTAAAATGTATTTTTATACTTTCATAGTGTTTTTGTTTAGTGGACCATAGCTGGGACCCTAACAGGTGCTACCACCCTGGGTCAAGGTGGGCCTAGGAACAACAGCAATTGAGAACTGGTTCCAGGCTTCTCAATACCTCAAGTATACCAATCAGAGACCTTGCTGCCAGATGAAGTTTATCGTTATACCCAGGACTGATTCGACGATAGACCACAAGCTGTAGAGTTAGGAACTTAATTCTTGTTATCATTTGACCGAAGATCATAAATTTCAATCTAATATGGTTGTAAGCCTACGAATAAAGAGAAATGTTTCATAACCTCTCAGTTTGCAAAACGTAGAACAATGATGGACATCGTAGAAATGATCTAGCTGTAAAGATTTCTTTCATATGATGGGCTCGTGGATCTCAAACATATACCCTTGTTCAAATTAATTGAAAGAAACAAATATTAGTACATCGTATGTGCATCCCACGAAGTCGTTCCTTGCAGATTGACCACAGATTCTCGATTGGATTTAAATCGGGAGAGTTTCCGGGACAGTATAGTACTTTGATTTTCTCCCTGGTAAGGCTTGCCAATGTGTTCGTACAACGTTAAAATTTTCATACGCTTCCTTGGAGTAACGTCCATCTCATACAATGACAACTAATCGACAGTCGAGATAATAGTGTCTAGTCGTGATAAAAATCTGATGCAATCACGGCGACGCAGTTTTTTTCAAAGCCAAACAAATTTCATCATACACCCCGCAAAATATATATATATTACTGCACACCACTGAAATATATACATATTACTGCACACCACTGAAATATATACATATTACTGCACACCACTGCAAATGACCTAATCTGAGGGAAAAATAGAAATCGATTACATTCTGCCACTCCAGTAGGTCTAAAACTAACCATATATTTTTCTTGCTTTACGTCGTCAGAGAGAAGCTTGTAAATCTTCCCAAGAACCGATCTTTAATGTTAAGTGAAGACTCGCTGCCTATATGTATATAGGAAAGTATTTACTTTTTGTATAGGTTCAGGTAGAAACTGTGTCAGAAAGTTTGTACACGTTTTGTTTTTTGTTTGTTTTTTTTGTTCTTTTGTTGTTTTTTATTTGCTGTTGTTTTTGTTTTTTTACTGAGGGTAGCTAGCTGCCACTGGGCGATGACCAGCTCTGATGTCCTTTGCCCAAGAATTCATGAACATTTCTATAGTTTCGACCTATCTTTCAGTTCTGACCTGACAAAGGCATCTATGAGTGCGTTTTATTTCCCTCAGAAATATGCATCGATAAGAGCTGGGGTGGGGAAATTGGGTAAAGCGACCACCGAGGGATATTCTGCGGGTGGATGTATTGTGGGGAGCAGCAGCGTCAAACAGGGAAGCCAACGGCGCGAAGCGAACGAAAAGGGAATCAAGATATGAGTGTCTCTTGAGCGAAACAATAACAGCGAAAGAAGAAAGAGAAGTAATGAGGAGAGAGAGAGGTGGGGAAGAGAAAGAGAAAATAAAGATAGAAAGAATATATGAAAAAAGTGACAAGATAGCAGGAGAATGATAGTGAAAAATTAAGAGGAAAAATGCGGAGAGAAAAGGGAGATAAGGGGAAGAAAAAGACGGTAACAGAGAGAGAGAGGAGTTAAATCAAGGACAAAAGAGAGAAAGATGGAACAGGAAAGAGAAGAGATCAAAGACAGATGAGTAGAAAGTGACAGTGAAAATGGAAATGGGAAAGAGAGGAGAAAGAATGAAAAAAGAAAGAAAGGGGAAAATAAAGAGAGGAGAAACGAATAAAAAAGAAAGAAAGGGGAAAATAAAGAGAGGAGAAACGAATAAAAAAGAAAGAAAGGGGAAAATAAAGAGAAGAGAAACGAATAGAAAGAAAGAAAGGGAGAAATAAAGAGAGGAGAAACGAATAAAAAAGAAAGAAAGGGGAATAAAGAGAGGAGAAACGAATAAAAAGAAAGAAAAGGGAAAATAAAGAGAGGAGAAACGAATAAAAAAGAAAGAAAGGGGAAAATAAAGAGAGGAGAAACGAATAAAAAAGAAAGAAAGGAGGAAAATAAAGAGAGGAGAAACGAATAAAAAAAGAAAGAAAAGGGAAAATAAAGAGAGGAGAAACGAATAAAAAAGAAAGAAAGGGGAATAAAGAGAGGAGAAACGAATAAAAAGAAAGAAAAGGGAAAAATAAAGAGAGGAGAAACGAATAAAAAAGAAAGAAAGGAGGAAAATAAAGAGAGGAGAAACGAATAAAAAAGAAAGAAAAAGGAAAAATAAAGAGAGGAGAAAAGAATAAAAAGAAAGAAAGGGAAAAATAAAGAGAGGAGAAACGAATAAAAAGAAAGAAAGGGGAAAATAAAGAGAGGAGAAACGAATAAAAAAGAAAGAAAGAAGGGAAAATAAAGAGAGGAGAAACGAATAAAAAGAAAGAAAGGGGAAAATAAAGAGAGGAGAAACGAATAAAAAAGAAAGAAAGAAGGGAAATAAATAAAGAAAAAGAGAATGAAAAACAATTAAAACGATAAAAAGAAAGAAAAAGAAAGATAGGAAGAAAGAAAGAGACGGACAAAGACAGAGAATGAAAAGAGAGAAAAAAATGAAGAATAACAGTGAAAAGAAAAAGAGTTATGAAATAAGATAATGGAAGGAAGAGAGAGAATTGGACAGAGAAAGAATATAATGGAAAGGGAGAAGAGTGGGGAAAGTGAGAGAAGAGTAAAGAGAGATATAGATAAATAGGAAAGAGAAATATAAAAAAAGAGAGAGTGGGACTGATAAAAGAGATAAATGGGGTGTGAAGAGGAAGAGAGAAGATACAAAAAAGAAAGCTAGAAAACATATTAGCTTGGTGCAAAAATAATGTCGTTTCCTCACATATGTTACTATGTGAGAAAACGACATTATTTTTGCACCAACCTAATAAAAAGAACGAAAAGGGCATAGTGAAAAAGAGCGAGAAGAAAAAAATAAGGTGGATGTATTAGGTTGGTGCAAAAATAATGTCGTTTTCTCACATAGTAAAATATGTGAGGAAACGACATTATTTTTTCACCAACGTAATAGAAGAAAGAAAGAAAGAAAGAAAGAAAGAAAGAAAAGAGTGGGAAGGAAAAAGAGAGAAACGAAAAATAAGCGGGAAATAGAAAAAAGAAAAGTTAAGGGACAAAGAAAGAGAGAAATTGCGAAAAAGAAAAAAGGAAAATAAAGATAGGAATATAAAAACAAGGAGAGACAAGAAAATAGAGATTATGGTAGAAGGTGAGGAGGAAGACAATGAAAAACAAAGAAAGTAGAAAGAGGGAGTAGAGAAAAGGGAAAATAGAAATCATGTGTCAGTGTAAGGGAAAGGGAGAAGTCAAAAGTAAACATCGATAATGAAAGGAAAGAAAAGGAGAAAATCTAAAACAAATTGAAGAGGAGGAGGAGGAAAGGGGAAAGGGGAAAGGGGATGAGAAATATGGAAGAGTTAATAAGGAATTAAAGGAATGGATAATGTGAAATAGATTCGAAACAGTCTGTTGAAAGATCTGGGAAGTGTTCTAACAAAGGAAGGAAAAGTGCAACACTGAGATCCGAAGACGTATAGTGATGACCAAAGATGCCTTCCAAAAGCTAAGCCGAGTATTAAGAGACAGAAAAACTACGTTAGAATCAAACAAAATGCATTGAGCTCTTATATATGCTGGACAATCTCCCCAAAGATGAAGAAAAGTCTTGAAGCAACTGAAAAGTGGTTCTACAGAAAAATTCTGAGGTTACCATAGACCAAACATATGGACAACGACAAAGTTTTAGAGAGATTGGAAGCAAAAAGGAAACATCAGGAAGAGGCAATTTCAATTTCTGGCGAACTTAATGAGGGAGGAGGGCTTGGAAAATTTGATTTAGGCAAGAGGTAAACAGCGCGTAACAAACTTGATGGGCTCGTGTAAATGGATGGTAGAACAATGTTTGGGAAAAATATCAAAAAGACAAAATTTACTAAGAGACTTGTGGAATGAAGTTTAGCCAACTGAATTCCCTGATCATTTTTACTGTTATGAGTTCGATCCTCATTGAGTGACTTGTAATGTACTCAGCGAAGGTTTTAGAATATCAATATGTCGGAATAGAATAAGAAAGAAAGAAAGAAAGAAAGAAAGAAAGAAAGAAAATGAGCAGTCCAAGATAGATATTAAGGATGAGACAAATAGATAGATAGATAGATAGATAGATAGATAGATAGATAGATAGATGAAAGAAAGAAAGAAAGAAAGAAAGAAAGAAAGAAAGAAAGAAAGAAAGAAAGAAAGAAAGAACAGAATGGATATTAACAGGTTGAGAAAAATGAAGATAGTTTGGGATAGATAGATAGATAGATAGATAGATAGATCTGAGAAAGAAAGAAAGAAAGAAAGAAAGAAAGAAAGAAAGAAGGAAAGAAAGAGCAGTGCATGATAGATATACAGGATACAAATAGACTGAGATAGATAGATCTGAGAAAGAAAGAAAGAAAGAAAGAAAGAAAGAAAGAAAGGATGAGCATCCCATGATAGATATACAGGATACAAATAGACTGAGATAGATAGATAGATAGATAGATAGATAGATAGATAGATAGATAGATAGATAGATAGATAGATAGATAGATAGATAGAGCAGGACATACTAATATAGACATGAATTTACTTAGATTCAATGATCGATATTAATCGACTTCGATTGATATTCAATGTTTCTCTCATCTCCATTTCTGTATATTTCTTCATTTCAATTCGTCTTGCAATAAGTTCTCGCCAGACAAAAGAAACTCTTCACATTAATGTTGCATTCATTCTGCTGTAACAAAGTACTTTTTTGCCTATTTTCAAATGATTATGAAGTGAATTGTTTTTGTTTTTTTTGTTTTGTTTTTTTAATTTTGTGAAGACGAAAATCAAATTGGATTTAAACAAAGAAACCATATGGCTCTTGTGAAAACCATTGAATCTTTGATAATCTATCAATTTTTCTTCTTTAAGTCCTCGTTTCTTCCCCAAAAGCAAATTCGAAAAACCTTGCCAAAGAAAAGTCAGCATTTTTGCAGAAATTGAATAATATAATTAATCGATCTTGCAATTTAATTTCTTGACAGTAAAATCCTAAAAACCTACATCATATTTTTTTGCAATTTTTCGTGCCTACGGAAATCATTCTTTTTTTGTGAATTTTTTTATGCGTGCTTTTCCTTTATTGTGTCTTTTACTTTTTACAATAAAAAAAATCACCTTATAAACAATATTACAATTTCTATAACTTATTTAATCGATTCAATAATTACAAAAATGTAATTTCAACAATTTATTAAATTGATAAACTAAGAATAATTTGGCTAATTAATAACAGAGTAAAAGAAAAGAAATTCAGAGCTTAACAGATTCTTTGATGATACGAGGTCGAGTTGTAAGTAATTTCCGCTTTTGGAAACTAATTGTAATAACGAATGTATCCTCCTAACTGCTAATCTGACACGTTAGTTAAGAATAAATCTACTTGTATCTGTAACGGCATTCACCCGGGGTGGGTTGAGCCGGCTCCAATATTGGAGTTTCATGGGAATTTGGAATTCACAAGCGGTCCCCAACCCGCATGTATAGCACATGAGATTTGATTATAGTGGTTAAGGTTTCGTGCAGGACCATCCATACTTTTTGAAGGGCTGAATACAGAGACCTGGTGCACTACATGCCACAAGGTCCCCAAACTACCCTCCACAGATTTTGAATTCAGATTTGTCCTTCTTCTAGACCAGTTGCTATCTGTCCTGCTAATTACCCATAGCTGGAGGGAGAAGAAAAGGATTCACACCTTTCCCAAGGGTATTAGCACGTAAGTGAATGCAATGGATTCAACTGGAATTCGAACTCGGCTCTCCGATTCCTCAATCTAAGCTGCTATCCATTACTCCACCGTGCCTCCTCTTACTCCACCGTGCCTCCTCTAAATAATAATAAATATAAATAATATATATAATAATAAATATACCTTACTTATTGCTTGGAATTGGCAGAGTACGCGACGGATTATAGCATAAAGGTATAATAATAAAAAATGGAGGAATCGAAAGCGCATTTACGTTGCATTATGGGAGATCAAGGAAGGGAATGACGATGTGGGAATATTTTGAAAAAGATGTAGTGTTTATGGTCAAGTTATTATAATTAACAGACAAGTTTCTTCACTTCTCATTTGTGAAACTCTGGCTTCTTGCTTTCCAGTCAAGTTCAATCTGCAATAATTTTAGTGCAATGTCAATCGTTTGTCTTCTTAATTCCTGTTCTATTATTGTTCTCTCTGATTAATAATGGTTTTTATATATATAGGGTGTTTCAAAAAGAATACGCCAAAATCATTGCGCTATTTTTTCAGGTCTATAGCATTATAGTGGACTCAATCAGTGGTTATTTGATAGAGTAGTTATCAAAGTTTGATTGGGTGTCAGTTTCACCACTGTCGTTAGTATAACTTCCGGTTCAGCTGAATTGTGGGAAGATCAATCAAAATGGCGACTCCTCAGCAGAAGGCATTTGTTTTTGTGACAATGGCATTTGTTTTTGAGACAATGGCATTTGTTTTCGCGAACTCAAGCACGCAAAAACAGTGCTTGAGTTCGTGAAAACAAATGCCATTGTCACAATGCAGGCAGATTCGAATGACTTCATTTTTCAGTAACATGGAGCACCACCCCATTGGCATCTCGGGGTTAGAGCTGATCTGAATGAAAACATGCCTCAGCGATGGATTGAGAGGAGAGGTGCTAAAGACCTTGCATCTGTGCTTGGCCTGTCAGATCCCCGGACCTCACTGGGTGTGACTTTTTCTTGTGGGGGGATGTTAAAGACCAAGTTTACGTTCCAGCACTTCCAGCAAGTATCGATGACTTGAAAGATCAAATAACAGCTGCAATCAACACGGTGGACCGTGACATGCTGAGGCGCGTTTGGGAGGAATTCTCATATCGGCTTGATGTTGTCTGCGCTGCCGGTGGTGGCCACTCATAAAACATGAAATGAAACTTGAATGTATATACAACACATGTGTTCATGCTAGAGATTTGAAATTTTTTTTCGTTATTGACACATCACGTGATGATTTTGGCGTATTCTTTTTGAAACACCCTGTATATATATATATTCACTCACACTCAGTAACCGCTTGCGTCTTAGTGGCTTTATTACCTTGCTTGGGGTAAAATGATTAAAACAAAAGTAGGAAATCGGTTTCGTTCTGGAGATACGTCGTTTGTAGACGAACCGACACCATGGGAATTATTATTAAGTATTATGAAACTCTGAAGTCATTAGTGAAAAGCAAATATAGGAAAGTCATTAGTGAAAAGCAAATATAGCAAAATCATTAGTGAAAATCAAATATGGCAATTCATAGCAAATATAGCAATTCATAGCAAACGTTTCGGAAATGGGCAAAAAAAGGCTAAACACATCTCAATGTAACACAGCATTTCTCAGCTGGTTCGCCCTAATGCGCCCTGAAAGGTAGCCAGGTGTGCTCTAAGTTAACAGAAGAGTAATTTATAAATGATTTTTCGCTGGTGCCCGACTACAGGAATTTAAGCGTGCTGCTAGGCTGGCATCTAGGTCCAACTCTTTTACTGTTGAAATAGTTAAATGTAACCCCCATTTCTATTCCAACAGTTTCTTTTCTAGCACTTTCCGAATGTGGAACACCTTTCCACTTACCTACCTCCCTGATAACTATGATCTTCCAAAATTTAAATGCAGCATCAGTCGCCATCTTTTGTTAACTTAAACCCTGTTCATTTTTTTATCCGTTCCTCAATCCCCCTTATATTAGGTTGGTGCAAAAATAATGACGTAATAATGTCGTTTTTTGACGTTAAAAAATACGTCAAAAAACGACATTATTACGTCATTATTTTTGCACCAACCTAATACAATGTCTTTTCTCTCACTTTCATTCTCTGTAAACCCACTGCGTGCTAGTATCACTCCCGTCCTACTTGGGGTGAAATGCTTAAATATATATATATATATTCTTTTTTTTTTTTAAATCGTTAACGTACTCAATGTCCGGGATAGAGCGTATCTCTATCTATAAGAGGCAGGATGTGTGTGTGTGTGTATGTAACGAATGCACGGCCGCAATTTTCGACGGATTTGCACCAAAATTTATATGCACATGCTCCAAGTTAGTGAGAAGTCCAAGACTGACTTTGCATTTCTCAACTCCCATCGATAGTGGAAATAATCGATTTTTCATGCTTCTACGGCAGTTTTCATGTAGTTTGTGGTCATTTTCTACTGGCCATAGTGAGAGCCAATAGCTGGCTGCCACGAATAGGCAGGAAGATTCCATTGGCCAGCGTGAGAGCCAACAGCTGACTGACACGAAAGTTAACTAGCATGCTAGCGTGCAAAAATATTGATAGCTGCATTCGTCACAAGTGGGAAACATTTAAATCTGCATGGTACTTTACTCCAATTGGCTCATTTGCTTTCTTAAACTCAACGTTGATTCTGATTCCGCAGAACTGGGTTGGGTGTGAAAAAGTATTTTTTGTTAATATTCTTTTTCATTCGGTTTTTCCAGTTACGAGTCCTTTTTTAAAGCTGATCGTTTTGTGTTCATTTTGTTTAGTTCTTTTTTCGTAACAGATTTAATGCTTAATATAGAGCTTAGAAAAAATTTGCAGTGTGAGATAGGCAAGAAGTAAGGCATGTAGCAACATCAGCACAGCAAAAGGCACTCCTTTAAAGGCAAGGAAGGGCAAAAATATTTTAAGTCAAGTGGTAGCGATTGCTGTATGAGTCGTACGATTTTTGAATCAAGCACGGGCAACGCCGGGCCATGCTGCTAGTGTAAATATAAAAGTGGACATTCAGAGGCAACAGTAGGTTTCATGCTTAACGCAATCGATATTTTTTAAACTGGGTGCTAAATTCCTTAATCTTTAAGGAGGGGATAATCTTCCTCAATACATAACATATAAGCCTAACATACAAAAAATTACGGAAGCACATTAAGTACAGATTTCACACAAACATACTTCAATATACAATGTAATGTCATAAAAATAAACGCTTATTTGACCAGACTTCCCATTTTCAAATTTCATGGCTAATTTTTCCGTATTAGAATTTAAAGTTCGCTCTAGAATCTTAGTTATTCTAAAAGTGCGCCCTGAAGTATTAAAAGAAAAAAAAGATAGCGAAACACCGATCTAACATATGCCGACACTTATATACAAAAAGTCAGCAAGCTGGGTGTTTGGGTTCCATACGTTCTTAGCGAAAATGACAAAACGGGTTGTTTATCCACAGCGACAAGTCTCCTTTCAGAGAAATAACTCGTTTTTTAAATCATAACAAATGAGAAATGAGTTAAATCCGATAATGTTCAATGCAAAAGACAGTGGAGTGACAAGGATAAATTTTCACAGCTGACCCCCAAAACAAATCTCCATAGAAGAAATGTAATGCTATGTGTTTGGTGGGGTATTATTTTATCTCTTAAAACGCAATGAAACACTAAATGCACATTCATACATCCAACAGCTGCAACACATCTATAAAAGTTTGATCGAAAATCAGCCTCTTTCATGACAGCGTAAGGTCGCATATAGAAAAGATAAGACAGGAAAAAAATGTGGAATTCGGTTGGTCTGTTCTGCCCAAACCGCCATATTCACCTGTCCATGTTCTAATCGATTATTACCTTTCTCGGTCGCTGCAAGACACTTTGAATAAAGAAAACTTTCTTAAATGAAAACTAGATTCAAAAGTTCGCCAAAATATTTTTCAAGTCATAATCTAGAGAATATTACTCAAAAGTTATCTAACAGCTGCCTAATAAGTGGCAATACGTCACTGCAAATAATGTCGAATATAGAATTGAATAAAATATAATTATGCTAATAATTTATGTAGACCTAAAATTGAAGAAAAGTGAGAAAATAAAATTGGACAAACGAAAACAAAACAATCATTTTATTCCCTTATACACTGCAGTAATAATTGAATCAATATCTATCTATCTATCTATCTATCTATCTATCTATCTATCTATCTTCTATCTATCTATCTCAGTATATTCATATCTATCTCTCCATCTATCTGAATATGTTCATATCTATCTATCTATCTCTCTATCTATCTATCTATCTATCTCAGTATATTCATATCTATCTCTCCATCTATCTGAATATGTTCATATCTATCTATCTATCTATCTATCTATCTATCTATCTATCTCAGTATATTCATATCTATCTCTCCATCTATCTGAATATGTTCATATCTATCTATCTATCTATCTATCTATCTATCTATCTATCTCAGTATATTCATATCTATCTCTCCATCTATCTGAATATGTTCATATCTATCTATCTATCTATCTATCTATCTATCTATCTATCTCTCTCTCTCTATCTATCTATCTATCTATCTATCTCAGTATATTCATATCTATCTCTCCATCTATCTGAATATGTTCATATCTATCTATCTATCTATCTCTCTATCTATCTATCTATCTATCTATCTATCTCAGTATATTCATATCTATCTCTCCATCTATCTGAATATGTTCATATCTATCTATCTATCTATCTATCTCAGTATACTCATATCTATCTCTCCATCTATCTGAATATGTTCATATCTATCTATCTATCTATCTCAGTCTATCTATCACAGTCTACTTGATCAATCAATCTATCTATCTATCTATCTATCTATCTATCTATCTATCTATCTATCTATCTCTCTATCTGTCTCAGTAAACTTGTTCTATCTATCAATCAATCTATCTATCTATCTATCTCAGGCTACTTGATTGATCTCAGTCGGTTTCATATATGTATCTCTCTATCTATCTAACTATCTCTCTAAGTCTACTTTATCTCTATCTATCTATCTATCTATCTATCTATCTATCTCAGGCTAGATTGATCTCAGTCGGTTTCATATATGTATCTCTCTATCTCTCTAACTATCAAGTTTGCTTCTTCTATCTTACGAGTTCAGTCTTCTTTAATTATCTATCTATATCAGTATACTTTATGTATCTCAGTCTGTTTCAACTATCTATCTATCTATCTATCTATCTGTCTATCTCGGTCGACTTTATCTATGTCAGTCTATCTATCTATCTATCTATCTATCTATCTATCTATCTATCTACTCACACAAAAAATCCCGAACAAATTACACGCTCTCCTGTCAGAGATTACTGAAAAGTTCTCGACTTGATCCACTACCCAGAATCTAACGAATTCAAATAATATTTTTCTCCAGTTCTTTTAGGATTGAATTTTTCAGCACCCTCTTCTTGAATCCGGGTTCTACGTATGTTTGAGCTGTAAGTTTAAGACTGGATCCCGCTACAGGCCCATCATACTTCTTCCAGTTCCCTTAGCATAGCATCGCTGAAGAGGTTGAATAAATCTGGGGAGAAGATGCACCCTTGTCTTATTCCTCTTTCTATTTTTGTACAACTAATTAATTCATTTTCTATCCCAGACGGTTTGCTCCCAGTATATGTTTGAGATTATTCTAAGATAGGCTGTCAGTTGTATCTCGTCTTTCTACAGTAAATAATATTGCTTTTTATTGCTTGCTTTTCCAAGACTGCTTTTAGATTTCTTTTTGTGTCCGTCATCAATACAGTGACTAACGCGTTATTTACTTTCTTAAGATTATATCTGCTGATAAAAAATCCTGGTAGGTCTTCTAGTTCTCTTATCATCGCCTCGCTGTATACGTTGAATAAATCCGGTGAGGAAATGCCTTACCTAAATCGAATTACTGCAGACAAGCTGTTTCCATTAGTTGACGTATAAAGTTTAATGCTGTCTTGTAAATAGATCAGACATCAAGATTTGGGAAAACTAGAATTATCGCGCATTAAACACCACAAATCTGATTTAAAAAAAAACAAAAAAACAATGTCCATATTAACGCACAACATAGCATTTTTTTCAGCAAAACTGGGCAAATGATTTTTGTCTTCTTTACAATACATAACTAGGGTACCTCGACGTGATGTAAGGGTTAGTGTTATGGTCCAGGTTAGAACCAAGGAAGAACAACACGAACACAAGAGTAGAAATAACGAAGGTATATTACACGAAATAATAATACAAGATGTGGAAGTTGTTAGTATGACTGTCAGTCTGGTTTGGAGTGAACCACTATCGGCTCGACTCGATTCGATATCTAGCCACCCCCCACGAGGGTTGCATGTGGCACAAGGCCGAGTTTAACGTGAGTTTCCCGAGACCGTAAGCTCGGCCAAAAAATGCCCGTAGAAACCGTAGAAACAGGATCGGGTTGGTCAACCTCCCCGAACGAAACTCTGCCCTTCGGCGGAGCCTCGTCCGGGTTCCTCTCTGCTCAGAGGCAGAGAGTTCAACCGTCAAGCCGAGAAGCTCGGCTGGAATCGACCCTCTCTCTTGAAAAGGCGTAGTATACATAGTGTTAGGAAGAGTTCATTCTGTAGTTATAGGTAAGGACCCATGACAGTTAGAAAGATTGTCTCGCTAGGTCAATTGCGAATGACTAGTGAGTTCGATCCCAACTGGATGCGTCACACTTTCGGTCTTCTGCCACATGTAAACTACACTTGTAATGGTTAACAAGCTAGTCTCGCTAAATCAATTACGACTGAATAGAGAGTTCGATCTTCAGTGGGTGCTCCTTACTTTCGGCCTTGTGCCACATGTAAGCTACACTTAGAAAGTCATTTCATGGGCGCTTCGGCGTGATGTAATGGTTAACAAGCTAATCTCGCTAAATCAATTACGACATAATAGTGAGTTCGATCCTCACTGGGTTCTCCATACTTTCGGCCTTGTGCCACACCTAGTCTACGCTTAGATAATCAACATAACAAGCGTGCGGGTAGGATATCGAATCCGATGAAAAGTGGGAAAATGAAACAAGGTGGAAAAGTTTTTTAATGTCTACGCGTTTCGCCTTCGTGTGTTCAGTCGGCGTCTTCAGGTCAGAATGAAACACAAAACTGCCATTTTTTTTTTTTGTTGTTCTTATTTATTTATTGTGTGTGGGGGGTGTTTCTTTTTTTTCTTTTAAAGCCGTTAATGCTTATTTGGCAAGTAAGCGTCTTCAGGCCAGAATGAAATAACAAAATGCGTCTTTTTTTTTATGTTTTTTTTTTATTTTTATTAGAACCGTTACTTTTCATTGGATTTGAAAATGAACCCATTCTCTGTATTAGCCCGTATACCGCACTGCGTCACTATTGCTTTTGGAATGATCGCTAATGTATGAGCCTGGTTTTAGGTTCATCGTCGGAAACTGAGACCAGCGCACTCTCAGTGTATTTTCTTCTTAGTGAACGCTTTTCTCTCCTAATCAGACTGACATTTCTTAACTCGAAATTGTAGCCAAATTTGCTACGGTGAACTATCACTGCGTTCGAATAACATACAAATTGAGCAGCTAGAGTTTGCCCTCTAAAGATTATTATTATAAATTGAATTTACTATTGTTTTTCATTCGTTCTAAGTTCTATGAATGGCCGACCAGCATTGGTTTTGATTGGATCTTCTTTTATAGGCTGTGTCACTTCAGCGCGTGGCTGATCATGGCCCTTCACAACTTCCTATACTTTGTTCTTTTATTATCTCTCCCAGTCACTATTCTGGCTTCTATTTACACTAACTCCTTAAGGTTACTCGATGCCTCCCCCTGCACCTGTTACCTTCAATATAATGGCTTGTTTGCCATAACATCATAACTAGGAAACACCTCTTCTGATTTATATATCTTAAATATATTTTGCGAATCGGGCCAAAAGGCTTTTAAAGCTTCATAATTCATATCTTTAATCTTCTTTTATGTTCCGTTTCCCTTCAGAATGTGGGTGATCATGGCTCTCTACAACTTCCTGTCCTTTTATTAAAGTTAGATTATTCGCTGTCAGGTTATTCACTGCTTTCATCTGTCTTTCTTGCCTTCAAGATGTCCTGTGGACATCAAATTAGTATAAGTTCAAAATATATTGTGTTCAAAATATTTAGATTTTGGCATTAAATAACCCATAGAGATGTCGATATGCCGCTAAACAAAATCATCCAACTAACCAATCGATTCATGTCTAGGTAGAAGATTTTCCCGCTGTAGGTAGCCGTTTCCATCTGCGATTAAAACAAAGGCGATAGGACTCAGTCTGTCCTGCTATTTAACCCATAGCCGGGAGGAGAAGTGATGGATTCATACCTTTCCTAATGGTATTTGTACGGAAGTGAATATAACGAATCGAATTCGAACTCGGCTCTCCGATTCCTCGTTCAGAGGCGATTTCCTTTCCACAACTGTCACGCTGAAACACCGGTTAAGCAACGTCGAGCCTGGTCAGTTCCTAGACGGCTTGGAATACCAGGTGCTATAGATGTTGTGATGTTCTGGTGTTGTAATGGATAACGGCTCGGAATAAAAAAAAATCGGAGAATGGATCTGAATTGCAGTAGGGTTTGGTGCATTCGCTTACGCGCAAATGACCTTAGGAGATCATTTTTATTTTTATTATTTTTGTTTAATTTTTTTTTAATCATTTGACCCCAAGCAAGGCGATAATGACACTAAGACGCAATTAGCCACTGCGTGTGAAAGAATGAAAAAACTTTAGAAAGAACTGAAAACCCAGGCCGTGTAAGGAACAAGGGATGAACCTCTACTTCTGTTCAAAAGACTGGGGAGGAATTAGAACCGGGCGATAGACGAATCTACCCCCCCCCACCACCACCACCACCACTTATTAGAATTGAAAGAGACATGATCGTCCAAGCGGGTCACATCCATCCTTACTAACAGGCAATAGGCCAGCGCGTTAAGGAAATGATACATTTTTTCCCATGAATCTGGGAATGTCCGACCTCCTACAAAGCGCCTTCGTAGGAATTACTGTTTTATTCCATTTTTATAAACCGCGAAGACGTGTATACGAATAAAAAGATTCTGATTTTACAAACATTTCTCGTGTGAATGAAAGATAATTCACAGACATGAATTTTGAAAGCTCGGCTACAGATAGTCATGTTTTGCTGTTGTCAGCGACGGAAGGGGACTAGATATTTTTCTAAAAACACGAATCAATATTATTATAATGGTCCAACTAAAATTGTAACTATAACTCAAAGATATGCAATGTTTGCTTAAGTCGGCCAATATTTCTATTATGTGGGTGATTGTCTGAAGCCCCATCTTTTTGTCGTTCAACCGACTAGCAGAACTTTATATAATGACCGATATTATATTTCTCTTGGAACGGGGTTTGTTTTTACGTTCATGTTGCCCGCTTTTGAGTTTGTCCATTAGAGATTTGACCGTTTTCTGTACACTTTTCGTGTTTATCTTCGAAATCGGATTTTGCCAGTGGAGGTGTTTTGCGTATTTGTTAGTGCGTGTGTCGGGAGTCACCAAGCAAAACATTTCCGCGCCTGCCGCCACCGCCGTCAGTAATCTTGTCCCTCTCTGTAAATAATGGCGGACGGATGTCGTTTGTGGTCTTCCATTTTCAACCGTCTCTTGCGGTACACGCTTCTATGGTAATGATGAATAGACGATCTTGTGAACCGATACAAAAGGACGAATAGGGTTTTTATAATTTTGTTTGAATAACTATTCATGGGGATACAGGTATGCGTATATTATATGGCAAACATTGATAAGCATATAATAATCACAAACATTATATATATATATATATATATATATATATATATATATATATATATATATATATATATATATATATATATCTGTGTGTGTACGTGTGTGTGTAGTAATATATATATATATATATATATATATGCGTGTGTGGAATATATATATATATATATATATATATATATATATGCGTGTGTGGAATACATATATATATATATGTGTATATGTATATGTATTCCACACACGCATATATATATATATATATATATATATATATATATATATATTCCACATATAGAAAAGAGGGGAAGTGTTTGCGGGAATAACAGAAAGGGCAAAAATGAGAAGGTGCCTGTGATAGAGAGAGACAGACACCTATATGAAATGAATATAATATATATATATATATATATATATATATATATATATATATATATATATATTTCACACACGACTATATATTTGTGTGTGGGCGCGTGTTTGTGTGTGTGTAGAAATGGGAAGTGGTAGATGCGTGTGAAAGACGAACACTGAAATGAGTAGAAAGTGAGAGAGAGAAAAAAGCGAAAAGAGAGAAAAAAAAAGCACAAAGAGGGATGTACTGTGTGACACAGAAAGGCGAACGATGAGATGGTGCGAGAGAAGGTAAGAAAAAAGGGAGAGAGAAAATATGTGCCTTCTTGTTGTGAGAGAAGGGACCGAGAAGAAGCAAAAAGAGGGGCAGTGTTTGCGGGAATAACAGAAAGGGCAAAAATGAGAAGGTGCCTGTGATAGAGAGAGACAGACACCTAAATGAAATGA
>OZ010593.1:31501395-31511395 GCA_963932145.1 Acanthosepion lycidas | reverse complement strand
GTGCAAAAGTTTAAGACCACCTAACCAAAAAAAATTTTTTTTTCATTTCAGGCTTGTGGTTGCATCATATTTTGTTTATGATTGCACCATCCTATATGACATCATCCTAATCAGCCATGTTAACAACCCAATGTTTAGTGAAAATTTGTCCTGTTTTTTTTTTTGTTTTTTTTTCAAGTTTTCCTTTATTTTGAACGTCATAATTGGTGAATGGGCCAATTTATCGGAAATACAAAGAGTTCAAATTTTGATTTTTCAGAAGGAAGGACTTTCTGAAAGGAAGACTTGCATCAAAGTGTCTTGTAGAAAAACGTCTGCTCAGCGGGCGATTCTCAAATTCAAGAATTCTGAAATTTACGCCGACAAGAAGCGGAGCGGTAGACCGCGAAAATCGACCCCTCGTGTTGCCAGTTTAATCCAGCGTATAGTTGTTCGGTCTCCAACCAGTTCCTGCAAGAAAATACTCTCAGCACTGTAAGCCTGTAATCCCACGAAAAAACTTCGCTTAACCGCAGCCATGAAAGCCAAGCGGATAGCCTTTGCTAAGATGTACGAGAACTGGGATGAAACGAAGAGGGATAAAGCCCTTTTTTCGGACTATTCCACTATCCGGCACATTGTCCAGCGAAAACGGCAAGTTTGTAGGCCTGTTGTCACAAGATACGATGACCACTCTACCCAAGCTACCGTGAAACATCCTCCCAGTGTATTGATTTGGGGTGCCGTGTTCGCTAAAAGGACAGCTAGACTCTTCTTCTGAGCCACTGGAACGACAATGAACGGCGCCAGTTACCTTGAAATGCTGAAGCTTGAACTTCAAATGGCTGTTCATGGTTACGATACAGGACGGCATTCCTTGTCACCGTTCAAAAGCTGGGGGGGAGAAGAATAGGATTAATATCTTTCCCAATGGTATTAGCACGTCAGTCAGTTATGTGCCGTGCGTGATACACGCTTAGGCGATTATGTATCTTTCGATACATGACTGACGAGGCAGATTTTTTTTCCCGCAGTAAGTTGTCATTTCTTTTTGCGGTAGACCAGTTGTCATCCAAGGCTATAGGACCCGGTCTCTCCTGCTATTTGCCCATATCCGAGGTGGGGAGAAGAAGAGGGCCCATACCTTTCGCAAGGCTATTAGCACGTAAGTGAATGTAATGGATTCGTCTAGATTTCGAACTCGACTCTCCGATTCCTCAATCCGAGCCGCTATCCATTGTTATTTTTTTTTTAAATATGTTATGGGTTAAATGTTATTGAAGCCCAGGTTTTACATCCCTGTTTCGTCTCCTCATGCTGGTTGTGTGGGTTTCTACAAATTAACATATCTTGTTCTCATACAATCCTATCAACACACTTGATAGTAAATGAGGTATTCCGTTTCGAGAAAGAAATTATCCAGGGCTTACAACCGTTGAATGTACCGTTATAAAAGAAAGTTTAACAACAACAACAGCAACAACAACAACAGCAAGAAGAAAAAGAAGAAGGTGGTGGTGATCAAAAGCTTCGATTGGTCCGGTAACAGTCACTAATCCGATTGAGAACCTGTGGAAACTACTGAAAGACAACGTAGCGGATAAACAACCCGCGAGCGCCAATGACATGGAAAATGCAATAAAACAAGTCGGGATCACTGATGTAACTGCTGAGTACTGCAAAAGTCTAGTACACAGCATGCTTCGTCGTCTAAACGTTGTAGTAAAAAACAAAGACGGCATAAAAATACTAAACATTCCAAAAATAATAAATTTCTATTATAGAATACCCTGTACTGCTGTATTGTGTATTTTTTGCAAAAAAATCAGTAGTCATAAATTTTTGCACACGACTGTATTTATGTGACAAAATATAGTTTTACGCTATGCTATATTTATGGGTTAAAATAGAGCGTATGTAAATAAAAAAAAAGTGGGTATTGTGGTCAACAAGCAACGGCAACAATCTGTTTCATACTTATACGCAATTTAACCCTGGAACAGACTGAGTGCCAATGTTTAGTTATATGTACGTATATATGATATGCCAATATATATATATATATATATATATATATATATATATATATATATATATATATATATATATATATATATATATATATATATATATATACAAACAACTTTAATTAAAAAGAATCGACACGAGCTATCTGTTTAAACATACCTTGTCGGTGCTTTTTAATCAAATTGGTTTCGATGAATACTTCCTACTTTAATATACTTTCTCATATATATATATATATATATATATATATATATATATATATATATATATATTATTGTTAAGATATCTCTCTAGGGGATAAAGTGCAGGGAAAGATGGATTCATGCCTTTATTTATTGCGTTTCTCGCACACGCACACGCACACAATAATGAACACTCGATATTTGGATCATCCAATTCAGTGACGATTTAAAAACACGAAAATTAATGGCACTACACAATCTTACACTGTTATCCATATTATTCGTAGTACATTTGTATGTAAAATCCTTGGGATTAGGAATAAATAAATGACTATATTATAATAAAATTGGTTTTGATGAATTTGTGCGATCAAAAACGCTGCTTTTTTAAAACTTTTCCTTCTTTTTCTTCTTTCGGGACAGCCGACTGGCCAGTTGGACAGCTTCACCCGTTCACACAAACCTCGACCCTCAATCGCAAAGCAAGACCTGACAAAGAGCCTCATTAGTAACACAAATACAACAAACAAGGTCAACTTAAGATTCCACATTCGTGCAACGCATGCGTGATACTTCTGAAGTCTCGCTATCGCTAATGGCTTCGACATTTGGCTCAGGGAAATGGCAGCCAAATCGTTTACTGGCCCCGGGCCAGAAAATCAGGTTGACAGAATAAAAAAATAAGACAGAAAGGAATGAAAGCAAGAAATGAATAAAAATGTCCACATGCAAGCAAGCCGAACAACAAGAGTTTGTTTACAAGATTTTATGTCATTCTCTCGTCTTAGGAAGTGCATTTGAAATATGTATTTTTAGTTGTTTTATTGATTCCTTAATAATTCTTTTAAATTATTGAAAGTAAATTTACATTCGCTAAAAAAGGATATATATGGATATATATATATATATATATATATATATATATATATATATATACATACATATATGTTTATATATTTATTCATATATAAATATATATAAATCATTTATCTATATACATATATATATATATAAACATATATATATATATATATATATATATATATATATATATATATAGATAGATAGATAGATAGTTTAAAATGTTTTTATTATGAAGGTATTATAATTTTGGGAAGTGAGTGCATGTAGATATAAGCAGTTTGGATATGGAAATCCTATGGTTTCATGATCGCTCGAGAGATGAAGCTGCAATCACATACGCTGTTGATTTCTATGTTCACACTTTATATATATACATATATATATATATATATATATATATATATATATATATATATATATATATTCATATATGAATATATATATTATTTATCTATATACATATATATATATATATATATATATATATATATATATATATATATATATAGTTTAAAATGTTTTCATTACGATTGTATTATAATTTGGGGAAGTGAGTGCATGTAGATATAAGCAGTTTGGATATGTAAATCCTATGGTTTCATGATCGCTCGAGAGATGAAGCTGCAATCACATGCGCTGTTGATTTCTATGTTCACACTTCATACATATATATATATATATATATATATATATATATATATATATATATATATATATATATATATATATATATATGAAACAACGATCATGCATATTTTATTTGACATTTTACATTGGAACTTGGCTCTGCGAATACCAGGTGCTGTAATGTTCGATTTTATTTTGGGTTAATGCATAATGTCTTGGAATTGTAAATCGGAGATCTGAGATCTAATTCCAGTCTTGTCCGTCATATTCAGTCCTTTGGGAAAGGTATTAATAGACCACTCTCCCCGACACACACAGCTTGGCTATAGCTTAATTTGTAGGAATTGTGTAAGTAAATTATTATTATCTGCCATAATTTCTTACAATGTAAAAATATTTTCTAGCTTTAAATAACCTTCAAAATTCCGTAAAAAGCAAATCAAATATACGTTGATAAATATATATATACTATATGTACGTGTGTGTATCATGTATGTCTTTTCTACACACACACACATATATATATATGTACTGATCACATACACTCTATCTCTCTCACACACACACACACACACACACACACACACATTATAAATAAGATACACCAACCCCAAACCTGTATATGAATGATATGATCGTTGTTTATAAATTCCAGTTGCATAAAGTCTTTTTAATTTTTTACAAGCTTTCAGACATCCTCAGGTATGAAAATAGATTTTGTTCTTGTTTTTATTTCTCGGTAATAAGAGGACAACGAAAATAGAGATGTAATCCAAAAAATGCTATGAGAAATGTGTTATTGTTTTGAAACGTGCGGTCGCAACGCTGAGTTTGAATTTAAATTTTAAGGTTGTGCGTTTTTGTACAAATATAGTAATAAGAGAATTCTTTTTTTACTGGTAGATTTTCCGTCAATGTGGCATGAACTATATTGTTCAATAATTACAGTAATGTCGCACTTATTATCCGAAAGTTGCACTTGGATCAGTTATTTTAATTTCAATTAATTTAAATTTTATTAATTTTCAAGAACATGTAGGAAGAGACGAAAACTTGTAAAAAATTAAAAAGACCTTATACAACTGGAATTTATAAACAGTGATCATATCATTCATATACATGTTTGGGGTTGGTGTATCTTATTTATATTGTTTGCGAAGATGTATTCTGGCCATTTAAATCATTAACCTCTACATTTGTTTTTTGTATGAATGATTCATGAATTTATATATATATATATATATATATATATATATATATATATATATATATATATATATATATATATATATTTAAGTAGTTCGAATTCCAGTCAAATCCATGACATTCACTTACGTGCTAATACCCTTGGGAAAGGTATTAATCCTCTTCTTCTCTCTCCAGCTATGGGTAAATAGCAGGACAAACAGAGTTCTATAGCCTTGGATGGCAACTGGTCTAGGAGAATGACAGCCCTGAATTCAAAATCTGCGGCGGGCCGTTTGGGGACCTTATGGGTCTCTGTATTCGACCCCTCAAAAAGTGTGGTTAGTTCTGCACAAAGTCTTAACCACTTAAATCAAATCATATGTAGTGGTGTCTGGCTGTCGGTTACTAGGAACTGAACTGCTTGACACTCATACGTCGAATACGACGGGAGAGTCCACCATATATATATATATATATAATACCAAAATGTACCGTATTGGACGGCATATAAGGTGCACTTTTTTTTAATAAAAATATCTTTTAATATTCCTCTCCGTCTTATATGCTATATCTAGGTTTACTAATTTTACTAAATTTTTTTTTTCTGATTTGCCCTGTTGAAATTGGATTGCGTCTTATACAACCGTACTTCTTATATGCCGTCAAATTTGGTAATTAATAGGAATTATTCCAAGGAGACTTTTCAGTCCATGTGATAGCTCATTGTATGATACAGAGAAATTTATAAGAATAATTAGGAAAAAAACCTTAAAAAGCCATACTCAGTTGTAACATATATATATATATATGTGTGTGTGTGTGTAAGTGTGTGTGCGTAAGTATGTGTGTGTGTGGAGAGAGAGTGATGGAGATATAGATGCGTATCTGCGCTTATACATTGACATCCATCTGTATTTTACATGTGCATTTGTTGTATATATATATATATATATATATATATATATATATATATATATATATATATATATAAGTATTCTTCTCTTAACCTCTAATCACATGATTTTCGCAGGCACGATTTAAAGGAGGAGTGATTTCTCTACTTCAGCCTCCATTTCCCAATTATGTTAGGAACAAACGAGGAAAACGGTGAACGCCAGCATCAGGTCAAGAAAGATCCAAGGCGGAAATCGTCTTTTTGCCGCGAAGTATGGGTGGGTAGTTGCGATGGGGATTCGGGAGAAGAATTGATTCTGTTATCTGCGTTTTTGACTTTTTGTACGCGGTGTCGAGGTGGAGAGGTGATGGGCAGTCGAAAAGTGAAAGGTTTTTCCCACACCAGTTTGAATGGCACGTGACGTTATCACGTCCCAGCAATTAGTTGAGAAGACGGTGTGTAGAGATTCGGTTATGAAATGGTCGCGGAATTCACGGGAAGAGTTAGACATTTTTGCCAGTGGCCGGCAGTTTGCCGCTCAGTGAATTTCATCTTAACCATTAACGGGCAAATTGGAGTGGTCAGATTAAGTGAACAAAATGACCATTGGACGGGCGTCAGGAGTTGACCTTCTGCCTCTTGTCTACACGTATTGGCATTGGTACACGGAAGAGCAATTATAAAGGTCCTCCTGGGGTGCTATTACATGGTAGGGCGGAAGGATGGATGGATGGGGGCGTTTGCAGAAAGAAGAGAAAAATAAGGCTAAAAAAGGCGGATGCTTGACAAAGAATGAAAGATTAGTGGGAGAAGTAGAAAAGGAAGCGAAATGGCCAAAATAGAAGGGAAAAGAAAATAAAGATCGGAAAAGAAATGAAGAAAGAAAGGAATGATGGAAGAGTAGACGTAGAGTTGCTTAAGAAAGAAAGAAAGAAAGAAAGAAAGAAAGAAAGAAAGAAAGAAAGAAAGAAAGAAAAGTCTGAGATACATATTAACAGATAGATAGATAGATAGATAGATAGATAGATCGGAGAATCAAAGAAAGAAAGAAAGAAAGAAAAGTCTGAGATACATATTAACAGATAGATAGATAGATAGATAGATAGATAGATAGATAGATAGATAGATAGATAGATAGATAGATAGATCGGAGAATCAAAAAAAGAAAGAAAGAAAGAAAGAAAGAAAGAAAGAGTAGGAGATGTTTAAGTAAAAACAGAAAATCTTATAAAAGATGATTGAGAAAGAAAGAAAGAAAGAAAGAAAGAAAGAAAGAAAAGTCTGAGATACATATTAACAGATAGATAGATAGATAGATAGATAGATAGATAGATAGATCGGAGAATCAAAGAAAGAAAGAAAGAAAGAAAAGTCTGAGATACATATTAACAGATAGATAGATAGATAGATAGATAGATAGATAGATAGATAGATCGGAGAATCAAAGAAAGAAAGAAAGAAAGAAAGAAAGAAAGAAAGAAAGAAAGAAAGAAAGAGTAGAAGATGTTTAAGTAAAAACAGAAAATCTTATAAAAGATGATTGAGAAAGAAAGAAAGAAAGAAAGAAAGAAAGAAAAGTCTGAGATACATATTAACAGATAGATAGATAGATAGATAGATAGATAGATAGATAGATAGGAGAATCCAAGAAAGAACGAAAGAAAGAAAAAATGAAAGAAAGAAAGAAAAAGAAAGAAAGAATAGGAGACGTTTAAGTAAAAAGAAAAACAGAAAATCTTATAAAAGATGATTGAGAAAGAAACAAACAAAGAAACAAAAGGCTGAGATACATATTAACAGAATGAGATAGATAGATAGATAGATAGATAGATAGATAGATAGATAGATAGATAGATAAATAAATAAATAAATAAATAAATAAATAAATATTAGGTTGGTGCAAAAATAATTTCGTTTTCTCACATAGCAACATATGTTAGAAAACGAAATTATTTTTGCACCAACCTAATAGATAGAGCGATAGATATGAGAATACTGAGATAGATAGATAGATAGATAGATAGATAGATAGATAGATAGATAGATCGGAGAATCCAAGAAAGAGAAAAAAAAGGAAAAAAGTTAAGAGAAAGAAACCATTTCCTGTGTTGTAATAATTCGTAAACTTACTTCCTGTTCCATTATGACTGTCTAGCATTATTACTGAGTACGATCCTCACTGACTTGTATCGTACTCAGAATGAAAGAAAGAAAGAAAAATGAAAGAAAGAATGATACAAGGAGTATGAATTGAAAAGAAAGAGTAAATAACCAAAAAAAAGTAATTGTTAGGAAAAGACAGATATCAAGAAAAAATGAAGTGTATATCGAAAAAGAATTTTTAAAAAAGAAGTAAAAAAGTGCTGAAGAAACAAAGACAGAAAACAGAGTGGGTGGGACATAAGCAGAAAAGGAATTAAAAATATTATAAAAGACAATAAAAGAACAGAAAAAGAAAGAATGAATTTCAGTTTAAGTTATATTAATTAAAAAGGGCAGAAGAAAAGGCTAAAAAGACATAAACACGAAAAAGAAAGAAAGAAAGAAAAAAAGAAAGAATTGTGAGAAAAATATTAACACTTCTACTTCTCTGTATATATTCCTGTTTGTAATATATCTGTGTTATTCCATACCTGTGTTCGAGTTCTTCTTTATTGGTTTTTCCTTGGACTATCACCTTGGTACAAGGAACCGGACCATGACAGATAGATAGATAGATAGATAGTATTAGGTTGGTGCAAAAATAATGACGCAATAATGTCGTTTTTTGACGTATTTTTTAACGTCAAAAAACGACATTATTACGTCATTATTTTTGCACCAACCTAATACAAAATACAAACGGAAGGAAAAAAAAAAAGGTAGGGAAGAATATAAGTAAAAAAAAAAAGAAAAAAAAAAGAAAAAAGAGTGAAACAACTAAAAAGATGCTTTCTTTCTTTAAGTAAGAAAGAAAGAACAGAACTGAGAAGGAAGAAAGAAAGAATTGAAGAAGGAACAAAACTGTGAGAAAAGGAAGAAAACAAATAAGAGAGAACGAATTAGCCGAATCAGTTTCAATACGACTCAAATTAACAATCTAACAATATACCTGTATCTCTTCATATATACGTATGCATGTCTCAATTATGAAATCGGCTCACATGTCGATTTATCTACCTACTTATCTACGTTTATTCATTTCTATCTATATATAATGAAGTAGTGTTTATATCTACAAACATGCTAGCCCTTTCATCCAGGGTGAGGGTGTTTGGTGCAATGGATAGCGGCGAGGAGTAGAGAATCTATCAGGTTTTATGATACTTCTTGCATTGGAATTCAGCTCTCTGAATACCAGATGCTGCAATCTTAGAACGAACACGACTCGGAGTGCAGAGTTCGAATTCCAGTGGGGTTCGTTACATTCAATTACGCGTAAATGCACCCGGGAAAGGCATAAACCATAAAAGAAAGCAGATCAAGCCAAAATGTCATACAAAACATTTCGACCACCATGATTAATTAATTATTTTTGATTATTTTACCCCTAAACGTATGCTTTTCTCAGTAAGTTTTATGACCCCCCCATATATATATATATATATATATATATATATATATATATATATATATATATATATATATATATATATATATATATATATATATATAAAGATAATAAGAAGACGGATACTTTAATTATCCATTTCGATTATAATTTATTTCGTGAGCACCGAGGTGTACAACTCTTCAGATCGAAATCTCCTCCGTAAATGGAGAAAACACACCATGGTAGTGGGGAAGGAAGAGGAGAGAGAAGAGATGAGTAAAGAAAGAGCTAAGAGATTAGTGGTTTACTCTCTCTCTCTCTCTCTCTCTCTCTCTCTATATATATATATATATATATATATATATATAGTGTTTCAAAAATACTTTTTAAAACTTGGGGTCTAGTTCCTCATACCAAAACAAGAAGAAAAGTCTACATAAACATATGTCTTCAAATCCTTCTTTTTTGAGCTAAGATTTAAGAAAGCTTACGGTAGATGTCGCTGTGTTGTCCTGTAGACTAGGTTACAGTTGCCATTCGTGTATTTATTTTGGCAAGTCAAACGTATATAGTAGTGAGTTAACTGAGTAGTGTTCTGTTTAACAATGGCTGGATATTCATATGGCAGATATGATTTTTACATAGGGCCGCGTGAATAGTAATGGACGCGAGCCTGCACGGTTGCATCAGATTGTACTTCCAGAC
>OZ010593.1:31436395-31496395 GCA_963932145.1 Acanthosepion lycidas | reverse complement strand
TCTTTTAAAATTGTAATTAAATAAAACATATTCTAACCTATAGATCTCCCTCCAAGTACTACAAGCACTTAAAGGAATCCAATAAAACACCTACAGTAAAATGAATTTAATATGAAAAGCTAGAAGATGTAAGCCATTGAATGACCGATGTCCATTGTACTTACATGAGAAACAAGATATTACTAAGTTTATATAAAAAATAAAAGTTTACTAAATCAGTGAAATCAATTAGCTATTTTTGGCGTCATTGTCATAAAGTTTACTTCAAAAAGAAATTGTTACCTAATAATATACATACTTATAGTTGATGTGAAAATAAATCTACATACTGTAAGGGATTCTAATACATTTACTTGTTCTTAAAAGAAATATAGTATATTAAAAATTAATAGTGAAAATATTTTTCAAATTGTAGTTAAATAAAACGTATTCTAACCTGAACACTAAAAAAAAAAATCTTTAAATATAAAAATAGAAAAAATGCCGTAAGAATTCTTGCCGTTAACAATAAAAAAAATTTTAAATCCATACGACATGCATTTAACGGATGTCAGATTTCATTGAAGAATACATCCCTACCACCTACCAAAACGTAGCTAATAACGGATACATCAAAATACAGACATAAAGAACACGCAAACACCCCTGTCTAGTGGAAGTGAATTCATCTGTAACCTTGGAAACGTGAATTATGATTTTAGCTATTTTTTAAAGACCCAGTAATTTTAAAAGTTACTCCAAAATTCGTTTGAGGATGAAAAAGAACTAATGTCTTTAATTTAATTACAAAATTGAATTCGGACCTTCCATTTTTGAAACATGGTTAGAACTGTGTAACGGAAAAACATATTTTAAATCAATTAATTTATAATATTAATGCTCTGTAAAATTACATACAGCACTATTTTGTAAAAATAATATTTATAAGAACACCGGATTATATATCTTACTGTTATTTCTTTTTATTTATGTATATATATATATATATATATATATATATATATATATATATGTGTGTGTGTGTGTGTGTGTGTGTGTGTGTGTGTGTGTGTGTGTGTGTGAAAATATTGTAGAAAATAGGAAAGAAACTGGTTTGGTAAATAATCCAAAGTTCCTTAGTATTTTTGTAATTATTTTTAAAAAATAGTGCTCGATACGAAAGTAGAGCATAAATATAATTATTTATTTAAAAATATGATTCCAACTCGCTACATAAGAGGTCTCATGTTTCAAAACAAGAGCCTAAAACTTCAAAATAATATTTGAATTAACTTCAGTTAAAGTAGGCTCTGTTCCATCTTCAAGCGAAATTTTTTGGGAATGACTTATTTCTGAAATTTACGAGTTTTAATAGTATGGTCAGAATTGAAATCAAAAATTTCCATGGTAACATCAAGGGCGGATTGTTTAGAATCGGCAGGGGTGGGGTGTTAATAATTTGTATCAGTATAGAGTTACTTTCATAGATGCCGGGTCACGGTAAGGTGGGGGTGGCTAAATTTACGACGGCGGAAGTTTTCGCATAGTCTGGCTTGAGCGTCTACGGAGATTTATTTATTTATTTTTATTTTATTCTTTTATTATATCTCTTTATGAAAGGGATTTGTGTATATGAAAAGGCCGTAACGTTTGTTATTTGACGACTTCATAAAGGGTTATCAATTTTTGTAGGTTATTAAAACTATGTATATGGGCTATGGATTTTAAAATTTATTTTTTAGTATACGTGTTTTTAGCTAGTTATTCAGAGCGTAAGTTCGGTTGTGTCGGCAGAAAACCGTTAATTCTTGCCGGTTGTTTAATAGGTTTTTATTGTTTAGAAGCTTAATGTATAGTTTCTCATGGAGGCACAAAGGGCATGGGTCATCCCAAGGTTTGCAAGTTCTAGTCCTGTTAATGATTTTCCATTTTACTTTAGGTGACCTATTTTTTTCTTTCAGGTGCCAAAAATATTTAGATAGAGAGGTCTGATGTCTAAAGTTTATGTTGTCGAAGGAGCATTTATGCTGCCTCCATCTGGTTTTAAAGGCATTTTTCGTGGGCCCAATGTATATCATATTATTGTTAGGGTTCTCCGTAGATGATATAGTGCATTGGTATACCACAGATTTGATGCAGCACTTATTTTCTAATTGGCAGTCTACCGGGTTTCTACAATCGCATAATTTTTCCCTATCATTATCTGATTTAAGTGTAGAGTTATTAAAACTATTCAGGTAAGGGGGTTTGTTCAGGATATTATTATTGTGTCTTCTTATTATACCTTCTAGATTTTCAGTGCAGCAATAACTCAATTTTAGTGTGTTCTTATTGAATATATTACTAAGCCTACTTTTGGTGGGAAAGTGTTTATCGATTAGAGCTAAGAACTTCTGTCCTAGTTTAATACTAACCATTTGGTTAAATAAACATAACAATTCAACAATAACATTTTAAATGATTATTCCGCTGAGTAAGATTATCGACACGCATTTTTTATAACCTGAAAATAAAATAATATTTTTATTAAAAAGAAGTAAACAAAACAGCAATTTTTATTAACAACAAAAACGCCTGATAATTATGCACCAACCCAATATCATGAGGTAAAGAAATATTCAAAATGTGTGTGGGTGAGTTAGAGAGTGTCTCCGTCTGAATTAACATAATTTCTTTAGCCTATGGGCCTCAAAAGCTCATTATCCGGACAAGCACCAAGGATATATATATATATATATATATATATATATATATATATATATATATATATATATATATATATATATATATATATATATATATATCCTGTATATATATATATATATATATATATATATATATATCCTATATATGTGTGTGTGTGTGTGTGTGTGTGTGTGTGTGTCAAAAGTTATGCAAACATTTCCAAGTGTCAAGAATTGGTGTGCAAAATATTATCAAGAAGTTCAAAGAGATCTGCCATTAGAGAACATGTCTGGCAGAGGTAGAAGCAAAAAATTTCAAAGACTCTGGAAATAAAACTCGTCAGAGACAGAAAAGGGTGGGGATAGAATAAGAAACAAATCGGAAACGTTTTTAAATCCAACATGTTTCGCTTTTATTAAAGCGTCATCAGAGAATCAATAATAAAGACGAAACATGTTAGATTTATAAATGTTTCCGATTTGTTTCTTATCCTATCCTTTCTGTCGGATATCGATTCATATTTAATCTATACCTGATCCAATTCACACACACACAAACACACACACACATATATAGATATATAGATATACTGAGTGTGATTGATAAATTGTTGTCTAAATTATGCAAATATTAAAATAACACTGACATTTCATTTTAACAGATGTTTGCCAAAATTGCACAAAAAAATCTTGAAATACTAAAGTATAAATTTATCCAGTAAAATCGCCATTACCTTCAACCACGACCTCTAGATGACTTGATTATCTTCTGCAGTACATCATGCCGTTTCCAAATTTCTGGCGGTGGGAATTGGGCCATAATGTTATTTTTCTCACAAACGGTGCTCAACTGACCCTACTATACTGTTTCAAAAACAAACAACGCGCATGCGCGAAATTAAAATATAAAATGGCGATAATTTATCCCTCACACCGTGTGTGTGTGTGTGTGTGTGTGATTAAATGTAAAATGTGATAAATGTAAAATGTATCACTTAAGTGATTGATTTTATATTATCAGTTTCTTCATAAGAATATATAAACATAAATGTCGTACAATTTAGAAAAGTTATTAGCAACACCAAGAAAATTGAATTCTTTTAAAAATGTTTCATACATCCTTTTTAATAGAATAAGAATTGTTTAACCAAAATTACCTTCTTTTTTTTTAATTCTTTAGAAAGAGTATATTTCTTTGTATTTTCGCCCAATAATAAAATTATTTCAAACAAACCGTAACTGAGATCAATATTATAAACTTCTCTTAAGAACTTTCCTTTTCTTATGGAGCCATAGCATAAACTATTGTTGGGCGCCGATATGCCTTCACTTATTGAGTTAGGCTTGTGGATTCCAATGTACACGCAGTATAATGACTTAAGCGTTTTTAGCAGACATTTATGAAAGCATCATGTGAAAATCAAAAGAAATTAGTTTAGACTCGACAAAAAGAATTGCTGAAGATCTTAAAGCTGGAAAAGTGCATAGAAAGTTATCAAACATTTCCAAAAATATTATCAAAGATCAAAAAGCTGTCCATTAGAGAGAACGCCCGACAAAGAAAAAGAATTCAAAGATTTGTGGGGAAAAACTAGTGAGAGATGTGTTTAAAAGGTCTTAGAATAACTATGAAGACAATTAGCGAAGTTTGTAAGTGAAGTCTCAAAGAAGGCAGCCACTGGAATTTATAATGATAAGGAAAACGTCGGGGAAGATGACGGATATTAGAAGCATAAAATGGAGACGTTATATTGAATCAATTGCTAAGTCTAGTGCTGGGAAAGTTGGTTCACAGCCAGACAATTTTCCCGCCAGAATCCATCTTGCACATTTATGAATCTCCCATCCCGCGCATTAAATATTGCTACCATATCTGGACTGGTGTTTCGGCTATAGATCCCTAGATTTTGGACAAAATCCAAAGAAGGGTCTATAATGAAGGGACTGACCTGGAATCTCAACTACAGTCACTTTCCCATCGCTGTGATGTTGCTTCCCTCTGTCTTTTCTACAAATATTTTCATGGCGATTAATCTGATGATCCTTCCTTCACAGCACACCCACCGCATCATTTTAAGCGTATTACGAGGTCTCACCATTTTATTGTTGAACTAGCTAGATCTAACCCTATGTATTATTCTAATACTATCTTTTCTCGTCTGTGGAAGTTTCTTCCGGTTTCTTCTTTCTCTGCCATATATAATCTTCAAAATTTAAATGCAAATTCAATCGCCTTCCAGAAACCTGTCCTTTCTCCACACTAAAGTCTTCTCATTCTTTTTCACTCCCAGTAGTCTTTTGCGTCTTAGTGGCATTATCGCCTTGCTTGGAATAATTTTTTTTTTTAGTTATTTAGTCACGTGAGATTAAACTATAGCTCTGGAGATGTTACCTGTGTTTGAAGAAAGAAAGGAGCGTCATATAATCCGAAGTACACTGTCCTCATAGGGAAACACTGTGACGTATTGTAATTTAATCTCTGAATTTTGTAGAAATGCTTCAGGGCATCCGAATCTGGGATTCTTCTGAGAATAAATGAAATCATGTCAGATGGAGAACACGATAAGATTTCTAAAGAAAACCTAAAGTATTCAACCGCAAAACGTCGTCTGAATTGGGGTTTCCTCTTTCACGACAACAACCCGAAGCCTACGTCGTTTCCGGTGAAGAATTAATCCTAGACCACCAAAGAATCTTACTGTATAATTCTCTGACTTAAATCTGTGGGGTGAGCTTAAGACTAGCCAGAAGATAATCAAATTTGAGGGCTTACGGCCACATCACGTTGGAACACCGGTTCCCGTCCGATCCCAGAAGTTCAGCAACTCGAGCCGAATCAGTACCTATATGCGTGACCGCTTGGGAATACCAGATGCTGTAAGCTTGGATGTGCGTGTGGTGTAATGGATACTGACTCAGAATCGTTAATCAGAGAGTCGAGTTCCAATTCACGTTGAGTTCGTCATATTCACTTACGCGCAAATACCCTTGGGAAAGGTTTGAATCCACTTCTTCACCCCCCCAGCTATGGGTTAATTAATAAGATTTGTATCACTAAATTATTATTACCCCAAAAAATAAAATAAAATGAAAACAAGATTTCGGCATTAAATACCCCATAGACGTTGATATGCTTTTAAACAAAAGCATCCAGACAAAACCAAATCAAATCTGAGAGTGGGTGTAAAATAAGCCAAGGAAGAATGGCTTGAGATTCCTCGGGAAAATTGTTTAAAACCTGTTGAATATTACACTAAATGATTGAAGACTGTTATTTAAGCAAATGTTATTTGCTTAGCTATAGAAAGGCGTCTTTCGCTATCCCAATCTGTTATATTTTGCTAACAATCATGTATTCTATCCTGACGTTTAGTCCTTTCTTCCCGCTTTCCTTTATTACCTTCTGTAGGAATTCTTCTAGTTTTCTGTGTCTGTTACCAACACTGTGTCATCTTCATACCTTATGTTGTTAAGATTGTGGCTGTCAATAATAAATCGTAGTAGGACTTTTAATTCTCTCAGAATTGCCTCATTGTATTGGTTGAATAACCCCAGTGAGAAAACACATCCTTCTCTTACATCCCTTTCTATTTTCGTATGTTTACAGAATTCACTGTCTATACGTATGTTCGGTTCTTGGTATTTTCAACATCCTTCTGTAGAATCACATTTCTGTTGCTTCAAGTCTTCTTCGTATGTGAGGAGATTGTCCAGCATTCACTGCCATATAGGAGGACTGATATTACATAACAGTTCAGTACACTTTTCTTTGTTTTTAACGAATTGTTCTCTGTTTCTTAATACTTTGCTCAGATTTGGAAGGCATCTTTTTCTACCACAATACGCCTTCAGATTTTAGTGTCGCATTTTCCTCCTCCGTTAAAACACTTTATATTAAATTGTTGATTTTGTCTGATTTTGTTATCTCCAATTTATAATTTGCATGATCGACTGTTCTATTTGCTAACAAACAAGACAGAATTCTTTCCCTTTCTTCTAGCTTTTCTTCATTACTTACTGTAAAAGGTTTTGTCTTTTTTTTTATATCTGTTATCAAAACTGTTTCATCTGTATCTCTTATGTTGTTAAGATTGTTGTCGTCAATAATAAATCCTGGTAGAACTTCTAGTTCTCGAAGATTTAACTTAATTAAAATCTGTTAATCTATGGATCTTATTTTATTTATTTGTTGATAGAGGACATGTTTTTGATTTAGATTAGTATGGCGCAAAGAACTGGACTTGCAGGGGCGGCAGGCGAGTCGGCCTGCCAATAAAATCCGCATTAATTCTGTCTTATATTTGTGCATAACGACAGACCTTGAACATTGGAGAGAGTGACGTAAATATTTCACGAATCAGATCATAATTTTTACCTGGCACAAGGTCATTAAAATAGAACATCAAGTTAGTAACGGATTCATCCTTCTATTATTTCTTTTGTTTTCTATCGGGCAATTAAGATTTGGACACCTAAAAGGAATAATTGTTTAACTTCGTCTGCTCCTATCCACCTCTCTTTCTCTCTTTCTCTCCGTCTCTCTGTCTGTTCAAAAAAGAACAAATAGAAAAGTGAATAAAATATCTAAAAAAAAAATAAAGGAAGATCTAAACATGTTGATGATTAGAAGAAAGAAAGAAAGAAAGAAAGAAAGAAAGAAAGAACAGTAGAAAGAAGAGTAGAAAGAAGAGTAAAGAAAGAAAGAAAAAAGCGTAGGAAGGAGAAAAAAGAAATACAGAAAAAGAAAAGAAAAGCAGAAAAAAATAAAGATATTTGAAATAAAAAAGAAAATAAATGTCAGATGTAAAAGAATTCATATCTCAGAAAGAAAGCAACAAAAATGGGAAGAAAAAAATATTTTTTTTAATATAAAAGACAGAATGAATTTAAGCTATAAAATAATTTAGAATGCAGAACGAAAAAGTTATAAAAAAGAAATAAAGAAAGATATTTTAAACTTAAAACACGAGAGAATAAATTTCAAATATAAAAAATTTAACAATTCGGAAAAAAGTAAAAAAAAAAAAAAAACGAGAAAGGAAGAAAGAAAGACACAACAAAGAAAAATATTTCTAATATAAAAGGAGAATGAATTTCAAATATAAAAAAATTCACAATTCTGGAAGAAAGAGGGAGAAAGAAAGAAAGAAAGAAAGAAAGAAAGAAAGAAAGAAAGAAAGAAAGAAAGAAGGAAGGAAGGAAATGAGATAAAAGAAGTTAAAGAAAAGAAAAAAAAGAAATGTGATAAAAGAATATAAAAAAAAATGAAAGAAATGAAATAAAAGAATGTAAATAAAAAAGTAGAAAGAAAGAAATCTACAAAAGTAAAAAAAAAAGAATGAATAAAAGAAAGAAAGAAAAAAAAAAGAAAGAAAGAGACAGACACAGATAGATAGACAGAACAAGGAAAGATATTTGAAATATAAAGGAAGAATGAATTTCTTATATAAAATTATTTAGAAATCAGAAAGGAACAAAGCAAATAACGAGAAAGAAATTTTGAATATAAAAGAAAGAATGCATTTAAGTTATAAAAGAATTCACAATTCAGACCGAAACAAGACAAAGAAAAAGATATTTTAATTTGAAAACAAGAGAGAATAGATTTCAGATATAAAAAAATCCACAATTTGAATGCGTCCTGGGTATGACGGTAAACTACATCCGCGTCCTGGGTACGGCGATAAACTGCATCCAACAGCAAGGTCTCAGATAATGTTTTCAGAAAAATAATGTTGCCAGCTCTAAGTTTTGAGAACAATAATGTTGCCAGCTCTATGTTTTTGAAACAATAATGTTGCCAGCTCTACGTGTTTTTGTAAAGGAATAATGTTGCCAGCTCTACGTTTTTTGGGGGGTTTTTTTTGAAACAATAATGTTGCCAGCTATACATTTTTTATTCCATACAAAATAGGCATTTAAAATTCATATAAACTGGATTTGGCATTAAATAACCCACAGTGGTTGATATGCCATAGAACCCAAACAAACAAACAAACAATTTGAATGAGACAGGCAAAAAAAAAAACGGCAAAGGAAGAACAAAAGAAAGATATTTAGATATAAAAGGAGAATGTATTTAAAAAAAAATAAAAGAATTAACAATTCAGAAAGAAACAAGACAAATAACAATGTAGAAAGAAAGAAAGAAAGAAAGAAAGAAAGAAAAAAGACAGTTATTTTTCAAAAACGACGTTGTTCCCAAATAGAAAACAAACAAATGAGAAAGACAGCGGAAAGGAACGAAAAGACAAATTAATCATCTTGCCACTGAAATTCTGGTGCCAAAATTTGGACATTTGTCTTCATTAATTTGCGTCTTCTTGTCTCCAAAATTAGCCCAGAAAAGCCAAATTCTCCTTCCTTTAATTTAATTGTGAGTCACTTTTGTACATTCCACATGCTCGTTCGCCCATATCCAGAAAACCCGATATCTCAAATCGACGAGTTATACTAAGTTCCCCATCCCTCACGCGGCAAAAATATAGGATTTTAATCCCCACCCTGCTAAATTTCTGCAGACAGAATTCGACCATTTTTAAAATAATTTGTTTATTTTCATCTACAATAGCCAGCAACTTACATTCTTCAAATAGCTTCTTCTTTTTTTTAAATTTCATCCCGCGTAGTGTGTTATTTTGAATCAGAAAATAATCAGTTTAGCGAACGAAGTAAGAGAAATGTCTCTGTCGAACTCATAAATATAAGGGCTCTGGACGGAAATCATTCCTCAATTTGATATTTACGACAAATAGAGCAATGGCGCCTGAATTTCCTCCAAAGTAGACACCTTGGACAGCATACATTTATTCCAATGACCCATCCATTTTTTAAAAACAACCTGTCAAATCACCCTTGAAGATTCGTTACTTTTTGCTTCATCTCTTTCCCAGCATTTCAACGGGGATTTCTGCTTTAGAAGTCCTAGAGGATCAGAGCTGGACGGCGTCGGCCTGACAGACTTGGGTGATGCAATATTTTACCAAAAGACTCTGCACTTGGCAGCAGGTATGAACAAGCAGTTTTGATATTAAAAACAGTTGGCTACTTTTAAGAGAGTCCGTGAATTCTCCATTCTTCTAATACTCCCACAGTCAATCATTGATTTTCCTCTAACAAAATCCTCGAGAGTTGTTGTTAAAGGCCCTCCAGAACCTGGACGACCTTCAGTAGATTCTCAGTCAAGTTCGGTGCCAACATTTTTAACTGGGCTTCAATCACTAAATCATTCCTCAAAGCTTACTTGATCATTCGAATCCTTTCGGAAGACGAATGTTCAGATTTCAGGCAAAAAACTTAACTATTGTCACACGATAACAGTTTTCACTTATTTTAGAAAATGCAACATTGTACTCAGTTGGAAAGCTGGCATCTGATGTGAAGTACTGGCACCAAAAATTAGATCCATGGCTTTTACCAATTTTTGAGCATTTAATTGTCTGAAGAATGTACGGAAATAAAATACCTAATTTCTTGCAAACTGACTTCAAAATTTTACTATTTCTAGAATAAGTCCAAATAAACTTGATTGAAAATCATACTATTAATAGAATACCGCACTGTATCACATATAACATAAAAATATAGCTAAATTGTTGAGTAAAATTTTCCTTTGAAGTCTATTATTTCTTGGCACAATGATTTAGTAATAATTCGCATGGGGCACCTCGAGGTGGTGCAATGGTTAGCAAGCTTGTCTCGCTAGAATAATTACAACAAAGTAGTGAGTTCGATCCTCACTGGGTGCCCCATACTTTCGGCCTTGTGCCACATCTGAGCTAGGCTTAGAAAATAACTATTAGGGGAACGGTGCTCCAAACCGTGCATGACTGTCAAACTCTCCGCCTCGGCGGGGAGGAACTCGAACGAAGTTTTGCCGAACGGCAAAATTTCGTCCCGGGTGGTAAACAAGCCCTGAACCCGTTTATACGGGTTCAAAGGAAATATTTTTGACGGAGCCTACGGGCTCGCAGAACCCACGCTAAACCAGCCATGTGCACATACGACCCACGTGGGGGGGGCGTTAAATATAATGGTTAACAAGCTTGTCTCGTTAGGTTAATTGCTAGCGAGTTCGAAAATCGCTAGGTGTCACCTTCTTTCGGCCTTGTGCTACATCTAAGGTACGCTTGGAAAATCACTTTTCCCACCTTATAAGACCTTGTCTCACAATTCATTTTAGTGGGGAGATAGAGTAAATACCTAATAATAATGTGTTTGTGTCATGCTTCTTGTCCATATACAATTTGTAAAGATTCGGTAAATTATAAATTTTATGAGATCGTGTAATAAGTCTTTCATTAATCACTGGATTGACATTCCAACGCTACGATTTTGAACCTAAACTTAATCTTTGAAATTCGTTTTCTTATAAAACAGTAACGATTTGGGGAAAATATTTTGTTTCGTTATTCATCATGTCAAACCCCAACTTTCAAATTGAGTGCAATAGCACGGTCCCAAAATCGATCTGCCCTAGTCACACAATACACAAGATTTCTCAATGGCATCTCACATCCAACTGAGTCATTTCACTAGAGAGCTTCTGCTCATATATGTGCAAGGGAACAATTTAAATCAAGGACACGAAAAAGGTTTTCGAGATGTTCATAATGGCTGGATACTTCCTGGACACCCCACCCCCGTACATGAACAGTTGACTTGGGGCTCAACATGTGGCTGTAGTTGTAAATCAGGTTTCAAGTGTGTTGCCATCGATTTATGAATTATAGTAACCCACTCTATTGAATTATAGCGAGAAGGAAAAGAGATGAGGAAAGAGAAAAATCATTGAGAATCAAAAGGAAAATGGGGAGGGAGTAAACCAAGTTGAAAAGAAATGAGAAAATTTGAAAAAGTAACAAGCAAAAACGTATAAATAAATGGGATCAAATTTAAAGAAAGAGAAAATGAAAAGTGAAAAAGAAGAAGAAGAAAAGACGGAAAAGAATCAAAGAATGTGAGATATAGGAAAGAGACTTGGGCACCTCGATGTGGTGTAATGGTTAGAAAGCTTGTCTTGCTAGATCAATTACGACTGAGTAGTGAGTTCGATCCTCACTAGGTGCCCCATACTTTCGGCCTTGTGCCACATCTAAGCCGGGCTTAGAAAATCACTGTAGGAAAGAGACTAAAAGAAGAAACTAATAAAAACATGATATTATTAAGAAACAAATAAAAAACAGGACAAAGTTGTGAAAGAAAGAAAGAGCAAATAAATGAATAGAAAAGAAAGAGAACGAAAAAGAAATCTAAAAAGAAAAACATGCGGGAAAGAAAAAAAAATGAAAATAAAGAAAGAATCAGAGATTAAAAAATAAGAAAGAAAGAAAGTTTGAAAATAAAAAAGCGAAAATAAGAGATTATATTGATAAGAAACAAAAAAGAAAGAAAGAATGAAAGCTTTAAAAGATATAAAAGAAAGAAAAATAAAAAATTATGAAGAGGATGACATTCATAATTTAATAAGAAATAAAAAAGAAAAAGAGACTAAAAGAAAAATAATAAAAAGATATTGAGATTGTGAAAGTAAAAAAGAACGAAAGAAAGAAAGAAAGAAAGAACAAAGATCAAGCAAGTAATTGAAGAAAAAAGGCATTGAAAAAGAAAACATGCAGAACGAAAAAGTAAAGAGTGAAAATAAAGAAAGACTCAAAGATGAAAATATTGCAAAGAAAGAAATAAACAAAATGGTAAATTAAAAAGAGAAAATAGATTATATTGATATGAAACAAACGAAAGAAAGCAAGAAAGAAACCAACCAAGCAAGCAAGAAAGAAAGAAAGAAAGAGTGAATGAGAAAAACGAAAAATGAGAGCTTAAAAAAGAAAGAAAGAAGAGGAAATACTGAAAAGAGACTAAAAGAAAAATAGTAAAAAAAGATATTGCGATTGTGAAAGAAAGAAAGAAAGAAAGAAAGAAAAAGAAAGAAAGAAAAAGAAAGAAAGAAGGAAACAGAAAGAAAGAAAATAGGACAAAGAAAGAAAAATGAAGAAAGAAAGAAAGCAAAGAAAATGTCCTGTAAAAGACGAGAAACAATGGCCACTCAAAGAAATGTCACGTTTTGCCTTATGGCTGCTTGACCGCGCGAACATTTTATTTCCACAGTGTTCACGCGGTCCAGAGTGACTGACCACTCACAGCTTGAGGGCGCGCTGACCACTATTCAGATGATGCATTTACGCATACAAACGGACGATTAAACATGTCTGTTGTTGTTAAGAATAAGTTATTTAGTTTAGCGGCTAAAATGTCAGTGGATGGAGGGAAGATTACTCAGGGCCAGTAATTGGCCAAGGCTGACCAATACAGCCTTGGCTTTGGCCTGTGGTCTGCGCTACAGATTATGGGATTGGTCAGTTTTAATATCAGCAACGACCTCGACGACAATTGTCAATTAGTTAAAAAACCCCAAATGCATATGGCGTAATAACATTTGCTTTTGCCTCGGGCTTTCTTACTGATTTTCCCTCCTCCTCTCTACTTGCTTTCTTTCATATATTTCACAAGTCCCTTTCTCTTCATCTTTAGCTCAGTCTTTCTATATTCCCTTTTATTTAAATAAGCGTCAATCTCTCTTTCTCTCACTATCTATCTATCTGCAGATCTAATTCAATTCGTATCTATCTTTGAGTGTTCATATCTATCTATATATCTATCAATTTGTTCATATCTGTTTCTCTGAGTCTGTTCATTATCTATCTATCTATCTATCTATCTATCTATCTATCTAATTCTGTTAATTATCTATCTATCTCAGTCGATCCCTATCTATCTATGAACCTTTTCATATCTATTTATTTGTTCATCTCTCTCTCTCTCTCTCTCTCTCTATTTGTTCATATCTCACTCTTTCTCTCTCTCTCTCTCTCTCTCTCTCTCTATATATATATATATATATATATATATATATATATATATATATATATATATATCAGTTGATTCCTGACTCTCGATCTGAGTCTGTTCATAACTATCTATCTATCTATCTATCTAATTCTGTTAGTTATCTATCTCAGTCGATCCCTATCTATCTATGAACCTTTTCATATCTATTTATTTGTTCATACCTCTCTCTCTCTCTCTCTATTTGTTCATATCTCACTCTTTCTCTCTCTCTCTCTCTCTCTCTCTCTCTCTATATATATATATATATATATATATATATATATATATATATATATATATATATATATATATATCAGTTGATTCCTGACTCTCTATCTGAGTCTGTTCATATCTATCTATCTATCTATCTATCTATCTATCTATCTATGTATTTATTCATATCTATCTATCAATCTATCTATCTATCCATATCTTCTTTGTTTGACTTAGGGATACATCATCGGTTCTCGGACTATAAGCAAGGTCAAGCCTGGTCAATACATATATGGGTGACCCTTTGGGAATACCAGGTGCTCTAAGTTTCCATGTGTTGGTGGTGTAATGGATAACGGAATTAGAAATCGGTGAGCCGAGTTCTAATTCTAGTTGGGTTCGTTATATTCACCTACACTTGGGAAATGTATGAATACAACTCTACCCCTTGCATTACACTACCCGAACATTCAAGCTTACAGCACCGGGTATTCGCAAGCGGTAACCCATGTAAGTCCTGACGTGGCACGATTTTATTCTCCGGAACTTTGCTATTCATAAATTTTTGTTTCATTTATGAATGATGTTCAACCTGTACAAGTCCCAGTAGCTACTCGGGGCAGACGGGTTGAAAATCATACTAAACTGCTGCACTGAATAACATAATAGGATAATACCGCTAAATTAATCAGTAAAATTTCCCTTTAAAGAAAATGAAGTAAATTATTTGATGGCACAGTGATTTAGTAAACGTGCTTTATTGAATATACTCTCAAGATGGGTCCTTACCCAATCATTACAATCCTAACCTGTTCAAGTCTAGGGTCAACCGCTATCTCCCCCACCTATCCCTATTAAGCGCTGCTTTATTGAACCGACTCTCAAGAGGGATCCTTACCCAATCATTACAATCCTAACCTGTTCAAGTCTAGGGTTAACCGCTATCTCCCCCACCTATCCCTATTAAGCGCTTCTTTATTGAACCGACTCTTAAGAGGGATCCTTACTCAATCATTACAATCCTAACCTGTTCAAGTCTAGGGTTAACTGCTATCTCCCCCACCTATCCCTATTAAGCGCTTCTTTATTGAACCGACTCTCAAGAGGGATCCTTACCCAATCATTACAATCCTAACCTGTTCAAGTCTAGGGTCAACCGCTATCTCCCCCACCTATCCCTATTAAGCGCTGCTTTATTGAACCGACTCTCAAGAGGGATCCTTACCCAATCACTACAATCCTAACCTGTTCAAGTCTAGGTTTGACCGTTATGTTCCCCATATATCCCTATAATGCACTGCTTTATTGGACCGACTCTCAAGAGGATTCTTCCCCTGTCACTACAATCCTAAGCTGTTCTAGTACACGCAATAGCTAACAGTATAGTATAGAAAGGTCACTTTCTTTTCATCCATTTGCAAACATCTTTGTCTTCAGCGACTTTAATGCTTACCACGACACGTGGCTGAAACATTCTAAAGGTACTGATGCTACCGGTATACATATATGATTTTATTCCATTGCTAACTCCGTCACCCAATTCGTGAACTTCTCTACTCGTTTCCCTAACCAGACAGACCAACATGCTTTTCTCCTGGACCTATTTCTTACCTCTTCTCCCCACTTTTGCCAAGCTTCGCAATACTGCCCTCTTGGTAACTCGGAGCACTGTGGGGTAATTATTATGTCCTTCGAAGGATCCATTAAACAGGAACCCCCTATCCATAAAACCTCTTTCAGTACTAGCATGCTGATTGGGAATCATTCCTTGATTTCTTCCGTGACACCCCATGGACTGACATTTTCAACCGCCCAATTGAAAAATGCGTAACTGAGGTTTCTTTCTGGGTCAAAGAAGGCATGGACGCTTTCAGCCCTGCTCGGAAATACCAGGTGTAACTGAAATACTCTCCATGGTTCATACCAGAATGCTCGGCCACCATAACATACAGAAAACACTGTTTCCGGCTATACCAGTTGGACAACTCTCTTCGTAGCAGGTGCCTATTTGCCACTGTTCGTGAAAATGTAAACGAGTCCCCGAATAAACTAAGTCCCTGTTTTTGGGAATGAGGTACCCTACAGCCTTTAAAAACTTTGGCTCCCGTGACTACTGGTGTCCCTCTAATAGGGTACTAAATAAGTGAAAGGTTTCTATTCCCCACTCCCTTTTTTAATCGATTTGATGTGTTATCATCCTTTGCTAATAAAGCTGAGTACTTTGCCCGTAAATTCTTCTCAATGTATATAACACCTTCCATTGTTTTTGCTATCATCTCTAACCTTGATCCCCACAAAGCATGTGTATTCGATGGCATTCTTGTAATAATCATTAAGAAGTGTGCTCCCGAACTAGCCCCTGTTATCTCTAAACTGTGCAATAAATGCCACGCTGCCTCCTGCTTACTAGAAGTCATCGTCTGTTGTTCGAGTTTTTAAGAACTCTGGTGAACCTATCCAACTATCGGCCTTCTTCCTCTGTTTAGGAAACGCCTAGAGGCCCTAATAAATGCTGAATTGGTTCGTCATTTCTCATCACGGGGCCTTTTCTCAGACAAGTAATATGAATTTCGTTTCTCCAGATCAACTGCTGATGTACTAGCGATAATTGCGGAAAGAGTTCATCGTGTTTTAGATAAAAACGGTGAAGCGTAGGCTGTGGAATTAGACATCTCAAGAACGTTTGACAGGTGCTGGCATTCAGGTCTTCACCACAAGCTAAAAACTACAGTATCTCCGAGTACGTTTTTGAGCTGCTCCAATCGTTCCTATCAAATCGCGAAATGAAACTTATCTTGAACGGCCACTCGTCTACATCCTTTCGTACTAACGCGGGTCTCCGCCAGGTTTCCATCCATGGTCCTAATCTGTTTTTAATCTTCATTAACGACCTTCCCGATGACATCAGCTCTCAACTTGGCATCTATGCTGATGACACTACTATTTACTCCTACCTCGATACAAAGGCTGATCAGTCAGACAAGGTCAAAATGGCAGCCGATCTACAAAACGTCGTTAACTAAGGAAGAAGATGTCTTCTCAATTTTAAAGCCTCAAAACTACTCCATTAATAATCTGAGAGACCCCTCTCTGCCTTCCATCAGTATGAATGATGCCATCCTCCAAGAAAGTGACCCATTGCGTTCTCCTAACGTTCTCCTAACGTTCTCAACTGTCATGAGGCGGGAAGACTACCATCTTCCAGGGATCGTATCTACGAGTTCCACATGAGATCTGGGTTGAGGTTAAGTCTCAATAGGCGGTCAAGGTAGCGAGGCCTCTCACAGAGAGCACTCGTTACCCTGACAGTTTGATTTTCTTATTAAAGCTAACGGGTTAGTCTTTATTAAATTAAAGACTGTAATAAAAAATAACTTCTCATATATATATATATATATATATATATATATATATATGTGTGTGTGTGTGTGTGTGTGTGCGTGTGTGTGTGTGTGTGTGTGGCAGTGCCATCAGATAATAAGAACATGAAAAAAATAAGTAAATATAAGTATTTTGAATTTGAAAAAATATGGTACTTTAAAACTACTGATATACCAATAATATATGTCTTTAAAACAGGAGTAGAGGTTTATCCCTTGTTCCCTGTTTAGAACTGGGTTTGGGACTCTTCTAAAATCTTCTTCTAACATCTCAGTCTGAACTTTTATTTCCTATTATTTGTCTTTTGTTCTCACTCTCTCTCTCCCTCCCTCAACTGGAATAGATAGGTTTGTCTATTGCCCGGTTCGCACTCCTCTCAGTCTTTTGAACAGGAGTAGAAGCTTATTTCTTGTAAAGGATTGACTTTTTCGTTCCTTCTAAAGTCTACTTCAACTCTATATGTCAACGTCTCTCTCCGAACTGTGACATTTTATTTGTTATTTTTTTTTTCTCTTTTCATTTTGAGTAGATAGATTCGCCATCTCCCCGGTGTTTTGAACATGAGTAGAGGTTTATCCATTGATCCCTGTTTAGAACCAGATTTCCCGTTCTTTCTAAAATCTGTTCATTCTTTTTTACTCCTAGTAACCTCTGGCGTTTTAGCGGCATTGTCATCTTTCTTGGGGTGAATTGATTAAAAAAAAACCTGGGTATAATCAAAGAAAGTACAGACAGTCATGTTTACATGATCCCTGGTAGCAAGAGATTTTTTTTTTTAAATCCCACTCTGTGAAACTGCTCAATTACTCAAGAAAATATAAACATTGTGTTTATATAACACCAGAATTTAAATGTATGTATTTAATATCTTCCCTTGACACTTGATTACACTATCAGCCATTTTACTAAACAGAAAGCAAATATAACAATAATAATAATAATAATATTAATAATTGCATCTCTGTTCATGAGTGGGAGTAGTGGTGGAAGCAGGTATCGAGAGACTTTTTTATGTTTAAAAGATATAGCAAACATGGCAACAAAGGAGTTACATCTAGATACTTGCGGTAATCATTTTGTTTGTTAATAATAAGAAGAATAAGAAAAAGAAGAAGAATATCGAGAAAATAAGATATTCCAAACGGATCTCAAGAAGTCTGACAGGGAAAATGGAAAGGCAGATATAGAAGTCAAAAAGCCACCAACTATTGAAGAATTGCAAATATGTCGGAAGAATATTTGGGTAATTCAAAGGAAAACAATCCCAATTCAGAGAGTGGATCGAACGATAACAAGAAAGAATGAAGGATAAACCGTGGCAAGAATAGAAAAATATAACCAAGAATAATGTTAGGCAGGCGCTAACAAAACTCCAACAGTGGAAATCCCCAGGAAATGACAAGATACACAACTTTTGGCTCTATCATCTGTCATCAACCCATAAAACTCTTGCACAAACTTTATCAAGGCTAATTAATAACCCCAACGAAATTACAGAATGGATCACTGAATTTACTACATATCTCCTACCAAAAAAAGATGAAAAAGATGATCAAAAAAATTATAGACCAATAACATGCCTCTCCACGACATATAATTTGATCAGGTCAATCCTGACGAACTGTACTTACACTTTTCGCGATAAAATCTACATTATTTCACTGGAACAGGTGGGATGTCGAAAGGGATTCATATAGTTGAAAAGATCAACTGCTAATAAATAAAATGATCCTGAAAAATTTCAGAAAAAAAATAGAGATCTCAGCACAGCTTGGATAGATTACCGTAAAACCTTTAATAGTGTGCCACACTATTGGATCCTTAAGGCTTTGGAAATGTACAAAGTCTCCTCGGTGATAGCAAATTTCCTTAACTATTGCATGGAACGGTTCAAAACTACATTATACCTAAATCACACTAAAGTTACTGCCACTTCCAATTGTTTTTCAACTAGATTCCCTATCACCTCTTCTGTTTTGTCTGTCCTTACTCGCCATTTCGCATGAACCAAATATAAATAACTACGGATACAAAGTAAAATAAAGAAATGAATGATATCAAACAATGAGTTGAAGGCTATCCTCAATAGTGTAAAATTTTACAGTTTTGATATCGGTATGGATTCCGGTTTAGATAAATGTGCGAAAGTAACATTCAAGAAAGGGAGAAATATAGAAGTACACTCACTAAATCTAGTTTGTGTTACAAAGATTAGGGAACTGAAAGAATAAGCCTATAAATATCTAGGGGTCGGCAAAGGAGATGGAATACAGCATATCAAAATGAAAGAGAAAGTAAAAAAAATACTAACGGCGTATGTGTCTGGTGTTAAATACCGAGTTGAATTCACAAATCAGAATATCAACCATAAACACTTTGGCTGTCCTTGTAGTGTTTCAACATCCTTAATTGGATCATAGCTGACATTAAGCAAATGGATGTTAAAACGAGAACGCTTCTCACTTGCTACTACGTGCACCGTCATAACGCTGATGTTGATCGGCTGTATATATCCAGATCCGAAGGAGGCAGAGGATTAGTTCAACTAGCACTGTCTTACAAAACCACAACACTCAGTCTTCAAAGATACTTAGAAATTACTGAAGACTGAATGATGATCTGTGTCAAAGAACATGAAATAAACAAGGAACTTTATTCAGTAATAGAGAAAGGCAAAAAATTCAAAAGGGAATTTCAAGTGGGTGAAGAAGTGCAAATAAACCATACTTCAGCGGCGAAGAACCTAAAAAAAGAAAGCAAAAGCAAATTCAATGAACCAAATGCAGAAGCGATGGCAGTATAAGCTTCTCGATGGTCAATACCCTGCCCGTAGCAAACAAGCTGATGTAGACAAACCCCGTATCTATTACTAGTTATGTAGTGCAGGGTTAAAAGCTAAAAACCGAAGGTTTTAATTTTGCTGCACAGGATCGTTCATGCTAACTAGAAATTACCAAGTACACATCCTGAAAATTGTGTTAACCCGAAATGCAGCTTCTATGATAAATATCTAGAAACAATTTGACCATCAGTTTTAGCACCAACTGAATAAAAAAAACTCGGGACGATAGAGTGATCCAATATCTTCACTAGAAAATATGCAACTACTACAGGAAGAAAACTGCAAGAAACTGGTATGAACACCACCCAGGCCCGATTACAGAGATAAGAGCTGTAACATTTTTGTGGGTCTTTATAATACACACAAAGAGAACAATAGAAACTAGTTAGCATGTTTCAAAATCTTCAAAAATCTATCAAAATACAAGGATATTGGAGTGAAAATCTCAAAAATGAGGCACATCAGGACATAGACTCATTAAAGGGATTCCTGGTCGCCCATGACTTAACGAAATGCAACAAATTGTACAGACAAGTACAACTTACACATTACGAAGATCTTTCTCTATGTAAAATGTGTAGGATCTTAGGTTTTGTTTTTGTTTTTACAATAAACGTCGGAAGTTCTGAGGTTGGGATCCGGAAGGTAATATGTATACAAGAAAAATCAAAGGAAATAATAATAATAATAATAATAATAATAATAATAATAATAATAATAATAATGGTAGCCTATGCCTTAAAGAAATACAAAAATACAGCTCACACATTACGAAGGGCTTTCTCTGGGTAAAGTGTTTGATCTTATGTTTAAAAACGTTCAATGGAAAATGTCATGAAGCCATTTCTTACCTTAGGTCTCTGGTTGGGATCCGGAAGGTAATATGTATACAACAAAAATCAAAAGAAATAATAATAATAATAATAATAATAATCATAATAATAATAATAATAATAATAATAATAATCCACTCATTACTAAAAGAATGTGGCAAATTAGCTCAGATACATAAAAAATAAACATGAGAGGGTGGGACGGAGATTTAGCGGGAATTAAGCTTATATTTGGCGATACGGAAAAATTATAGTATCATAAAACTGAACTCGCTAAAGAATTATAAAGTATGATTTTTGAGATGAGTAATTGTTCACATTCGATCCTCCTTGAAATTCAAGCAGGTCACCAAATCGAAGACAGAATCATATTAGACCGGAATATTTGACTATATAATCGGCGTTCATCTGAGAGGACAGGGTAATCCGAACTGAAAGTATTTCTAACTGGGCACCACTTGCAAGGTTATGCTTTCCTTTAGGCGGAATCTGACACCATATTTCGCGTATTTGGCTGTGATGCATCTGTCTGGTATACACTTATCAGTGGTGTCCGAATAGGGATATTGGCTTTCGTATATTTGTATCCCAACGTCACTTTGTTGGCGTGATTCTCTCTTGCACAACAATAATAATTGTAATAATAACAAGTCAGAAAACAAGTACTCCAGAAAACAGTCATAGTAAGGGAAAAAGCTATTCGTTATGCAACAATATGAGTCAATTCTACTACAAATTCAAAGATAAACATTTCGATTCCTTCAAAAGACGGTAATTGTACTTATTCCGATTGATACACGCCGCCCATTGTACCAAACATAATTTGATTTATGTGGATTGCACAACTGAAAATTTAAACAAATATTTAATGGTCACAGGTATGTTGTCCGACACAACAATTTGTCATCAACAGAATTTGCAGAACATTTTATCACAAACGACTTTAATTTTAACGTATTCTGAAAAAAGTATCTAGGATTCACCGACATTTCAATCCATAAAACGCATGAACATCATTAGATAAACAAACTAATAACGTCCTACCTGGTGGTGGGGGGATGAACAAAATTTCAGGAGAGTTCCGTCATATTTATATTAAACTCTTTGATTAATTTGTTCTTACAAAACTAATCAACAGACGGAAACATTTCAAAAATGAACACGATCCCCAGCCAGTTACTCATGCTTCAGTTGCCGGTCATTCACACTGGCTGCTTTTCATTCGTTTTGTCGCGTTGATTAACACCACAACCGGTTTTTTGGGGGGTTTTTTTCTCAAGACAAGCAACATTTATATAAAATCTTGTTCGTTTTATATTTTCCCTACTTGTATTAAATTTGTAATCATAAATTAAAGAAGACAGACATATTGTCGAAATATTATTAAGCATTGTTAAACATTTGTCTAAGTGTTGCAAAAAAGTGAAAGATATTCCTCAGTCATTTTGTCTGTTAATAACATTATGACTATGATTATTTATATTCAACATATTTCCAGTGGTTGAATTAAAATCTTTTTATAAGGTACTATTAAATTAGGCCTATACCAAACCACCGAAGATTTCGTACAACAATCCATGCATCATATAATAATAATAATGTTATATAGGAATAAAGTGTCGCTGCCGACACTTGAATTTGAACATAGATCGTCAGTGAGCAAACACAGGCGATCCCATTATTGAATTAAGTAGACCACGTGGCCATAGAGGAGACGCATCTATGGGAGGTAGCGTGACGTCTAATCGATCCCTATTTCTAGTCTATCCTCTATATGGATCGCTATTCTCTACTCTATTCACTATATTATTTCTCTATTCGGATCACTATACAGATTACTTTTCGAGAGAGTATTATCGAGCAAGTACTATTAGTGCGTGTGATATTCGAAGGTGTCTGACACCAGTATTGTTCAACGGCGTTACTATAGTTGTATCTGCAACTACAAAGTCTCTACTACAACGAGCATTACGAAAGTGGCAATGGGTGTTCGTTGACATCATAAAATAATAATAACAATAATAATAACAACTGAAAAAATGTCACTCATATATTATTCAAAGGATGTAGTGAATTAGCTCAGATGCATAAAAGTAAACATGAGTGGGTGGGAACGGTAATTTAATGGGAATTAAGCAAACTACTTATATTTGACAGTACAGACAAATTATAGCATCATAAAAATGAACTCGTCAAAAGATTATAAAATAAAATTCCTTCATTCTGATAGATTTTTGAGATGAGGAATTGCCAGTGTTCAGATTCCATCCTTGAAATTCAAGCAGATCGTCAAATCGAAGACAGAAAATCAGATTCGGTCACCGGAAACTAAAGAAGGAAGGCGTCTCAGAAGAAGAACGACGGGTTGAGGTTCAAAGACAATCAAAGCTTGAGAAATACTGGCATGTTCGGAAATTACGTACTTCATCGCTATGAATTATGAATCAACCGACCAAAGCAGAACGACAGTTGAATGACAAGAAACTACGCCTAAAATCAAATTATCATCTCATCTATTCGATAGTGCATTGTTTACAGCGCATTTCAAAGTTTCACAATTTAACCCTTTGGTGGAGTATAACATCAACATATACACCATACACATACCAGTGTATGAATCTGTCACAGATGTATTTAAAAAGATTTATGTATACAGATTTTGCTACCCGAGTCACTGATTGGGAGATTGGAGGTTTTGAGGAACGTGGAACCACCACACAATTGCTGTTGTTCCCAAGTCCACCCTGACCCAGGGTGGTAACACCTGTTAGGGTCCCAGCTATGGACAAAAAGAAAAACACTATGGAAGTACAAAAATACATTTTCATATAAATAATAGCAATACATTTTTATATAAATAATAGCAATACATTTTTATATAAAAGGTACTAATACATATTTATAGTAAAATGGCCAGTAATATATTTTAAAGCAACATGGCCAGTAATACATTTTAGTTGAAGTGGAAGGCATACAATTGCGTTCGAAATATATTTAGATTATGGCATTATTTAGATTTTGGCATTAAAGAACCCATAGAGGTGTTGATATGCCGCTAAACAAAATCAACCAAACCAAAAATATATCAGTTAGTTTAAAAGATTTACAAGTGGTAATTGTGACATATCCTCTTAGTCTCGGTTTGGAAGACAACTTACATTGAATTGAGACCCTATTGAAAGGTACTATTTAATTAGGCCTATATCAAAGCGCCTATGATTTGGCATAAACTTAATGCGTCATATTCAACTGTCTACAAACATCTGAAGTAAATTGGGAAAACTTCCAATTTTCGCTTGAGAACTGAACACAAGGTCCTACACTCTGCAGCAGTCTTTTCACCAAGGATGTCAGCCTTTCATTTTTGTATTGCATTGTTACAGGTGGTGAAAAATAGGTTTTGCATTTCAACAGAAAATAGATTTTTCATGTCAATAGAAAATGAAAAAGTCAACAAAAAGGTGCCAACGCCAAGACTCCATCTGCAGGCGTCGTCCATTATGAACTATTGGAACATGGAAAAATCATCACTGCAGACGTTTATTGCCAGAACTTAATCGGGTAAACGAAGCATTATATCGTAATTGTCTTGCTATGGCAAACAAAAAATAGTTTTATTCTCTAGTATGAAAACCAAAGAACACATTCAATAATTCAAAACCAAGAAAAAAACAAGGTTGTTAAGATGAGAGGTTCTTCCACAGTTCATCGGATTTAACATCTACAAATTTTCTTTTGTTTCATTCAATAGGATATTTAATAAATGTCCGAAAAGTCAGTCTTCGAAATATTTTTTATTTGAAAAATCCAGATTTTCTTTAAATTTCTTTGAAATTTTGGAATCGAAACTTTACTTTTTCGTTGGGGCGAAATTACTGAAAATAAAATAAACGACATATTTGTTACATAATTTTAAAAATGTATCATATATTTGGTTTTATATTTTCTGGTAAGACGTAATTACTCCGTGAACAACCTAATATAGGTTGAGTATCCTTTATCCGAAATTCCGAAAACCTCCAAAATCCGAAAGTTTTTCAGGTGATGACATGACTTTCCACAAATGGAAAATTTCGGAAAGCAATATGGCGACTAGTAGCATGATTATTGCTTTGCAGCGTCACATATAAAATTTTAAATAAATTTTTCATTTTTCATTAACTGTTAACAAAATTCGTGTTTTGTTTTATACAAATACTGCACTTTTAATCAAAACACGACATCGTTTGTAGAGACTGTTAGCATACCGAAATTTCTTTGTCACATTCGATTATGTTCTCCTTCCCTACCGTTTCTCACACCTTATCAAAAAGTTGTGTTTAATGTTCCATCAAAACATTATTTTTACCTGAAATCTTAATTTTAACCCTTACAAATACGTATAAGCATTACATGACTAGCGTCATTACCTGTATCTGTATGTATACAAAATTTATTAAATTTTGTATAAATGTACTTTCAGGGTATATGTTATTTATATAAAACTACCTTCAGGGTAAAAGTAGAAACTGTGCTATTAAATATAAAGGGATATCGTGTCTATGTTTGGGTTCCATTCTCAAGCTGCCATATTTTATAGATGCTATATACAAATAAAACTTGTATACAGCATCTATAAAAATATTTAAAATTTTAAACAATTAAAATTTAACAACCGAAGCACTTCCGGTCACAAGAATTTCGGACAAAGGAATCTGAAACTGTAATATAAATTAAACTGTAAGTTTAACTTACATTTCGTTCTCGTTTCTGATAAAACGCTATTATTTTCCGAACATTCTGATATACGGACTTCCGGAAATAATAAAATCTAGTCAAGTATGAAGTTGTGTGAAACGTCTAGCCAAATCTTTTGCAAAAAGACTGAAAAACAAAGAAAGAATTAAAACCATCCAAATACTAAATTAGTTGTGTCAACTATAAAAACAGGAGCTTAGAGAGAACTTGGAGACTTGATGACACGTGATCTGTGTCAGAAGCCATTTGATACGGTTTGCATAAAGACTCAAAAATTAACTGTCTATATTCCTGAGATGATGCATTGCAACTATTAAGTTGGTGCAAAAATAATATCGGTTTTTGACGTATTTTTAACGTTAAAACCGACTTTATTTTTTACACCAACCTAATATTTACATGTTCAGACTGTTGTGCTCATCTTTATTGTTATATTCACGAGGTTTCGACCGTTGTACGCTCCGGCCTTCATTAACAGTCTGATCGATGTAAATAGTGTAAATACTCAAAGAATAAGGTCTCATTAAAAACCAACTGAACTTTCTATTGGTCGTCTGACATGCCAGAAATGTGCTACGTGATCTAACAAAACGAACTTTGATCATTGGTCACGTATTGGGGAGTTTTAGTTCTAGATTTTACACTGCGAAAAGAACCTTTAGTCAGAGAATCACTGGGGTATTTTCATCTAAGATTATATGATTATTACTTTCGATCCCCAAAACTGAATCGACTCCAAACGATTTTAGAGCCCCTAAAACCCAGGTTTATAGATATCGATCATTTTAAGGAGCGCCGAAATAAACAAATTCCTTATTTTGCTTTTTCCGACTATATTTTTTTTTTAAGCGTTTCACCCCAAGCAAGGCGGGAAGCCACTAGGAAGCAAGGGGTTACAGAAAATTTGGAGCAAGATCAGATAGGAGTGATAGAAGAAAGGATGAGGAGAAGGGTAGTGGATAGATCAAGGCAACTGGAGATGTCGATTGACATTACATTTGAATAGCTGGAGATTATAGCGCTCAGGGAAACTGGAATAGGGAAGGGAGTTCCACAGGCGAGAGGTGCGAAACATGAAGCTATTGGAGTAGAAGAGATGGCTACATTTAGGAGTTTCGACAGTGAAAGGGTGAAAGCCGGATACCAGCCTCGTAGGGCGCTTGAACTCATGAAGTCTGGGAACCAGCGAATGCAGCTCCTCGGGGTAATTGCCATGAAAGTATTTGTAAAAACGACAGAGAGAGGCGACGGCGCGTCTGTGAGAAAGTGACTCTAGACGAGATTCCAGAGCAGGGCCAATTATATCGCATATCCGCCTCTGGAGCCTATCAAGAACCCCGAGGCAAACAGAAGGGGCTCCAGATCATATATGGAAGCAATACTCCATGCAAGGGCGAATTGTTGATTTGTAGATCTGGAGGATCGATTCCGGGGAGAAAAATTTCCTGGCGCGGCACAGGGAGCCAACTTTCCTTGCGGTGGACGAAGCAATTGACTCAATGTATTTGTTCCATCTCGGGTCAGCCGTCAACGTGAGACCGAGCAGCCGCAGAGAGTTGCTCTCGAGAAGTTGGGCATCAGACATTCTAATGGAGGGCAGGAAATGATCTGTGTGGTGATTAATAGAGAGCAGTTTTGTTTTTGAAGGTTAAAGTTGACCAGCTAATTCCTGACCCAGCCCACAACCGATTGGAGGTCCTTTTCGAGACGCACAGCCAGGTTAGTTTTGTCAGCGACACTAGATTTATATTTGAGGCAGGAATAAATTGTGGTGTCATCCGCGTAGATGCCAACTTGGGAATTTATAGCGTCAGGAAGGTCATTTATGTAGACAAGGAATAGAGTGGGACCTAGGATGGAGCCTTGAGGAACACCTGCGTTCGTGGGATAAAAGGCTAAAGGTAGATTCAGCCATAGAGGAAGTTCATCTTCCTTTTGGTTGGAACTTTTATCTTAGATCATACGAGACTGATTTTCGAAATTACGGTTATGTTACATTGAAACACCGGTTTCCTATACGATCATCGTATTTAAGCAATGTCAAGTCAGTACCTAGATAGGTGACTTTTGGGGAATATCAGGTGCTATAAGCTTGGATGTGCGTGTGGTATCATAGAAAATTGCTCAGAATTGTTAATCAGAGAGCCAAGTTCCAATTCCCGTTGGGTCTATTGTGTTCACTTATGCACAAATTTACTTTATATTCCCTTACGCCTAGTCTTATTAATAAACTCATGGGGGGAGCAGAATATGGGTTAATTAATAAGATCTGTATCATTAAACCATTTTTATCATAAAAAATCTAAAAATATTTTCTGGCTTTAAATAACCTGCAGAAGGTTGATAAGCCGTAAAAAATGAATGATCAATATTACTCTCGCCCTCAGTAGTCAATAGAGACTTGACTGTTTACAATTCTCGAAAACACAACATGGAGACTTGTTTGATATTATCCATATTGAGAACCGCTGGAATAACCAAATTCTTCTTGATTCCGTTTTATTCTGCTTTTTAAGGACTGTATTTATATAACTTCTACCAGAATTTTTCAACATTTTATCTTAGATAAATCGACACTTGCTTTCGATTCGAAAGCATTAATCGACTTCTAGAGACCCCCACCTTCCACATCCTGCTGTGGGGGGGTGGAGGTTGCGGGTGACTAATCGACACAGGAATATCGAAAATGACCATTTTGAAGAGTACTGGAATCATCAAACTATTTCAGCTTCGGTGTTATTTAGCTTTACTCGAATGATATTTGCATAATTAAAAGCAGTGTCAGCCAAAGTGAATTTATGTCTTATTGAAACGCATTTTGTAATTTTCTAAATTATACAAGATTCTCGAGTTTTCTGATATGGCTTTTCGATCCCAGTGGGTTGATATCGACTATTTTGATGAACGTTAAATTGATGACAAGTCAACTTCTTTATTCTTTGTGTTTTTCGATTAGGAAATCTTTAAATTCCTTTCCATTCGTTCATTTTATTCTCTCCAGTCTCCATTACTAGATCTCACACACTGATTGCTTTAGAACCATTATTCATAATTTTTTTGTCATACTGCATATATTGCATTTAAAACGCGGTGTCTTGTTGTTGATATATCCCCTAACCTAGATCTTATAGCTTAAGTGGGCAAAAATGGCTTGTAACTTTATATACTTGCAAAATCCAAACTAGTCTCGTTTTATTATCCCGGGTCAGACACTGAGTCTTCAATTACGATGAATGATTGCACTCTCAGTTGAACATCCCATGGGTTTCAAGTTCACTCCAGTGGTATTCATATATATGATCCATTGCTAAAGATGCTAAAAAAATGGTCGGTACCTTCTATCGTTCCAGGATGTTAACCATGTTTGCTGTAGTCTCTGAATATAGAATCCAGTGAAGTCCGTAATGTGTTCAATATCAGAGGTTGGCGGTGAAATTCGGAGAATGTAGCAGCTGTTAAGTAATTCTTTAAGTCTTCGATATCAGAGGTTGGCAGTGAAGATATTTTGGGAGAAAAAACAAAATGGCTGCCTTTATACACGTCGGATTGAATATTTTGAGCTTTCTGATTGGTTAACCCTTCTCTTGGTGGACTATAAAATGAGTCAGCTCATTTTGGTTGGCTCACTAGTACATAGATATATCCCAAAAAACTGTAATACAGGAAGTATCGAAGTTCTTCTGCTATGCTTTTAACTTTACGAGAGCCAGCTCAGAGCAAAAATGTGTACTGCTGCTATATTTGGGCTGGAGCTGCTCAATCTTCCCTTTCAAAGATTGCTAGAATCGTTTATGCTGTCTTATGGAGGTGGAGAAAACTTATTTTTCACTGCAGCTTCTTTCCTTCAGATTGCTACTCTGTCATTATTTTTGTTGCAAATGCTCAAATGGGCTCCTTTCTTTAATTCCACCAGTTCAGACCTTTACAAACAGGTTACGCCATGTTACTTCCACGGAGTCGAATCAATCTCATTTCCTCCGTATTCCAAATGTAAGAAGTCCCACTCAAAGAAACCATTCTCAAGAACTATCAAGAGCAGATCCGTATTCCAAATGTAAGAAGTCCCACTCAAAGAAACCATTCTCAAGAACTATCAAGAGCAGATCCCTGTAGAACAAAGAAATCATTAGCCAACTTCAAAGAATAGGTCGTTGTGGAGAGCCATGATCCCCCACATCCTGAAGAATCCAAAAATCGTCTCTCTTTTTTTGCAATAGATTTGTCCCGCCATGTTGCACGGTATCAGACAGCCAGTGAAAGTTGTGATTCATAACATGCATCCCTCAAAATTATACACTAAATTTCGAAAGGCAAAGAAAAAAAAATCACTAGTTTGATAAACTGGACAATGTTACGATCGAGAGCGGATAAAGACGGTAGGTCTTAAAAAAGTGTTTAAGGTTAAGACCTTTGTTTTGTTTGGTCATATCGCAGTGGATCACCGTTCCTACCCATTTTCGCCTATTTTTGTAGTCTTTCTGAACCTGTTCGCTTATATATGACTGATGATTTTATATCTGTCCTTCTAAAGCGGCATTTATTATTCTTCTGCGGTGGCTTGTCTAACTTGGTAGTTTGTTATCTGTTATTAATAACGTCTTCTGCTCTAATAGCATCTTCTGTTATATCTTAATATGTTTTTAACATGACAGTACGTTCTCTACATGCTTTTTTTCTATTGAAACTTTTCTCAGTCGCTGTAAAAAAAAAATAGTAGCAGTCAATCATGTTTTTCACCGAGATTTTCCTCTTCTTTTCTCTTTTTATAATTCGTCCATGTTTTAAGGCTACGTTTCTTGTCTTACTTTTTTAAAAGTATTTTTCTTTTTTTTTTTTCTTTTTTTCATTTTTCTTTCTTTTCTTTTCTTTTTTTGGCCGCAGTCTGCATGCGTTGTCTTTTGTCAAATTGAATTTCGCAATTTAATTAAGTTCTAACGCCGTATTCAGCAAAACTTTTCCAAGTTGACAGAACAGCGATCCGTTATTTGATGATAGTTATTTATTTGCATGATGTGATTTGGTTTGGCTTGGTTTGACAAGAAAATAGATGAGAGAGAAAACGACGCAAAATGGTTGCCGATTCCAAGCGGACCGAGAGAAAAACCGCATAAAAGATGAGAGTAGATTTGAAAATGTATCAGTATGCACTTAATATGCGTATACATACCACAGATTCATGACATGTAGTGGAGACAGATTTTATAAGTAGAAAATGGTACTGACATCACGGATGTAAAAAATACACCAAATGGAAAGTTGTTGCTTGTCTGCCAGCAGAAAAAAAAAACTCGATTCTCTCTATAAATTAATGGAAGCACGATGAAGTAATGGATAGCGGCTCGTGTTGCGAAATCGGTAAAGCCGAGTTCGAATTCCAGTCGAGTTCGTTGCATTCACTTTCGTGCAAATACCCTCGGGAATTTCTCTTTTCTCTTTCGCTATCAGGACAGACTTGTTCTTATAGCCTTGTGTAGCACCCCACCCCGACAGTCTCGAAAAAAGAACAAGCCTGAATTTAAAACCTGCTACTTAGTGACGCACTACGGGCACCGGTTCTCTGTATTCGGCTCTTCCAAAAAGTGTGGTTGGATATGCACAATCCTTCCCCATGAAGCCATATGTATTGTACCTTCATATCTTGAGTCCAGTATATACTATACAATAACGATTAAGACAAAGAAATATGGTTCTGGTTAATAACAATAAAATGCTATGGTTAACAATAGTAAATTAATTACCGATACTGTTCGAACTGCAATCCACCTGTTTCGATGCTCTGCTTTTTTATTATAAGTAACTGTATAGCGACTTTATTGCCACTATCTATCTATCTATATATATATATATATACTAGTAGCATGGCCCGGCGTTGCCCGTGCTTGATTCAAAAATCGTACGACTCATACAGCAATCGTTATCACTTGACTTAAAATATTTTGCCCTTCCTTGCTTTTAAAGGAGTGCCCTTTTCCGTGCTGATGTTGCTACATGCCTTACTTCTTGCCTATTTCACACTGCAAATTTTTTCTAAGCTTTATACTAAACATTAAAACTCTTACGAAAAAAGAACTAAACAAAATGAACACAAAATGATCAGCTTTAAAAAAGGACACGTAACTAGAAAAACCGAATGAAAAAAGAATGTTAACAATAAATACTTTTTCACATCCATCCCAGTTCTGCGGAATCAGAATCAACGTTGAGTTTAAGCAAGCGAATGAGCCAATTGGAGTAAAGTGCCATGCAGATTTAAATTTTTCCCACTTGTGACGAATGCGGCTATCGATTTTTTTTGCATGCTAGCATGCTAGTTAACATTCGTGTCAGTCAGCTGTTGGCTCTCACGCTGGCCAATAGAATCTTCCTGCCTATTCGTGGCAGCCACCTATAGGCTCTCACTCTGGCCGCCAGTAGAAAATGGCCGCAAACTACATGAAAACTGCCGTAGAAGTATGAAAAAATCGAATATTTCCACTATTGATGGGAGTTGGGAAATGCAAAGTCGGTCTTTGCCTTCCCGCTAACATGGAGCATGTAAATTTTGGTGCAAATATATATATATATATAGCGGAGGAAGACAAATGTTCGTACACATACAAATTTTTAAATTATTGTATTCCCAAGTAATGAATAAACATACTTTTCATATAATTAACTATACACAGATACATAATCACTAAATATAGATAGAAAACAGAAAATAAATATTAAATAGAAATAAATACCATTTATCCATTTTAATGGTTTTTTTTACCCATTAAAATGGATAAATGGTATTTATTTCTATTTAATATTTATTTTCTGTTTTCTATCTATATTTGTACATTAGAAAAAGAATGCATAATCTTCATTTCACTTTTTAGAATATCCATTATTCACTTCTAAAGCAACCAACCGCTTCTTGACGTTCTCAATGATTTGCAGATTTTAGTTGGTATTTTGTTCCATTCTTCTTCGCAGATGGTCTTCAGATCTAAGATGTTTGTTGGAGCTCTCGATTGGATTTGAATTTTCAAATAACGCCACAGATTCTCGATTAGGTTTAAATCTGTGGACTGACTTGGCCATTTCAGGATATTTATCTTATCTTCGTAGATTTTGCAGGGTGCTTAGGATCATTATCTTGTTGGAAGATCCAATATAGAGAAAGTTCAAGATTTTCAACCGAAATCATTAAATTTGCTTCCAAAATATTTTGATATGCTGCGGCATTCATTCTACTATCTATCACAGATAAGTTGCCAGTACCTTTTGCAGAAAAACATCCCCAAACCATGATGCTGCCACCGCCAAAGTTCACTGGATCTGTGTTCTTTTGTTTCTTTCCCCCATACATGATTTATAGAATTACGTCCAAACACCTCAATTTTTGGTTTCGTCATTGCATAATACTCTTTTCCAATAAGATTTTTTTCCTTATCTTTATGTTCACGAATAGATTTCAATCTAGCATCACTGTGTCTTCAATAGCAGTGGAGTTTTTTGATGGGAGCGTGGCTTTAGATTTTTTTTCTATGAATTTCATTGCTTATTGTCCGTTCAGTGACACGGATTCCTGATGAAAACAAATCATCCTCTTGACGTGTAACGATTGGATTTTGTTTAATTTGACGCATTAATTTCCTCGAAGATCTTGAAGAAATATTCCGTGGTGCATCTGTTTTTCTTTGGTTTTCAACAGTTTTGAGGGTTTTTATTAAAAAAAAACCCTCAAAACTTGCGATGAATGAACTAATGATAGTAAACTTAATATTCAGGTTATCTGAAGTTTTCCTATAACTTTGACCTTCTTTCCAGAACTTAACAATCAGTTCTTTTTGCGAATTTGTCAATTCTTTACCTCTTGTCAGGATCATAACCTTCTTGCACGAATATCAATTACAGAATCTTCTGATTGTATTTTTAGGCTAAAAATAACAACTGATAACATTAGTGGAACATTCTAGAATATGCCACTGAAATAACCTAGATTACTAAAGCAATTTAAATGTTTTAAAATCTGAAATTTGCATTGTATGAATACATTTTTCCCCCATTCAAATAGATAAATCGGATTTATTTCTATTATATAATTTTTTTCTGTCTTCTATGAATATTTAGTTATTATGCATCTGTGTATAGTTAATTATATGAAAAGTATGTTTATTCATTAGTTGAAAATGCAACAAAATAAAGTTTATATGCGTACGAATATTTGTTTCCCCCACTTTGTATACATATATATATATATATATATATATATATATATATATATATATATATATATAGTGAAATGGCGCATTTCAGTTTCTTCTAGGGTTTCAGATTGTCTGACAGTTGCAATCCGCTGAGTATCCATGCTACGTCTCATTTCAGTTTCTTCTAGAGTTTCAGAATTGTCTGGCAGTTGCAATCCGCTGAGTATCCATGCTACTTCACATTTCAGTTTCTTCCAGAGTTTCAGATTGTCTATCTTCTGCAGTCCATTGATCATGTAAGTCTTCTGTCAGATTTTTCTTGATTTCCAGAGTGTTACAGTCCGATGAGCATCTAATCTAAGATGGTATGGCTTAACTTTCATTTAAATCCAACAATTCTTTTTGAGGCAGGGATTTATGCACCCTTGGAACACCTCTTTTTAAATAAGTTAGATATATATAGTCTATGTTATTAGGTAACATACATGGAATCTCTTTCAAATTTCATAAGAATCTATCTAATGGTTGTGTTTAGGTTTTTAGGGGGATAAGCCCCTTCGACTCCATCTCTCGGATTCTATTTGAAGCTTGCAGTTCGCACAGTATCGGTAATTAATTTGCTCTTTTTTCCCATAGCATTTTACTGTTATTAACCAGAATTATTTTGATAATATATTTGGGAGTTGGCTTCAAAATATATCAAGGTGACTAAAACATATAGCCCTCTGGTAAAAACCGCGTGATAATAGAGGCTCAAATACTCAAGTTATGGGCTTCTAAATTTTTCAATATAGGGATGCTTGCTCTAGGGTGTATTGATAATTATTGAAATTAGCTGATATTTTGCGAAGAGGCATCTTTTCAGGTCATTTACCTAAGTTTAAATTTTATTTAAATCGAAAGGAGACAAAAATTTAGTGGGGTTTTTGCTCCTCTCGCCTTTGATCAAAATAATATATACTTATAAATAGCATATTGCATTCACTCTCATGCCGGAAATCTATGATCTAAATTTCATAAAAATCTGTCCAGTGGTTTTTGAATCCATGGGTTCATTTTCAAGTGGGGGGGGGGATCTCCCCCTCTTTGCTCCCCTCAAAAATAAATCAAATATGGCTTATTACACTCATTTTATGTCTACTAACTATTTTCCAAATTTAATGAAAAACGGTGAAGTAGCTTTTTCTTCCTATAGATGTAGACAGACAGGCACACAGACTTTCATCTTTAATTATAAAGATTATATTGCTCTGTTAAACACAATTTTCATTTCATGCTCTAACTTGGCAGAATTCCCGCAGTAAACTGGCGTTACTTTCTGGTTGCCAGCCTACTAAGGCTATAGGACCCAGTCCTACTATTTAACCCATAGCCGAGGAGAGAAGAGATGAGTTCATACCTTTTCCAAAGCATATAACGAACTCGACTCTCCAATTTCAGATTCGGAGCCGTTATCCGTCGAATCTTCAAACAGCAGCTGGTAAATTCAAAGTGGTCACCCATCTAGTTACTGGATAGGCACAGTGTTGCTTAATTTCAGTGACCGGGTGAGAACCGATGTTTCAACACTGATCTTTTTTATTATCTTATAATCTTTTTTTTTATTAAGATTTTAATTAGAAATGATTCATAACTATGCGTCAGGCAACCGACTTATTGATTCACCCACGTATCTACATCTAATTATTCGGTCAGTCTATATTAACCTTTGTCTAAGTCCCCCCCACGTCTTGTGAATAACTATTCCGCGTAAAGTAATAAGCATTTATCAGTTTCGAGAAACTATGGCGTCTACTAGGATAGCTAGTTAATTCTTGTTGCACACGCCTACACAGACATTTCTGTGTTTCTTCAACACTCAAAGAAAAATGGGTTCATACCGCAACTATCCTGAGCTGACGTTAGTTAAAGTTTCTGGTAGGGGGTGTATAATCCTGTATGATCAACAACGGCGTTTTTCACAACGTTATTCGAATTAGCGTGTAAAATATTTTTTTACCGTAATTGTTTTGTTTTGTTGCGCTTTTCTTACTGCAACTGTGTTGATTGTTTTATATTATTCACTCATTTCTTGATTTTCTTTTTTATGTATAATAGGATTAAAATAAATGCAAGAAACGAACGAATTTACCTGTCAATCCAATAACAGGGCCAGTATGCGCTGTGACCTCGTGAGGATTGCCGCTTCCTGCCGTTTCAAAACACAAAAATAACGCCTCCCAAATGTATAGCCAGCCAGTTAAGTTCCACACATGATACACGCTACGGTCACCATGCATCTTTCGATACATCACTGACGAGGCAGAAGATTGTTCCCGCAGCAGGTTGCCATTTCTTTCTGCAACCAAGGCTAAAGAGTCTGTCCTGCTAGTTAAGCTATATAAAGATGGATTCATACCTTTTTCAAGGGTATTTGTTCGTAATTGAATATCGAATAGAATTCGAATTCGGCTATATAGTATAGTCCACCTTTGTTTGGATTCTGTTGCTGCTGGTATGACATTTCAAATGAGTATCTTAGTAGTCTGTCTATATTTCTGAGATGAGGTATTATGTACATTATTTACATTATTCGGACTATTGTCCTCATCTTTGTCGTCATATTTATCACAACGTTTCGGCCGTTGTATGCTCCGGCCTTCTCCAGGTGGTTGGAATGTCGAACTGAACCCTTTATTTTGCTCGCAGACTGTTCTAGTTTCACGTACCATGTTTGATGGATATCATTTATCAGTTATCCCTCTGAAAGTTCTCCACTGCCACTATTGAACTCACACTCTTTGGGTCCTGTCACTGGATCTAACCAACGCCTTTATCCAATGTGCCATGTGTCCTTGAGGACATCTGTGTATGAATTTCTAATGTCTTCAGCAACCACTTTTACCAGTGCTCATATTGCAATTTTGCTGTTATAATTGCATTGAGTATCTTAGTATTTCCAATAATAATTGTTATATAAATGGTATATACTATGAAGTGAAGGCAAGACACAATATGTCGGTGTGGTGTATGCTATGGTTCAGATGTGACACTAACACCCTCTGATTGTTCACTTTTTTCATACTTCACCCTGGATCTTTCTACTGCCTTCAGTGGTACCGCCCACTTTGGTAATCACTGTGCTAACACAACCATCGACAGTTTCCTAGGTTTCGTCTGGCCAATTTCACTCGCAAGTTTTGGGTGAATACGTATCATTGTTTTTCAGGTACTTCCTTACAGTGCTCCCGATAGGATCGTCTAACCAAGCTGGTATTATATTGAAAAAGCGATCATGAGGAAATTCGAAACGAATCTCGTGGTCGGAAAGCTAACATTCTAAACACTTAGTTACGCACCCACTACATTGTAAGACTCGGGCACTTCGACGTAGTGTAATGGCTAGCAAGCTTGTCTCGCTAGATCAAATATGACTGAATAGTGAGTTTGATCCTCACTGGCTGTCCCATACTTTCGGCCTTGTGCCACATCTAAGCTACGCTAAACTAAACTACCACTACATAGTAAGGCTAACCACATGGTATATGGTATGATTATGAAAATTCGATGGAACAGATTTACCCAACAACTAAGAATTTTACACTATTTACACTATTCTCCTCATTTTTATTAACATATTCACAATGTTTTGTCCGTTGTACACTCCGGCCTTCTCCAGGTGATATTAGTTGGAATTTCGAACTGAAGAAGGGCCAAGCGTATACCGGCCGAAACATCGTGAATATGGCAATAAAGATGAGGATAATTTTACCCTATTTACACTGTTGTTCTCATCCTTATTATTGCCATATTCATGAGGTTTGTCCGTTGTATGCTCCGGCCTTCTTCGGGTGATATTATATGAAATTTGGTACTGAAAATGTGCGGAGCATACAACAGCCGAAATGTCGTGAATAAAGATGAGGACAACAGCCCGAACAATTTAAATAATATAAACTAACAGCCATACCCATCTGGTTGATCAGAAAAAAGCGTTCAATTAGAATGGAGCAAAAACAGCATCATGTTTAGATGTAACAGAGTCTAACTTCAATTACTTTAAAGTACTTTCTTTAAAAAATATTAATGCTGTTTCTGATATAACAGAAGTAGTCTGCATTTATTCAATCGAATATAGTCGAGGTCATGATGGGGTAAAACAGGTAACATGAAGACCCACTTTAGACCACAATTATTTTGGAGTTTTTGAAATTCAATTTGTCAATGTGTTACCAGGGATGTAAAAGAGGATACATTTCTTAAATTTGATGAAAATTGGTTGAAAGATCAACGAAAAATAAGAAAGAAACCAGTAAAAATCGCCATGTTTCGCTATATGCGCGGGTTTTCACTATATGGGTGGACTCAGTTAAATGACATATTGTTGGCTACAATTGAGTGAAGTTTGTATTAAATAACTTGAAAACTGAGTGAGTTTTTAGTTTAAAATTTGTGTTGAAATCGATTTGTGTTGAAATCGATTTTCCGTTTTTCGCTAAACGCAGTGGCGTAAAAATAAAAATAAGGTATCGCTGAACTCGTTACGGTGTAAGTAACCTACATACCGAGTTTGAACGAAATCGGAGGAAAAAGTTGAATTTATTGATTTTGATCGGCTTTCTTGATTATAATTTTTTTAATTATTGATTTTTTATGCTAAAAACCTATCTCTTACATTGTACAATGTATGTGCCAAGTTTGGTCAACATCGGTTGGATGGATCTCCAGTGAAAAGGTATCACACACACAGACACACAAACATCCTCTGTTTTTATATAGAGATAGTTACAATGCCTCATCTCAGAAATATAGACAAAATAAATATATATATTTCATCAGACCACATTTCTCATATCCACGTCTAATATAAATGAGTTGCTCATAAATGATGGACCTACAGAAGCACACTCAACCAATCAACAGACCAATCCTTTACATTTAAATTTTCAAACTGGCGCAATTCTTTAATAAAGTTATCCATATATTGAACGTAATTCCGACAAAATAGACCCCTCTCTAAAATATTGATCGGATGGGAGGTGGAAGTGGTTTGTAAAGGTGCGCAACCCAATTCAAAACTGAGCTTATACACCTCGTGAATCGAACTTCTTTGGGGAAAGAAAATGAGGGTCTGCGCCAAAGATTTAACACTTCGGGACCTCCCGAGCAGGATCATTTCGCTCTGTATCTCGCACCGAGATCTACCATCCTTCTGTCGATCCGACAAATGAAGACAAACAAGAAATCGTTGACTGCATCATGTTTTGGCGAGGATATCGTTGTATCAAAAGGAATGCAGTGGGGGGGGGGATTGATTATGGAATATCGATCTTTATTGCAGGTCTTATATCAGTCATGAAAACCCGTTCACATCTCGCTTGCATCTCGCCTCTCGCCAAACGCGAGCTGATGAAATGGAATTGATCGGCTCCTTCCGTGACTGCACGCAACGATTTGCGTCAGAAACGTTTTCCGTCTATTTTCCGGCTCTGTCGTGCCGATCTGTTTTGCCCACACGTTTCCCTTTCAACTAATTAATGATCTTCCTCTAATTATGCTTCAATATAAGACGGTTAGCGACACGAAAAGTAGAATCGGCAAACCGAGTTCAAATTCCGGCCTAGTTTGTTACATTCACTCTCGCACTAATGGTCTCTTCCTCTTCTTTCAGCAATGTATTAAATATCAGGGTTGACTGAATTCTGTAGCCTCAAATGACAGACACTCTAGGAAGAGATATTTGCAAAAACCCTTAGCAATTCGCAGCTAGTAAATAAATGCGTGGAGAACCATTATTGTATTGAATCTTAGATATGGCACACACACACACACACACACACACACACATATATATATATATATATATATATATAATGCCATTTCCATCTAAAATCGTATATATATAATAATTGTTGGACTTAGTTCATTTCGTAGTATATATATATATATATATATATATATATATATATATATAATGCCATTTCCATCTAAGATCGTATATATATATATATATATATATATATATATATATATATATATATATACTACGAAATGGACTAAGTCCAACAATTATTTTAATGCTATACGTTATTTATATATACACAAATATTAGGTTGGTGCAAAAATAATGACGTAATAATGTCGTTTTTTGACGTTAAAAAATACGTCAAAACACGACATTATTACGTCATTATTTTTGCACCAACCTAATAATTAAGTAAATGCTCTGTTTATAATAAACAGTATTAACTGGCCTGAACGTCCGAGAAATTTCATAAAATATATGCATCCTCCGACAGGAATCGAACCTGTATCCTATACGGAACCGTCATATAGACTGACGTGCTATACCAGTTTAGCTACGAAATAGCTTCTGGTTAGCAAAGACAATTTTACTGCTTTTAAACTACAAATTTCCCATGATTTCCCACGAATGTCCATATCTGCTCGAAGCGTATCTTAAAGTAAACAAATGATGTCACACACTACGAAATGGACCAAGTCCGACAATTATTTTATTATATTTTATTGTTATACGTTATTTATATATACAAAAATATTTAAGTAAATGTTCTGTTTCTAATAAACAGTATTAACAATATTTTTACGGCTTTTATTCGATTCCTGTCGGAAGACACATTTTTTTTATAAAATTTCTCGGACGTTCAGGCCGGTAAATGTTGTTGATACTGTTTATTTTATTATAAACAGAGCATTTATTTAAATATTTGTGTATATATAAATAAAGTGTAGTAATAGAATATATATATATATATATATATATATATATATATATATATATATATATATATATATATATATATATATATATATATATATATATATATATATATATATAGGGTATTACTGCAAAATTGTCCAAAGCGTGTAACATCAAAAGTTGAAATGATGATCACATTTGCTTTCGTAACCTCCTGACCCAGTTTTCCACTCTACTGTTCCCTCTTTTTAATTCTCTTGAATGGTCATTGTAGATGAAAGCCAGGGTATGTAGGAATGCTGGTACCATTACTAAAGGCCTGAAAGATTTTTTTCCCTCTTACTCAGTTGTAAAGACAGTGGGTCTGACACAACGATTTTAACATGTTCCCTTTCTAGTTAAATAACTAAAAGGGTTTTTCACTGTTTCTTACGACAAATGCTGTCAAGATGGCTAAACGTCTTATTTGAAAACCTGAAAAAAGAAACTCAATTAGTTTAGATTTTTTTTAAATATCAAATATTTTGTTGGATAGACAATTATCCAACGCTGTTATACGATTTGTATAATTTGGCTGTTACACCCGATATATATATATATATATATATATATATATATATATATATATATATATATATATATGAAAATAATAAACATAACCTAAAAATTCTTGAAGCGATCTTTATTAAAAAAATGAAACCAAACCTTAATAAAATTAATTATGAATAGTGTACAGTACATAGTTTAAAATATCGAACTTTATGCAAATAGTTCTTAATACTTATTTTTAAAAAAATCTCTCGACGCCTCTTAACTTAGTTATCTCCCCTGAAGTGTTACCTAATTTTACTAAATTCGGCGTTCTTCAATTCACCAGTAAAAATTTTAATTTTCAGATGAACGCAGCAATTTTGTTTTTGAAAATTGCGAACACTACTATATTTGTTTTAAAAAACAACATCCTGATGATGACATTGTGCTAATGTCGAAAGTACACGGAATAAATAACAAGTATCAACACAGTAATTTTCTCTCTTCCTTTAATAATGACACCAAAAACGTGTCCGTGAATATGAAAGGATCAAAAAAAAAATATGAATAAATAGAAATAAAATATACCTGCAAAAAGACAATCATTGCATTTGCCATGAAAAGATGGAGAAACGCGTCGGTTAAGAAAAATTTTTTCTTTTGTCTTTCTTCCTATTGTCCTTTTACAGATATATTTTGAAATTTACGCCCACACATATTCAAACATATGCACACACACAGAGACACAGACACACACACACACACACACATACATATATATATATATATATATATATATATATATATATATATATATATATATATATATATTTAAGTTATAAGGAACTTGGTAAACCGAATTGGTAAATCCAAAGAGGATGAAATCCTGAGAACTCAATGTGAGGACAGAGCTAATATGTAATGAAAAACAAACCACTTTAAGGTACCATTACGATAATTTATTTCACCTAAATCCTTTTTTAAGGATTCAGGATCATCAGGTAAAACTTCCAACAACGAATTGAGAGGAAAAATGGGATTAGAAATTGGTGGGTAGTGTAATTTTTGTAATTTAATAGAGGGGGTTGAGAGTGGCAGTTAAACAGACAATATAAAGTATAGGGAGGGGTTAATTTTATATCTCTTTTAAGTATGTTTTATATTGGAGTAGGAGGAGTGACAGAACCATGACCTATTTAGATGGTTAACAAAACGGAAGTGAAATGTAGAAAATGTATACAAATGAGTCTTATGGTATATATATATATATACAAATAATTTTGTGAAGTATATATATATATATATATACTTCACAAAATTAAAACGCATTTATGAGCACAAAAGAGACCTCACAAAAAACAATTTAGCTAATGCACTAGTCATACATAGAAATAAATTCAACCATAATTTTGATTTTAAAAATGCTACATTCATAAAAAAAGAAAATAACTCACTCAGAAGGAAAATTCTGGAGAGTGCCGCCATAGAAAATTACCCAAATATTAATCTACACCCGGGTTTTTTTCCCTATTTCACCTTTCTTAACAAAATTAATGCTCTTACAAACAAATATACACAACAGATTCATAAAATCAAAAGAAGATCCTTGAATACATCAACACAGATATCACTGACGTTATTTTTCAGTTAAAAATATGAAAATAGCGTTTCTCTACATTCCAGTTGCTAAGTACATTCTGTTTTTGTTTTTATTAGTTACTTTGTTCATTTAATTTCATTTTCGTATTTTGCTTTGATAAAGTCCACATTGGACGAAACGCGTCAGTAATTACCAGTTTTCCTATTGTCATTTTTATTCATATATATATATATATATATATATATATATATATATATATATATATACAAATAATTTTGTGAAGTATATATATATATATATATATATATATATATATATATATATATATATATAATTTTGATTAAAAAGAAGCGACAGGGTCTATCCGTATTAAAATAAAAATTTAACTGAAATTAATAAATAAATAATTCACCATCTTTGTGTGCGGCCTTATTACCAATAACGGATACACATGACGTCAGGCTAGACCATTTCAAATGTTCGGCTTCCTAAAAACTAGCAGCATGCAGCCTAACTACTGCATAGACAACACATCGGTTCTTGATAATGACTGCGAAAGTCAAATGTACTTAATATTAATTTTGGATTGCTTATCCACAACTTTGAGCGGAATACTCAATCTCTTACCCGAAAATTGTAAAAGTGCAATAGAAATTGAAACACAGACCTTGCGATTGTTTTTAATCAAATTCGTTTGAATAAATACTTGCTGCCTAAATATATTCTATTCGCATCTGCCAAATCGGCCGAGTTTCGATTCTAACTTGAAGCAAAAGGATACCTAGCCATGATGTGATACAGCGAAACAGGTTTCTATGTGGATGACTTGCTCTCGTTCTCCGATTGAGCACTATGGATAGAGGGAATTTTTTAAAAGCGGCTGCTCCTGCTATTAACACATAACTCTTCAGTTATGAATTGAGCGCTCTGGCTGATGTTTTGGCGTTTATATACATCACGTATATAATACGTTAAAAGATTCCGTTTCTCTTCGTTGATAGCTTAGTAGTAGAGTCTCTGACTGATGCCAAATCGGTCGAGTTTCGATCACGGCTTGAAGCAATCGGATGTCTCCTAAACACTGATGAACTGTGATACAGTGAAACAGGCTTACACACACACACACACACACACACACATATATATATATATTGAAAAATAAAAAATATTAAGAAATTAAAATCTTCAGATACACTGGGTTGTAGATTAATATTCCTTCATTTTTATTATTATTATTTCATTTAGATTCCTCGACTAGTTTCGGCCAAAATTGCCATCATCAGGAGAAGAAATATTTCTGCTTGCTGGTAGCAGTGAACTACAGAAATGAATGTCTTGATGGAGAATATATATATATATATATATATATATATATTGAGTGCATTTGCTGTTATTTTGAGCGCGACGTATCCAGAAAGAGAAATGTACTAAGGAGATATCTATGTAAACATGAAGGATGAATATACTGACACTAACATTTAAACTAGGAGGCAATATATATTGTCAAGGAATATTTAATTAAATGCTGGTCATGATATCAATCCGTAATGCTTGGGTCAGACAGTGACCGATATCAACCGCTTCGGTAAAAGAAAGCGATTAGTAACATCAGATGAACGAATTAAGTCTCTATTAATTAATCTCGTAGGACTCATTTCCTTTTACTCGTTGCTATCATTCCAAGGTTTCAATTATTTCAAAGATTAGCTCTTCTTCTTCTTCTTCTTCTTCTTCTTCTTCTTCGTTTTCTTCTTCTTCTTCTTCTTCTTCTTCTTCTTCTTCTTCTTCTTCTTCTTCTTTTTCTTCATCATCTTCTTCTTCTTCTTCATCTTCTTCTTCTTCTTCTTCTTCATCATCTTCTTCTTCATCTTCTTTTTCTTCTTCTTCATCTTCTTCTTCATCTTCTTCTTCTTATTCTATGTCCTGTGTTTCTTCAGGACATTGGCGATCATGGCTCTCCACAATTCCCTGAGCTTTCTAGCCATTAATAAATATTCTCTTTTTGTTCTCTCTCCTAAACCCTGCTTTTTATGCATTTACTCAAGCTTGCTAGGTAGGTTATGCATTGTATTCTGCTGCCCCACTAACCTTCAATATGTCGCGTGAGTATCAATATTCCCGAGCCCTCTTTCCTCTTTACATGCAACCTTCAACTATCTCTTCTTGATACTAAATGCAAGTGGCCTTTTTGTTTCGATTTTTTAAACTTCCTCGTTCCTCACATATTCGGTCTATGATATTCTCAGTATTCTTCTATAGAACCACCTTTCTGTTGCTTCAAGTCTGTTCTTCATCTGTGAAGAGATTGTCCAGCATTCACCATGCCATATAGAAGGACTGATATTACATAACAGTGCAGTACTCTTTTATCTGTTTCTAACGAAATTTTCCTGTTTCTTAATACTTTGCTTAGCTTTTGGAAGGTCTCTTTTGCTATCCCAATCCATCTTTGGATTTCAGTGTCGCACGTTCCGTCCTCTGTTAAAACACTTGCCAGATATTTAAGTTGTTGTATCTGTTTGATTTTGGTATTTCCAATTTGTAATTTTCATGCTGGGTTGTACCTTTTGTTAAGAAACGGGAATTTTGTCATTTTGCAATTGATGTTTAGTCCTTTCTTCTTGCTTTCCTCCGCTACCTTCTGTGCGAATCCTTGTAGTTTCCTTTTCTGTGTCTGCTATCAACAGATGTGTCATCTGCATAGCCTATGTTGTTAAGATTGTCGATGCCAATAATAAATCCTGGTAGAACTTGTAATTCTCTCGGGATCGCGTTACAGCATAATCCTGTATTAAGCTTTTTTACATTTGTTTATAATAGCGATTAATCATTCTCTGAAATAAATGAAAATTTGTAATTGTAAAAACGCTTGATTCCATTGGTGAAGTTGAATTAAAAAGAAAACTTGTAATTCCAAGTAAACTTGTAATTTGTTAAAAACAGATATATTTCGGAAAGCATTTGCAATCCTTGTTCACTCTTGAGAAATAAATGAAACAGTGACTCAGCGAAATTGTATACGTTATAAATTCAAATTAACAGGAAAAAATTCGATCGAATTGAGTTCACGAGACATGCGTAAGCTGAAAGAATTACTTAAAGAAAGAAAGAAATGCCATTTCCAAATCAGAGTAAAAAAAAAAAAAAAAAAAGAAATACTCCTTCTAGTTCTCTCGTATTTTCCGTTGAAGTAGGAAAGTCCATGCTGGGTGAAGCTGTGCTGAATCAATTCTATTACATACATTTTCGGTACTTGCTATTATCATTTGTTCAGATAACCGTCTTTGGTTGAATTTGTGTTGGTTGGTCAATTTTATTTCAGGTTGGTCGAAGTCTTTTTCGTGACCTTCTTTGATGGCGTCAAGTGCAATTGCTGATGACCTCTCTAGGTTTTCTCGGTCGGTTTCATTTTTCTTACCTTAGTACAAAGACGCCGATGTTCGTCTATTCTTTCTTTTAGTGATCTGGAGGTTATGCCAATATCATTTGCTGGACAATCTTTGCAATTGACTTAATAAATTGAATTACCATTACTAGTCATTGGCTGTTCGATTTTTTTTTATCTTATGAGCTGTCGTTCAATATTGTTTAGTGACGAGAACACCACTCTTATATCAAGAAACTTCAGACTTCACTTTCAAAAGGTGAAACTAAAAATGAAATTAAAATTTACACTTTTTGACAGGCAGTATTAAGCTTATATAAGTTGACATAGAGGGCGGTGAGGGATGGTATGAGAGACATGGTCGCGTTTAGAGAGGGAAGGGAGAGTTTTAAAATTTCTTTTTATATTTCTTTTTATTATAATACTTAATATTGAGGAAGGACGCGGTAATGATCAGACATTGACCTATTTAATTGGTCAACTCAACGGAAAGGATATGGGGACAGGAAAAGGAGAGAAAAAAAGGAAAAAGAAAAAAGGGGGAAGTAAAGAGAAAAGAGATGTACGTAGGGTTTTCGGAAGAAGAAGAGGGGTGGTATAGCTTTAGCAATTTAGATAAAAATAGATTTTAACGTTTGATAGTAATTTAACTGTTTAAAAACTCGACAAAGAAAATAAATTTGATGCTTGTTTTCAATTTAAATATTCAACTTCTCCACAATTAAATTAGGAATTTAATATAAGTTGAATACGATATTAATAAACAACAATAATAAAAAAAAATAAAAATTTACTAATAGTAATATTTTAATATTGTGAATGACTGTTCAGGTAAAATCTTTATCAGTTTGAGTCTAATTCATGAATTTAATTTGTAGCTATTTTTAGATCGGTAATATTTCTTAATCAAAGTTTAGGTTTCAAATCAAGATGGAGTAAGATTTGAAGGTAATAGTAAAAAAATTACTGTTTTTCCATACATACACCACATACATATTTATATAAAAAACACGTACACATACATTCATGTACCTTTGCAATTACACATATAACCACATACACATGTATCGATACACACCGGTATATATGCATATACATATACAAATACTTATACATTTACATATCTCCACACACATCCATATTTATACATATTTAAATTTTTACTTAAATTTTACAGTTAACGTTAGGTGGCGAATTAAGTGTTTAAAATTTCAAAAAATATTTTTAATTTTAATATTTTAAACATCATGACCAATGATTAAGGGGCAACATATTTAAATTTAAATCTAAATGATTAATTTAAATTGAGATTAAATCCAGATAAGTAAAATTTCAAATCTTAACAAGTCTAATTAGAAATTATTTATAGAGAAAGTAAGATTAAAAGGTAATAAAACATATTTTCTCTCCTTCCATTAGAACTCAATATATATATATATATATATATATATATATATATATATATATATATATGTATGTATAAAGGAAAAAACTTACACCCATGTATACATATATATGCATACTATATCCTACACATATATTCACACATATCCCATATATAAATTCTAAGATACATACATATATATATATATATATACATATACAGACATATATGCAACCCCATATACATGAATCGATACATATACACATATACCTGTCTAAATTTCCGAATACACATATACATATTTACACACGCGCCTACAATATATATATATATATATATATATATATATATATATATATATATGTACATAAATTTATGTAAACATGTTTACAGGCCGGTAAATGTTATTTAATACTGTTTATTATAAACAGAGCATTTACTTAAATACTTGTATCTATAAAAAGAACGTTAAACATAAAAATGTCTTTAATAAATAAATTGTCGGACTTTGTCCATTTCGTAATATATATGTACATGTATATATATATATATATATATATATATATATATATGTACATATACACATGACAATGCACATACACATAAATACACATATCCATATTCACGTTCATATACACATTCATATACATACAATTATGTACCGCAATCATGTGTGCATACAATCATCCTCAAATCTAAAAATAAGCCAATATTTACCATTGTATATAGTTGGGTTTTTTATATATATGTACTGAGTTAAATTGAGATGATTTCTATGTCTGCATTTTAAAATGATCTCGTTTTGTTGATTTAGTTATCAGGATCTTCATGCTTTATCATCAGGATCTTCACTTTAATACAGAGGTCACATCGGTCTCTGACATTTATTGGAGTTCGAGCCCTACAGATGATTCTCCATTTCACTTGTGGGTTGAAGGCGTTTTCCAACAAATCTCAATAGTGTTTCGATAGTGCTGTTTGGTGTCTTTTGGAACATTTGTGAAGGACAGGCGATAGTTATAAAAGCGCTGTTTCCAATTTCCCGCAGATATTCCTATATATATCTTTATTTTTTTGTTTTGTTTTTTGTTTTGCATTTTCCTTGGGGAAATTGTAGCTTCGTATATCACGTTTTCTCCCATGCATATTCCTCCTACTGGACAATCAGATCCTGTTCTGCAATTACAGGTAGATGTTTCTTTTTTCAATTGGTTTGCATTAAGATCCCTTTGTAATTGTTTATTGTGGAATTCCTTAATAATTTTACTATTGTGAGAGCTTATATTTTTTTCTACATTGCTCATGCAGAAATAACTAATTTTTAGATTCATTTTATTAAACATTTTTTTCAATAGCTCATCTTTACTAAAATGCTTATCTATTAGCTTTAGGAAGTATTTCCCTATATTAATATTAGATAGTTTACAGAAAGGCAGGTTGAACTATATACTCTTCTTTTCCTATTTTTGGACTTAGTGGATGTGTTATTAATTGGTTTATCTATATATTTTAATGTTTGTTTAAATTAACTTTTTAATAGGGCTTGATTATATGTCGATTTGTTTTGGTTAAAAATTGTTTGTTTATTCTTGTATTTGCTGTATTTGGAATTTGGTTTATAATTGCTTTCGGGTGATTTGAGTTGATATTTATGTATATGGGTGATTGGTTTTTCTTTTGGAAGGGTTTGTAGTTGTTATTGTAGAGATTAAATGTAACGTCTAGAAAATTTACGATTTTTAGGTTGGATGACATTTCGATTTTAAATCCTAGAAATTTGAAGGCCTTAATTATTTGCTTCTGTAGTTGGGATGTTAGAGGCCGATTGGTCTTAAGTATAACAATAAGTCCATCATCTCTGTATAGCCCTACATTTTGGGGGTCTAGGAATCTGCTTAGAATGTCTAAAATGTATATACTACTGCTATTTGGACTGAATCATATGCTTCGAGGGGGACATCGAAATTATCTCTGTTTTGTTTAATCCAATTAGTGTCATAAAGCCTTAGTATAGACTGTCTAGAAGCCATTATGATTTTTATTTTTTCATCAGTAATTTTAGTATAATTTTTAGCAAAACTTAAGCTATTTTCTAATAATTTTTTTTACAAATGGAGGGATAGAAGTCGATAATATCAAATTGAATAAAAGAGGCTTTAGTTTTAGATTTTATATATATATATATACTCGCTCAACGCATCTAGCACCTCATAGACTTCATGACACGTCGTATAGCCATGTTATTCATGCGAAGGGAGAATCTATATGTTATTAGGTAACTGTCTTTAATTTTATTGGCGCTACAGTTTATAATTGTAAGTATAATTGTAATTTATAATTTTAAATATAATCATATAGATAAATAGATATATATTGTGTGAGAAAGAGATGTATAAGAAAGTCGAACGAGGGTGAAAGACAATGAGAAAGAGAGAGAGAGAGAAAGCGAAATCCGAGGGTAGATATAGAGAGAAAGGAAGAGGATAGGAGGAAGAGGGAAAAGACAGTAAGGCAAGTGAAGCGACAAAGGAGGAGAAAAATAATGATGTACGGTTCTCTCGATGCGAACGGTCATTCTTATGAATTCCAGTATCCGAAATCAGAGACAATTGGAAATAAAATCCATCAACAAGTTCCTATTACCAACCACCACCATCACCAACAACAAGAACAACAACAGCAACAGCAACAACAATAACAACGATCCACCCGTAGTCCAGCCCACACCAGAACCCTTGCGCATGATTGTTCACCATGTTCCGAAAATCCCGTCTAGCGGAAGTTGGATGGCGGTTAGGTGGGGCAGAAACTGTATGGACGGATTACCGTGATTGATATGCAACTGCCTTATACGCTGATAGGAGATCTCGAATGAACAAAACGCGCAAGTATGATGAGTTTTCTCCCAAGACAATATGAGGATTATACTGATGACTATAGGGTGGAATTCTATTATTTTCTTTATCAGCGCCATTATTATTATTATTATTATTTCTTTACTCAAAAAGTGTCCGATATGCATTACTGTGAACCAAATGTCAGCAAGTCTTCACAAATCATTATTCTTTCTATCAATATCGGTGTCTCAGGCGACATGTTATTGTCTATCATACAATGATTCGCATATTGTGACAATATACGTATTAGAGACAGTGACAACTAACTGGCATCACATTGTTTTCCGTAATGTTTCGGCCGCGGTACGCTCCATCTTCAACAGTGGCCTTAAACATTCCCTAAATAGCTTAGAAATATTCGAGGAGGAAATATTCGAAGTTCTGGAGAGTCGAGTTCGAATTCCAGTCGGGTACATAATATGCACTTACGCACATTTACCCTTAGAATGGGTTGTATACCAGCACAAACTGGGTTCTATAGTCTTGGTTTTCAACCAGTCTACCACAGGAAGAAATGGCAATCTACTGCGGGAAAATCTTCTACTTTGTCAGTCATGAATCAAAAGAGACATGATCGTCCAGTCGTGTATCACGTGTGACACTTAACTGACTGATTGAACAAGACATTACACAGCTGATTGAAGAGCTCAAAAGTTCATGTGATTCCTAGAAAACGGCCAGTTCAGTCTTTGGGTCATATAGTACCGAATTATATACCTATATTTTCTGAGTTTCCCTAACAAAGCTGACCGTGTCATGTAATGATAACAGCCGTAATGATAATTAGCCGTTTCCTTATAAGGACAAATTCGTCATTCAATGATCGAGCAGCCAGTGCTATTATATATATATATATATATATATATATATATATATATATGGAGAAAATATAATTCTCTATTCTGTCGGATTTATATCCATTTATATTTGCTTACATATATATATATATGAATAAAAATGACAATAGGAAAAGTGGTAAATGCTGGCGTGTTTCGTCCAATGCGGACTTTGTCAAAGCAAAATACGAAATGTTTATAATATAACAATGTAACTAATAAAAACAAAAAACAGAATGTTATTAGCAACTGGAGTGTGGAGAAACGTTATTTTCATATTGTTAACTAAAAATAACGTTAGTATTTGTCACGTGTGGAGAATATTGTCATTGTATCTGTGTTGATGTATTCAACCATTTTCTTTAACAATATGAAAATAGCGTTCCTCCACACTCCAGTTGCTAATAACATTCTGTTTTTGTTTTAATATCATTGTTATATTATATTCATTTCGTGTTTTGCTTTGATAAAGTCCGCATTGGACGAAACGCGTCAGCATTTACTAGTTTTCCTATTGTTATTTTTATTAATAAATATTGTCTTCTCTACTGGTTAAATCAGAGAAATGTTCATATATATATATATATATATATATATATATATATATATATATATATATGAATATATATATAGCACTGCCCATCAACAAAATTTAGTTGTGTGTCAGTATAAATGTCGATGTGAGATCGACTATGTGGGCAAAAGTATCCAGAGGTTAGAGGTTTGGATCGCCCAGCATGTCCCGGGCCACACGAGCCTGTGACATCCGGGTGTTCACAGACTCATGACTCCGCTATTGGCGAGTATTTATTGAATTCTGTTGCTTGCAGGACGAACTATTCTCCTGAAATTTTCTCTGTCTTGCACAGGGAACGGACCAAACTGCACTTAGACATCTTGGAGTCTGTTATTTTTAATATACAACGTCCTACTCCGTGCAGACAGAGAGAATTAAAGCATTTACTATTTTTTGCTTTTTACTCTTACCTTTTCTCCTTCATATCCTCTCTTATCGACTTCTCTGTAAATGTATATGTACATATTTATTTTTTCCTTTCGCCTGGTTTCCTTTTATTCTCTAGCTCTTTTTACTGTTACATTTTCTTCTTCATATCCTCTCTTATCGACTTCTCTGTAAATGTATATGTACATATTTATTTTTTCCTTTCGCCTGGTTTCCTTTTCATTTCTCTCTAGCTCTTTTTACTGTTACATTTTCTCCTTCATATCCTCTCTTATCGACTTCTCTGTAAATATATATGTACATATTTATTTTTTCCTTTCGCCTGGTTTCCTTTTCATTTCTCTCTAGCTCTTTTTACTGTTACATTTTCTCCTTCATATCCTCTCTTATCGACTTCTCTGTAAATGTATATGTACATATTTATTTTTTCCTTTCGCCTGGTTTCCTTTTATTCTCTAGCTCTTTTTACTGTTACATTTTCTTCTTCATATCCTCTCTTATCGACTTCTCTGTAAATATATATGTACATATTTAGTTTTTCCTTTCGCCTGGTTTCCTTTTATTCTCTAGCTCTTTTTACTGTTACATTTTCTTCTTCATATCCTCTCTTATCGACTTCTCTGTAAATGTATATGTACATATTTATTTTTTCCTTTCGCCTGGTTTCCTTTTCATTTTTCTCTAGCTCTTTTTACTGCTTCCTTTTCTCCTTCAGATTCTCTCTTTTTGACTCTCACTACACTATAAGTATATGTGCATATGTTTTTTCCTTTCGCCTGATTTTCTTTTCTTTATTTTTTCTCTTTTCCCCTTTTCTTTCGATATGTATATATATATATATACATTTATTTTTCGTCTTACATGTTTTTTTTATGTTTATATCATAACTACAGTGGGGTGCAGACATATTCTGAATAATGCGATGTTTTACTAACACGAGATGTGAAGAATTTATTCATTTGATCATTTAATAAGATCAGACTCTTATTAAATGACATTCTACTGCCTAATGAATAATCCCACAGAAAACTGATTTTTTTTCACACAGTTATATGTAGTAAGGTCTCTGCAATATTCACGTACTCATTTTTATATTCTTGCCTATTTCAATAATGCTGCTTTCAAAGGTATTTCCATTCTACCTACCTATTTTGACCTTTATTGTAATGGCCTTCAGGATCTTTCCAGATGCCCCGAAGATGACGACTAAAGACGAATACAATGCTAAGCACTATATACCACACGTTTTTTTTTTGTTTTTCTTTGGGGGGGAAGGACCTGTTGTGTAGCATAACTTATGGGCAAGGCAAGTGACATCAGAGAACCAAATTCAAGGTCTGTCCTATTGCATTGTGTTCACCACACACTAATGCTTATTGTCATTGAATCCATCTCTACTCTCTTTCACACTATGGGTGAAATAGCAGGGTAGACTAGGTTATCTAGTCTAGAGTGACAGCCACTCCAAGAGAAGAACAACTCTGAATAATAATTAAAATAAAACTCCGGAGAAAGTCACAGAAACCACTAAATAATTTTTCCCAAAATATCGTGCCAATGTACACATATAAAAATGCAATCTATGCAGATCCATGATCGCCTATCTACTGAAATGTGAAGGCATTTAAGAAAATCATGATGGTAATATTTATCCGCCTTTAAGTTATCTTTCTTTCTCAATTTAGTTTTCTTTTCAAGGGTTAAATTCACAATTTGGAAAATTTATATCACTCATGACGTGAATATAAAACAACGTTCCTACGTCCCCTCCCGAGGCCAATGTACGGATGATGCGTGTCCCAGACTATTTAATCTCTACAAGCACAGACATAAAGAGATGGGTTCTGTATATTTAAGAATTTCATACTACATCCCAAAGGAATCTACTAACTGAAAACATTTTTTCTTGCTTTCCCTCCCGTGAGCAATGTATTGATGTCGAGGGGAAGGCTATACTTTGTCGCTTGATTTTGTTTAGCAGCATATTAGCTTCTATGATTTATTTAATGCCGAAATCTAAATAATTTGAAAGCAATTGTATGCCTTCAACTACAGATAAAATTAGATACAACCACCAATTTTCGATGCCTTGGTTTAAAATGAATTTTTATAAATTCAAAAGCATTCTTGAATCTTTTATTTTAGCTTTAATTGAAAGCTAAAGGATTAAATTTACTATTTCCAGTAAGCAAAATACTCTGCCGTATTTTAAACAGAAATTATATTGGTTGGAGTTGAATTTTTTTCTCAAATAGCTGATTAGTGCCCTTTTTTAGTCGTCTTTTAACACAGTGTAATTCTCTGTATTAAAAAATCTTCCAAAAATAAAATATACTTATTCGAAACTTTATTTAAGCAATATTAGTTGATTTCAAGTGTAATTAATCTGATATGAAAGAAATATTCTTTATAGTTTAAAATAACTGAAAAATAGATTTAAAAAAAAAACAGTAGCGGTAAATACGTACTTGTCATCGCTCGTCAATCAAGTGCTGATAAAGATAGTGACAGTTTTATTGTTGTTCTATGGAGACTTTATCTGTTAAAACATAATTTTAAAAATGACGGGTGAGTCCCTTTTTTATATCATCTTTAAGTACTCAGTAATCTTAAAAACGTTGGAAAATATTCTCCGTAATCTAATTTTAGGAATGTTGACTTTAGATTAACTATAGCCATCATTGTTATTTTCTGATAATGTCGTGTATAGTCGACCATACTTACATAAATCGGCACGTTACATAATATTTCATATACATAAAAAAAATAAGAAATTGTTTCTAAAATCTTTGTGCAAAATGATTTGTATTACGCTTATCATTTTTTTATTAGTAAATATAGTTTTCACTTAACAATATCACCTAACCGGATGAAAGTAATGCAGAATTTTAAAATATTTAATATTATCAATTATTATAATTAAATTTTTTTTAAAAATGAAAACGATTCTTCTAAAAATATTCATCGAAAAAACATTTTCATAAAACAATAGTATCCTTAATAAATCTTATAAAAGCAATTAAAAGCTTTTCTAATTAAATAATGTCATCGATTTTTGCACATTTGTTTTAAGATTCAGAGCAGATTGCTGAGAAATGAGTAATAGTTTAGAAAAATTGATGATTTACATTCTTCAAGAAGTCCTCCTTTTATCTAATAAAAAAGAAATTTCGGATGAGAATGTAATTTTTCCAAATTCCATGAAATTGAGTAAGTTGGGAGAGTAGGTAACATACGAAAATATATATATATATATATATATATATATATATATATATATATATATATATATATAAGATTTTCTTAAAAAGAATTTTAAAAAATCATTCCATTCATTTGTGAATAAGTTCTGAAAGTTTCATTAAAATTTCACATTTATTTGATTTTTCCAAGAATCAATGCGTTTTCACCTGAAAAAAAAAACACCAATCATAAATATTACGTCGACTGCTAACACAAAAAAACAAGAATTTTACCCAAAATTTCGAACATGCCAGAAAGGATTAAAAAAAATTTATAAAATAATAAAAAATACTTTGGTCTTTTCTCATAATAATAACATTAACATTATGACGACAAAACCCTTTTTTTGTGATGTTTGGGGCCTTTATTATCATGCTATGCTGTTTTTTATACTAAAAATTGAAAGAATGAGATAAAATGTAGCGTTCGTAAGTTTATTATATATAGGTAACGTTGGTAATTTCACTACAATTAGTTATTGTTGATCATTTATTTTATATAAAAATGTATTGCTGGTATTTATACTATAAAAATCTATTTTTATACTTACATTGTTTTTTGTCTTTGTCTGGGGCTACGATATTTGTCCATAGATGGGGTCTTAACAGATTCTACCACCCCGAGTCAGAGTAGACTTGGGCACATCAGCAAATCAGAGGCGGTTCGACACTCCTCAAAACTTTCCGATCATACTGTCTTGCTGTCGAATTTAGTTTATCTTCATACCCAGAACTGGTGCCTATATTTGATAATATAGATATTTATAGTTGGAATAAGAATATTGATGAATAAATAAATCAACACCCCCCTTGCAAGTGTTCCAAGAAGATAAAATTTTCCAAAATAGAAAATATGATATGGAATTGGAATGAAAGCAGTGATCGTAGTTAATTTGAATCTATCATAAAAATTCAGGGTGCGGATTTAGTAAATACTAAAAAAATTTCAAATAATATACTGTATGGATCAGTTGTAATAAATTTAGTACAGAAGATAATGAAAGTGAACATTGGATAGGCTGCACTAGGGCTAGTTTTGCCCGGCACCGTAACTTACAACAAAATCAAAACAATAAATTTGTAACGGGAGACAACCTCGGTAGAATGATTTATTCTCCAATTTGTATTTCCCTCATTATGGACATTATTATGTCCGTGATATAACAACAACTCACTTCAAGGACGGGACTGAATGACCCAAAAGAAAAGGAATGAAAAACAAGCTTTGTTCTCAAAGAGACATGCATAAAATTATATATACATGCATACAAGCGTTCCGCGGGGAGAATAATATATATCATATATCTACGCAGCAAAGCAGAGAGTAAGAAGAAACAAAAAATGAAGGGTCTGACATATAATATGTGGATATGTGGTTTAGGACTTCAGATTCAAAAGGGCCGGATTCATCTATGTCCTAGGCGAGGACATATTCCACGAACAGAAAAAAAAGTGAGTCTTGGGTTTTCCCCAAATTGAGGACTTCGAACTAGAGTTTCTTTTCTATATCTGGAAAATATATACAGTGTGACCCGGATATAAGAAACCCGGATATAAGAGAAACCGGATATAAGATAGATTTTCTCTGGTCCCAAATCAGAGCCTGTGTTAATGTATATAAAATAGACCAAACCCGGATATAAGAGAAACCCGGATATAAGATACTTCTCCGGTCCCGACAACTCTCTTATATCCGGGTTATACTGTATTCCCAAATGGAAACGACACCATGAACTTGTAATCCGCCGGAGAGTCAGATTTAGTTTCTCTCGGTTCAGTGGCTGGGTAAAAAAAGCAACCTTTCGGTTTTACTGCTGTAAAATGAACTGAATTTGACTGCCACTGTCCTCACTGTATCGAGTGTCGTCACTAAGCTGTCCTTCGCGTGATTTATCTCCACCAAGGGGAAATAAGCACCTTCTGTATCTCTACAACCTAAAAGCGCATCATATTCTTAGATAGCCTCGTCAAATGGAGACTTTCATATAGGTGTCATGCATGTTCTCGTTCAGAAATATCTAAAGTGTCAGCTGTATACAACCGATTTCTCAGATCAATGAATACATCTTAACGATGTCCATCCTTCTTCGCACCTTGTGAACTGGCGTTACAGAAATACAAAGAACTGTGCCAAAGAAGAGAAATCACGATATCAACAAAACATTCAACACTACTTCAAACGAATGGTTAGGAAGGAATTTTGCATCAGTACTAGAAAGAGAGATAACAGTTACTGGATTTGAGAAACATATTTTCCTGAAAAAAATTTTAAGTGAAAAATTTTATCAAAAAAGTAGCACTGGCTGCTTGGTCAATGAATGTCGAATGTTTTTAATAAGGAAACGACTAATATTATCTTTTCCAGTACCATGTTACATTTTTTCTGGAAATCTGATCTACCAGACAACCTCAAGTGGAGATTCTTTTAAGCCACTGTAGAGGCGGTATTAATGTATACTGGCAAGCAAAAGAAGAACTTGCAAGTGATCTACTGTTCTGGACACTTAGCAATGGAGCAAGATGAGTTGGTTGCTCAGCAACCATCTACATTGACCAGATATGTTACGACACAGAATGCTTCCCTAATGAACTTCAGATGCTGGAACCTGAGGACAGGAGGAATAAACTGATGAATGTCCGTGCGAACTCAACCAAACTCAACTCAAATAGTAATAATGTAATATTTTTGCAACGTCACAGAACTTTATTTGTTATGCAGTTTTTAACATTCTTTTGGTATTTTCGTATATCAAACAGCATTTGATGGGTAGTAATATATTATTTATTTCTTTTAAGTTTTCTTCTGTTCAACATTTTCTTCCTTCGATTTTCGTTAAATTTCTACTTTTTTTCGGAATTTTTTCCATAATTCTTCGTTTTTCTTCATAATTTCTTCGGCCTTTTTCACAGTTGTTCTCAATTTTACTTTTTCTTCCGAATTCTTTTCCTGTACTTCTTCCCATTTAATCATAATTTTCTTCCATTTTTTTTTTTTTTTCATAATCCCTACACTTTTTCTTCTTATTTTTCACGTTTTTTCTCCAAATATTTATTTTCTCTACAATAGTTTTTCACGATTCCTTTTCCCAATTCTATTTCTGATTGACAACGTTTTTTTTTTTCACAGTTCGTTCAGAAATATTTTCTTCATTTGTACAATGTTTATAATTGATTTATGTTACCTCTAAAGTTTCTTCGACTTAATTTATATATATATATTTTTTTATTAAATTCTCTACGTTTTTCTCTGGTTTTCTTCGTTAGTTTTTTTTTTATTTTTGTTTTTTTCCAAAATCATTTCCTTTACTTTTCTTTTTTATTCGGGTCCCCTTTGGTCTTCTTCTTCTTCTACCTTTTTCCATTTTACTTTTTTTTTTTTTAATTATTTCGTTACTCTAATTTTGGTTTTATTTTTATTCTTTCTCTACTCCATTTTTCACTCTTTCTTTTTCTGTTTTTCATTTTACTACTTTTCAGGCATTTTCATTTCTTCTCCCTCTCCTTCTTCTTCTTCTTCTTCTTTCCATTATACTTTTACTACTAACTCTTTTTCGTCTCTTCTTATTTTCATCAACTTTTTTCTTCATCTTTTTATTATTATTGTTGTTTTCTTCTTCTTACTTTACCTCTTCTCCTTTCTTTCTCTCATTCTTCTTCCTTTTAATTTTTTCTCTTACTTCCTCTATACTTCTACTAAGTCTTTTTCTCCTCTCTTTATTTTCTCCAACTTTTTAATATTCTTCATAATTATTTTTATTATTATCATTATTATTATTATTAGTGTTCTCCTCCTCTTATTTCTTCTTCTTCATCTTCTCCTCTTTTTTTACTCCCTTTTTCTCTTCTTTCTCTTTTTCTTATCGTCATCATCTGCTTTTTCCTTCTTTTTTTCCTCCCTCCCCGTTTTCGCTAACCATCATTCCCGTTGTTGTTTCTCTGTTGTTCGGCAATATTCATCCTCAGCCACCCCAATCACCCGATTGCCCACTCCGGTGCCGTCCACTCATGGCTCAATTTCCCCGTGGACTGCAGGTGCTTTGCATATGCATATGCACGGTCAGTGCTCTGCTCTACCATCTCCCACTGCACATCATCGAGTTGACGGCTGCAACAATATGGCGCACTTTGTTCAAGACCGGGGGCGTGACCGAGTCACCACTGCGTGCTGCACCTCCGACCTCTCTTGTTTGAATATTTGTTTGAGTGAATGAAGAAAGAGAACAGCACTGCCGACTGCGGCCAGTTACGAGTACATATATACATGCATACATACATACATAATGATGCAAAAAGACAGATATTTCATTTGAACTGATTAAAGTATATATATATATATATATATATATATATATATATATATATATATGTAATGAAAAACAAACCACTTTAATGTACCATTACGATAATTTATTTCACCTAAATCCTTTTTTAAGGATTCAGGATCATCAGGTAAATCTTCCAACAACGAATTGAGAAAAAAAATGGGATTAGAAATTGGTGGGTAGTGTAATTTTTGTAATTTAATAATAATTTTATATATATATATATATATATATATATATATATATATATATATATATATATATATATTATAGTAAATAGAAAGAACATATTCAAGAGAATTTTGATTCCAAAATTCGTTTGAAGATGAAACAGAACTAAAGCTTTTGATTTAATTATATAATTAAATTTGAAGTTTTTAGCTTCGGTTTTTGAAACATGGTAATT